>CM055825.1:5674288-6156321 GCA_029582265.1 Zoroaster sp. YZ-2022 | reverse complement strand
GCGACTTAATTCACCACCTGAAAATGCTTCAGCGTTCTTTTGTTTTTCAAACTTCATAAAAGAAAAGAGCGCGTCACTTTGCAGTTTTCCCCACTTTGCTAGCGTCCACTCGCTTTCCACAACGGTCAGTTTTTTAGTTGCAATCATGATGGAAACGGACATAAATGATGGCATTTTGGCTGAGATTTTGGCAGACAGTGGCTCAGAATCGGATGACGAAGTAACTGATGACGACAGCATAGAAGAAATTCCAGCGGCATTTCAAGAGGTAAATCACAGTAAAGTGAATAACTGTTACTCTTCCCGGCCCAATGCAAACTAATGTAATTCAGCGATATTTCCTATAGCGTAAATATTGGATGCATTTTTTATATGCTCAAGGGGGTTACAACTGTTGGAGTTGAGGAATGTAAATTTAGAAAATGGATCCCTTGGATTGGGGTTATTTGTATTCATTGAAACAGCAAGTTGATGTATAGATATAGCCGGTCGTGCTATTTAGCGTCAACAAGCTGAAAATGCACTCTTAGTCTCAAGCTTCCAAAAGAATAGCCTCGTATTCGAAAGGCCCTCATAAGTCGTATTATGCAAGAAGTTGGGGGAATTCACATTCACAATCCCACATTAAAACGAAAATTTATCGGCAACGACTTTCGGAGAGTGGATGGAGGCCGCCATATTTCTTTTCTCAGCGCAATATTCATTTTGCGCATGACCCCCTGTGGCCTGTGCACATGCAGCAAAGTATTGAGATATTGTATTTACAAATGTAGGACCGAGATTAATCCTCCTTTGCCTTGTTTTTCTGTTGCAGCCTACCTACCAAGGTGACAGCCAGCCGAGATCAAGGAGGACGACAGGAAAGTTAGATTTCCGATCCGGTTGGGAACGACAAGACTATTACGAGTGTGGGACTGTGCAGTTCACTGGAAATCCTGGCCCCACCGGCGACTTTGCCACACTGTCGGCAGTGGAGATCTTCAAACTGTATTTTTGTCAACTCGTGTGGGATATGCTCGTCGATGAGACTAATCGCTATGCACAGCAAACAATAGACTCAAATCCTGATCAACAGTTCTCCTGGCACCCAACCAACATTCCCGAAATAATGGCATTTGTGGCACTTCTCATTGCTATGGGCATAAACAAATCCTTTCAATACAAGATGTACTAGTCGACGTCTGAAATTTTTCACATCCCATTCTATCCGTCGATCATGTCCCGTAATCGGTTCAGTTCAATTCTTCAGTTCCTCCACATCTCCAATAACCAAATTCCTCGTAGAGCCTTGGCTAAAAGTCCTCGTCCCGAAGTTTCTCAACCTGTATAACCCTGCGCAGAATCTGTCTCCAGACGAGAGTATGTTGAAATTTAAGGGACGCTTAAGTTTTGTTCAGTACATGCCGAAAAAACCTATCAAACGGGGTATTAAAGCCTTCTCCCTGAACGAGTCCAAAACAGGATACACGTGTGCCTGGAAACTGTACACAGGAGCTGACGACACCCAAACTGTTTATGATGCAGACGTACATGTAGATTCCAAGTCATCAGACTGCCATCCACCAAACCCGACAGTTGCAGCAAAAGTCGTCACTGATCTGGTCCATGGACTTGAGAATAAGGGACGCGTAATATATTGTGATAATTACTGTACTAGCCCAGCTCTTTTAGCTAAACTGTCTAAACTAGGATTCGGATGTTGTGGAACTGTTCGTTACACTACACAGGGAATACCCCAGGCCGCAAACCCCAAAAACCATAAAATGAAGAAAGGAGATGACCCATTTTTTTTGGTGAAAGGTGGGCAATTGTGTATCGTTTGGCAAGACAAAAAATCTGTAACACTTTTAACTAATGTAGGCAACAAAGGTAATGAAAGGGTTAAAGGAAAGGTACAAATTTATAATTCAAAAAATGTTCGAATAGTAATTTGAAACTTACTTTGTACAAAGCTGTTTTGTCTAAACTGCCCTCATTTTCAAAAATGGAATTTATTTCCTGTCTGAATTTAGGAGACACGTTAGAAGTAATCGGAATACTTGTTCCTGTGGACGACAATACGTTCAATCAAATTATCATCGATGATGTCAATCATATTTTGCAAAGGTGTATCATCTATTATTATAATAATATCAAATTCATATTCAATTTTGCGTTAGAATGTGTTGAATTTGAACTTCCTGTTTGGACCAGAAGTAAAGATTAGATCAGGTGTTTGAAGGTCATATATATATATATATATATATATTGTATAAAACACAATAAAACTTCCTCAGGATCATAAAAAATAACGTTAGTACCTACTTTGGTTCAATTTCTGAGATTGGAAATTAATCATTTTTTAAACTGCCGCTAGGGGGCGCTTTGAACTTTGATGACATCATCAAACATATTATTGAAAAGATAATAGTCATAAATGAAGGCATTAGTGACTTTATTCATTCATTCAAATTTACTATGGTTTTTGAGATAGAAAATTATTGTTTTCTAAACCTGCCGCCAGATGGCGCTGTGACAGGTGATGACGTCATCAATCACATTTTTAAAAAGGGTGACATGTCAATAGTAATTTGGTCCACTAAAGGCATGTCCACGTACCATATCATGTTGGCCGCAGACCCTATAAAAGTGCTTCAGAATATTTTTTTCACTTAAACTTGTCATATAATTGAAGATCTGTATGATGCAAAGATGGTGTAAATATCTTTTGTGGTTCATGAGATATGATTTTTGAAATATTTAAAATTTGATTTAGTGTAATTCGATATCTGATGACGTCACCATGGCGTCACAACTTTACCTGAAACTATATGTCACAACTTTATTGACAATTACATGTTATGGTCTAAGTATGTGTTAAGTTTGAATGATCTGTGAACTTTGGTACTATGTTTTTTTGTTCGATAAGTCTCATCGAGAAGAAGGAGAAGAAAGAAAAAACGAACAATTCCAAGAGGTGTTGGATTTGTAGTAAATATAAAGTAAACATACTCGTGGAAGCAGTTTTACCAATATTACCAATGTTGAACCTTCCCTTTAAAAAGCTAGACAATGGTATTGTTAATTACCCTAGCCTTATTTTTACAACCATGCCCTTGTTAACGATTTCTTGTTTTCTCTTCAAAGGAGGACAAAACTTGGCTGCGATAGTACGAGCTGGACTTAGCCCCAACTTCCTAGATAACCATCAATGTGGCTTACCGGTAACACAGGCACAGTCTCATGATGGCGCGGTGATTCAATTTTTGTGTGATCCACCATTGTTGGCCAAGTATGTCAGCGTGGATATAGATCCTTCTAACTCCGATGATGCAACCCCAGTCCTGCGGATTGCTGAGGTGGCTGTTAAAAAATACATATCCCAAGAATGTGCCCAAAAAAACGGTAAGAGTGTTTGTGTTATGGCGAAGCTTCAGTATATGTTTTTTACGAGTCAGTTTGCTGTCTAAATATGCATAACCAGTCACAATAGCATTGATTTGTTATGTTATTTTAGTTTTCCTTTGCAATTAAATTGATTAAAGATGTATATAATGTTGCTGGTCTCCATGTGCGGCGCCTAAGACCTGTCGGCATTTTTCTATGAAACGATGTCCACTTGCAGCCAAAATTGCTGGATCGATTGGGTGAATTCTGTTGTGCTGTTTTAACAGCTTGTTCACATAGGGGTATGAAAGTTTGCCTCTCGTAACCACCATACTTTATGTATGGGAAATTTGGTCTGAATCGAATAACCGGTATCCAAAAATGGTTTAAAAGAAAAAATCGTCACCGCACTGATTTTGAAGCCGACCTATGACCACAAACCGGAGACTTTTTGTTTTTGCCTAACGTGTGAAAAGTAAAGTTTCATTTTCTTAAAATTGTATACCTCTTTTCTAATCAGAAAGGAAATTATATTAATTAATTAATTAAAGTGATAGTTAGCTCTCAAAATAGCTACTATGGCACAAACTTTAATGGAAGGTTTAACAATTTTTCAGAGGATGGTTGTGCATATGTATACATTTATTGATTCAGGACCGTAGCGATCGGGGGCGGGGGTGTGGGGGTGTGACACACCCAATAATTTTTCTCAGTCAGCATTTAGAGCCTCGGTCGGCAAATGAAGCATCAGAGTTACTAGAACAAGGGTTGGTCCAGAATATATTTTCAGTCGGCAATTCTAGAGCTGTGGGTTTGCTGACTGCAAATGTATCGTGTTTTTAAGCACTGAAGATTTGCCGAGTTGTTTGTTATTTGCCTAAATTGTTTTACTTTTTAGAGTGTCCTTTTTGGGGGGAAACAAAGTAATTTTTTCTGATCATATTGTGTTGTGTCGGTAAATTTACCGAAAAAATTGTTTGCCCCCCCCCCCCGCCCCCAAAATAACAAAATTAAAAAAATTCTGCAAATCCTGGCTATGCCACTGATGTCAGTCGGCAAATTGGCTTCCAACCCCCCCCCCCCCCCCCAAAGGAAATGCCTTCGTTATGCCCAGCATTGATTATTAGAAATACTTATTATACTATTGAATGTATAAACCACAGTGAATTTTGTAAATAATTAATGCCAACAGGAAAATACGTGATACATTGTATACGCGGGGACCAAATTTCCAATATACAAATTATGGTGGCTAAGAGAGGCCTCACAAATCAGGCAAATGTTCACACCTCCTATGTGAAAAATTCACATAGTCGTTTAAAGCACAGCACGGCAGAATTCCAATCGATCCAGCAATATTGGCTGCAATTGTACGGAAGCGTAGTACCGCCACATGAATAAAAACAATTCTCGCTCTTATCGTGTTCATACACGATAACTATCGTGTACATACACGATAATCGTGTCGATAATTATCGTGTAGGTACACGGTAAACTATCGTGTACGTACACGATAATTATCGTGTACATACACGATAACTTTGGACTTTCCGTGTACGTACACGATAAGAGCGAGATTTTTTTTTATTCATGTGGCGGTACTACGCTTCCGTACAATTGGACATCTTTTTTTTCTTGTTTTTAAATTAAATTAAATGCCGACGCGCGGGTCTGAGGAGACGCGCGCGGAGACCAGAGACCAGAGACTTTTTTTGGCCTAATGTACTACACGTGTAAAGAAGACTTGGAAAGATGTGTCACTAACCGAACTCTTAAAATACTTCAGTTCTAAAGGAGAATGGTCTCGTTATGTCTTTCCTGTGTCCCTTTTCTTTTCTTTTTTATCAAGCTTTTAATGTTATCGAAAAAAACACATCACAAAGCAGTTACATCCCAGCATACCCTGTAAGCAATGCTGTTGACGGCGGTATGGATACGTTCTCTCAAACTGGTAAGCTGACAAAATATTTGTATATTTCCAAGAATGTACTATTGGTTGTTTGTTGTTGTCCCCACCTCTCCTGTGATAAGCTTATGTAAGCTTGTTAAAATGTGTTACATGATATATATCGAAAATTAATGACTAAAATTAAAACATACGCAAACTGAATTTAAAATTACTCTTTTGTACACATGCTTAGCTCAAGTGCCTGTGACTACACAAATAACATGGTTGTATCTAGGCGTTTGCATCGAACGCGCCACTTGCAAACATGCAAATCATAATTTATTTTTAGATTACATTGACAAGAGCTATGTAAATTCGTTTTCATTCACATGAACATTAATGTCAATCATGTTTATTCTCAATCCGATTATATATAAAGCAATATAATCATGGTTATGTATGGGGGAAAAGTGGTGATTGTCTTTGCCTAACTGACGATTTGACCCTTCCTAATTTGTACAATCTTTTTCAAGAATGCCCAATAACATACAATATTAAAATAAATAAATAAATAAAATATTAAAAAAATTAAAAAATAAAACGGTAGATAACTGCGCAGTTCCTAGCAAATCTATCCCATTATTTACCACTGATTGGAATGGGACATTTCCCCAAACCAGATAAGAGCCCACCAATAATTGTTCCCAAACCAAACATTAATTAAGAAAAACCCACTCCCAACCTGTTTGATCGTCAATTTAATTGTTTAAATGATATCATGGGTATTTTTCTACACTCATATATAGCTACTAATGGGTCTGATCCCCATCCGTGGTGGCAAGTGGACTTGGGTAATGATTTCTGCTTGGGTAGAGTCACCGTCAAACACGGTAAACGGCTATTATTATTATTTTATATTTTGTTTAAATGGACAATATCGTCACGATCAGCAGGGCATGGATTCGGAGTGCTAGTTTTAGATTAACTCAGTGACTAAAAATAATACCCCATAGATAAGGGCATATTACCGTTGCTGCTGCATAAACGAGTCAGTAAATTTCAGTCACTGTGTTCTTCTTATACTAGGACACCGATTCCATGCCCCGTTAAAACTGCTCTGATCATGACGATACTGCTCTTTCATATATAGAAATTTTATGTTTTCATCGACATGAACAAGAATTACAAAGGTACGTGAGTTAACAGTTCATTTGGTTTTCATAACTATGCTTTTATCAGACTTAGGCATACTGATGAAATAAAATACGTAAAATAAGTTACATTATTCAGGTAACTATAAGTAAATAATTCAGCTCACCCTATACCGTTACCTGATTTCACAAAATTCTGTTTAGGACGTAACCCTTTCCCTGCAACAGTTCGAGCTGGCGTGAGTTCAAACTACTCTGACAACAAACGATGCGGCTCACCGACTACGACGGCATATCTCGATGATTGGATCGTGAATGAATTCCTATGTGACCCAGCATTGTCCAGGTTTGTCAGTGTGGATATGTATCCCTCCCCATCTGGTATTGTCGTTTCCGAAGATGATATAAGTCTGAAGATCGCTGAAGTGATGGTCGATGAGTACAGGTTCGAACTAGGCAAATGTGCCAGTGAAAATGGTAAGACATTTATGTTTATGATTATTGCTGTTTGTCTGTGTCCTTCCTAAGTTCTAAAATACGTTGGTCTTCCTATTAATTTATTTTAATACTGTTGTTTTTATTTCAGACCCTCCACCAAGGACAAAGGCTGCATACGTCAGAAAGCTATTCAAAGGCAACATGATTGGCAATGGTAACCCCCTGTCTACTGAGATATCCAAAACTCAACAACAGTGTGCTTGGAATTGCATCAACCATGCCAAGTGTAACTCATTTGACTTTGCGCCAACAAGTGGCGAGTGTCATCTTTATAGCCTCCTCTCGAACGAAATACATCCAACTCCGAATGGCAATTTCTCAATCTATCAGTTATCAGTACAATAATTAATTATAACCCAATTTTCTGACAGTGGTGATCTAAAGTTATCATAGATATGACACTTATCTTATATATGACACTTATCTTAGATATGACACTTATCTTATATATGATACTTATCTTAGATATGACACTTATCTATATCAGGATATACGACTCTTATTGGTTAGCAATTTAGCACATTATCATCAATTTGCTACCAAACATGTCTTAAATATCTGGTAAATTAGACATATTTCAAACTGTTTTAAGTAGATGGCTGCGAGTGAGCTTTTGATCTCAAAATAATATATTTTAAGTAGGATTTGAACTTTGCATGGTGGAAGTACAGTAGGAGTACTTGGCCTGGCTGTGGTTTTAGGTAGTATGCCTTGGCTGTGACTAAGCTGTAAATGAGCTATTGATCTCATATAATTAATTATAAACAATTTGCTTATCTGTTTTAAGTAGACTATACCTGCTGATCTGTTTTAGTAGAAATACATTGGCTTTGAGTCGAGTTAGTTTTTGATTTAAGTACACTTATTTCAATACGAAATTAATCTATGTTAAGGAGATTACCTTGGCTGTGAGTGAGCTTTTGATCTCAAATAATATATTTATAGAATTTGCTTACCTGTTTTAAGATTTGCTGTGAGTGAGCTTTTGATTTTAAGTAGGATTTGAAGCTTTGCATGGTGGAAGTGCAGTAGGAGTACTTGACTTGGCTGTGGTTTTAGGTAGTGTGCCTTGGTTGTGATTAAGCTGTGAGTAAGCTTTTGATTTTAAGTAGGATTTGAAGCTTTGCATGGTGGAAGTGCAGTAGGAGTACTTGACTTGGCTGTGGTTTTAGGTAGTGTGCCTTGGTTGTGATTAAGCTGTGAGTGAGCTTTTGATCTGAAATATATTTCAAAGTTTTTAATTTGTTTAAGCTGGAAGTAGACTACATTGGCTGTGAGTGAGCATTTGATCTCAAATGGACACAATCTGTTTAGAAAGGCCGTGATCGGCTGAAATATTTCTGTTCTTTCGGATCAATCAAAAAAGCAGCAAAGGCTAGACTCGACTGCTGTCTGAAATGGTAGGGCTGGAATGTGATAATAGCTGAACAGGCAAAATTGGAAGAAACGGGGATTGTGAAACAAATGTTGAAGGTGTTGATTCGGGTTTGAGGTGACAAACTTCTGCGAATCACTGATCAGAATTTCAGGCCACTAATCAAAACTTGATTTAAGGAATTAAGGAACCAATCGGAAACTAGTATTAAAAGTGTATAATTTATGTCAAGTATAACTGAGGAATTGTTTCCCTAGAGCAGATCTGTAATTTAAAATAAATATTTCTAAAATTTCTCAATAACAAAATTGTGTTTATTAATAATGTGTTTCATTGATGCATTTTATGATTGAATTACATGCCCAGGGACATGCCTCTTAACGGGTAGAGGTTAACCCTTTCATTAATAATTTCATTGCTGACAGCGATGCGTATTATTCACTCTCAACTGCAAATTTCCCATACGAGTTTGCAGTACATCGTATACAAGTTCATCTAAAAAACTAACCAGAGTTTGTGAGAAAGCTGGCACAAAGATTAATTTATTTCTTTTTATAAGGAAAATGGAAATGCTTTTTTTGTGTTTTTTTAATCCCATGCTAAAGAAGTGAGATAGGGCCTATGACTTCGGTCAAAGTTCAAAGTGGCAAGCTTTAAACAATAGAAGGCATGCATTGTCGAAAAGTGAATCAGAATCCTTAATGAATCACTTAGCTAGTTGGACCAGTTAACCCCAAGTTCCCCTAGCAGGCATGTAATAATTATTATTAACATGTGCTTCTTAACATTAACACAGAGATAGACTCATGCAGAAAGCAAACTCACATTATAAAGTTGGTCTTTATACGTAGCAATCTATAAATGAATAAATTACATTAGGTAATACAAAGGATAAAATATGCAGAATAAATCAAACAAATACCCACATAATAGTAGTGCCAATTTATTTACGTTTTCAAAATTGGTGCAGGGTAAACTGAAGTAATACGAATCCTTCAGGGAAGATATATCCCTTGTTACGTTTTGACGTATTGCAATACTGTTTATGCATTCCCTGTTGTATGCAAGTATTTCATATAGTAAAAAGGTCATCATAGGGTCATTCAGACAAGAGTTTATACAATTATAGAAAATGGAAAAACGTTAGGGATCCATCTTCCATGAAGGAGCCATATTCCCTCAGTTTACCTTATGTATTTTACTCAACAACAAAAATCAAAAAGAGCAAATATAAGTAAAATTTATTCAAATGTGAAATACGACTTTAAAACAATATTATTACTGTGAAATGTTATTACATATTCTCTAATCAATATGTGAAAGTTTCAGCCTATTGCGTGGTGCCGTTCCTATCAAATGTCATTTTATGTAGATACATATTGTAGCAAATATCCACGCTTCTGGACAGTTTAAACCAAATGGGAAGTATATTGTTTAAATTTGCAATGTTTTTCCTTGACACATGAGGGCGCTGTTTGTGAGAACACAACAGGAACTGTGTCACAGCAGCACAAAAGAGCACACAATCTAAATCTCAAACCTTGCCCAAGAAAGCAGTGGTTACTTCAATAAGTTTACCAAACACTCGTTTAACAAGATAACACAAACAGTTAAGAGAACCGACTTTTGAAAAAAACGAGAAATTCAGTCATATTTTATGCACATCCATGATGTTGCATCTGATCTCAAAATGTGTCAAAAAAGGGCATCAAAACACCCGCGATTTTGGCAATTAAAAGGTACAAAAGTGATGTCAACACTGAAAAGGAGTTGTGCATAATAGTTTCAAGTTAAACAATTTCTATTTCATAGGGCCTTAAAATAATAATAATTTATTAACTTATATTGCGCAAATTCCATAATGAGATGTTCAAATGCGCATTACAAATTTACAATTACAAATGTACAATACAAATAAAAATATTTAAAAAAATTCAATAAAAGCACATCACAACAATATCAATAGAATGCCATACAAAAAAAATGTGTTTTAAGTAATTGTTTAAAAACAGTCAAACTTTCAAGGGACAATATCGTCACGATCAGAGCATACTTTCAACAGCGCACGGAATCGGTGTCCTAGTTTAAGTATGAACACAGTGACTGAAAATTACTGGTTCATTTATGCAGCGGCAATGGTAACATGACGTTATTATGTGGGTTATTATTTTCAGTCACTGAGTTAATTCAAAACTAGCACTCTGATTCCATGCCTTGTTGATTGTGGCGATATTGTTCCTTTAACAACTTCACATCAAGGTAGCTTTCGGTAATTTTATAATCGGGTATTAATTAATGGTGTAACTTCCCTTAAAACAAATTAAATTGCAAATTAATAGTCTCTTAAGTGCATCATTAATTACACATCATAGTAGTTTAAGCCTGCTTAAACCACAGTCTATATAATATCAAAGTAAAAGCTTTAAAGTACCTCTCTTGTCTCAATCCGTTTTTAAATAATAGGCTGATTCATCAACCTGGATGAATCACCGCCACGGACTACATGTCCACTTATAGTCTTAGGCCTATATAGTTTCTGATTGTGGTGCTTGGTGGTGGACGATGGCCATTTCATCAAGAAAGGTAGGGTTATGTAGAGACGGCATTCCATTCTAAATGAACAAAAAATAGAGGTATTGAGTTTGTAGAAAACAATCTCAGGGTGTTCGAGTGTGCATCATATGTAATGACGTCATCACCTAAAGTTATTAAAAGACAAGAGTTACTTCAGGAGATATGAGTTTTCATAATATATCATTAAAATAATATAAAATGTGCTATACCGAATACATTAACTCCAAATTCTTCTAACCGTAAGTTCCGGTTCAATCAAGTGACATTATTCATACTTCACAAATTTTTTCCTCATAATATGGGTGTCAATATATTGTGCCAAATTTGGTAAAATTCTGTCTGTTTTCTCAAGATAGCAAAGTGACTTTTTTAAACCTGCCGCTAGAGGGCGTTATTAAGAGCGATGACGTCACTAAATATATTTTTTAAAAGAGCAGATCCCACTTAACATAAACCCAGAATGTTTTTTTTCGAATACCCTTTCAGATTTGCGTAAATTTATAAAGAACTTGAACTTTGGACCGGAAGTAAGGGTCAATAGGGTCATGTCTTTGTATCAAATGTCGAGTCCTCCATGTTCTGTATGATTATGAAGGAATCAAGAAATTATTGTGGTTCACGAGATATAAAATATAGTTTTAATTATAATTAATTACGTAATAATTTATTAGATGACCTCACCATGACGTCACAACGTTACCTGGAACTATATGTTAAGGTCTAACTATTTGTTAAGTTTTACGGTTCTTTGAACTATGTTTTGGCTGTACAAATACATTTACAGAATAGTGATTCAGAATATTTCTTCACTTAAACTTCCGTTTTCGACCGGAAGGAGAGGTCAGATTAGGGTCATGTCTGTGAACAAAATGTGGTATAGCTCAAGGTCTTTAAGATGATGCAAAGATTGTAAAAATATCTTCTGTGGTTCATGAGATACGATTTTTTGAAATATTCAGCTTCCGGTTTCGACCGTAAGGAGAGGTCAGATTGAGGTCACGTCTGTGAACGAAATGTTACATAATTCAAAATCTTTTAGATGATGCAAAGATTGTGAAAATATATTTTGTGAATTTGTGGTTCATGAGATATGATTTTTTGAAATATTAAACTTTGATTTCGTGTAATTCGATATCTGATGACGTTACAACTTAGGTTACAACTTAGGATACAACTACATGTTAAGGTCTAACTATGTGAGCGACGGACAGAGGAAAGCACACAGCGTAATCTTAAGGAAGGATCGACTTCACAATGTAAGTGTTC
This sequence comes from Zoroaster sp. YZ-2022, assembly GCA_029582265.1. Taxonomy (NCBI): domain Eukaryota; kingdom Metazoa; phylum Echinodermata; class Asteroidea; order Forcipulatida; family Zoroasteridae; genus Zoroaster; species Zoroaster sp. YZ-2022. The sequence goes on along the minus strand of CM055825.1, from coordinate 6,144,203 downwards.
CGAGGGAAGGATTCGTGTAGTTCGCCGTCGGGGACAGCGTGTAGAAGTTTACCTAGGCGACTACTAGTTCTAGTGTGCTTTCTGGGATCAGCGCAGATAGTTTAGCTAGGCGGCTATCGAGATATTTTTGACGGGCGTGTCTTCATGTTTTGTTTTTTTTTGTGTGAAAAGGGCTTTTGTGTAGTTTTGTAACATCAGTACTTGGGGTCCATTGAGTTATAGTTCCCCCCACTCTCCTTAAGTACAAGTAATTCGCTTCGCGTTAAGTAATTAATATATAAAATTTAACAAGCCAGCAAATATTGTGCGGTAAAACAAACCTGAGACATGCGCGATGTGGATGTAGATTCGATGTTCTTGAAGTGACGTACCCTAGGTAATACAAAGGATGATGAGTAATTTCTCATAAACTGTTCCTCGTCTGTGGTAAACATTGAAGGTGTTGATGAAGTCGGTCGCTTGGGAGAGTTTTCTTGAAATGTGTTCAGAATCGCAAGTGTCTGTTTAAGGAAATTTGGGGAGGATAAATTATTTGTAATAAGGATACAAATGTGGGTAGAGGTAAGCTTTTTAAATAATTATAGTATATAACTTCGGGTGCACGTGGCATCATTGATATAGTTTATAAGCTTGGATACCAGCAAAAGGATACAAACAAAGACTAATTGCGGTGACACCATGTGAAATGCTCAATTGAGTAGTAATTAGTTCTGAAAAGAACTCTGGAGGTACCTCCAGGAGGTACCTCCAGTTCTTTTCAGAACTAATTACTACTCAATTGAGCATTTCACATGGTGTCACCGCAATTAGTCTTACTTATCCTCCTCACCATGCAAAGCTACAAGTTTTACCGATACAAACAAAGGCGGTTTGGAATGTACTCTTGGCCATCGCTGCGCATGGTATACGACTATTTCAGGATAATTATCTCTATGATTCTGAGTGCGCCTTGAAAAAATTCTCTGAATCAACAATATGTAACCAACGCGGGGATACGTTTTACTTCACTCTAAACAAATTCCTCATATTTCTCTCACAGCTGTGTAATTAAATAGTAAAGATGTATTTTAAAATACATTTTAAAAATACATCGCCCGTGCTGATGACTATTTCACTTGTTTCACAGAAGAAAGGAAAACAAATGATATTTCACAAAATACTCGTTAGAAGTGTCGTTTTAAAGCAATTAAAACATAAAATGAATTTCCGAGGGCCCTGTTTAGTGTATCTTCGGCTTAAACAAGGAAAACAGACATTTTGAGGAAAAATTGATTGACATTGCTATTGAAATAAAATAAAAATTCCAAAAAACAAAAAAAACTAAAAAACGGGTGATTGTAGTATCTTTAATGAAGTCCCAGAAGATGCACCCCAGTTCCGTCAAGACAATATGTGTCTTGATCAACATTTCAAAACCGAATTATGGAATGAATGTGTTAATTTGGCACTGGACCTTTACCAGATATAAGGCAAACGACATCCCCAGTGCGAATCCAGCAAAGACATCTGTCCAATGATGTCTATAGGAGGCAGCCCTTGAGAGACCCCAGAGCAGAGCGCTGCTCACCAATGCGAGGCACAGCAGCGGTGTGGGAAGCCGTGCGTTGCGAAACTGCATCTGTGTGGATAAGTAAATCTGACAAAAAAAGACAATATTTCAAAGTTAGGCATTCCACATTCATATTCACCCACCCACTCTAAGTTATACAAGAACTAGTCAGGACAGCAACACCCAACCAAGAAGACATCACCCATTCATTCTCGGTTATGCAAGAACAACACTCTGCCAACAGTGTTTTCCTATGACCTTTATCACTGTGCAGCCGTCTTGCTTTATTGCCCAAAAAATCCACTACCAAACCGATACAGGCAGGCCCCATTTTAATGTAATTGAAACACACGCACAACATTTTTAAGAAACTGACTTTCGTTGTTTTTTAAAATGAAATTCCAACATTTAGTCAAAACCATTACAAACTTTCTGTTTATTGTTAATGCTTCTCAAAGTAGGACAACTTGCCCTCAATCACATACTCAAAAAGGGGACATGCTTGTCTCACGAACCAATTAATGATGTACACAGGCCTTACAAAATACACGGGCAGGCTCAGTGCCCCAGCACCCAGGTATCACAAACAAACAAAACAGGCTGGCTTGCCCACAGTACCCAGGTATAACAAAGTATGAACACGCCTGCCCACAGTCCACTGACCAGGATATACAAAAACACGGGCAGTTTGCCCACACAGGACCCAAACACAAACGGGCACGATTGCCCAGATTAAAAGTCTGGCTCAGACCCCGCGTTAGCTTGCCAACAAGTCAGGTATACAGTGGACTTAAAGAATTACAACAAAGAAAATATCTAAAAAGGTAAAAAATGCACTACTACGAAAGCCCATTAGTACGAAAGCCCATTAGCGCCAACAAAAAATAAATTTCCAATCCGTTATTACGGATTCGCAATCCGTTATTACGGATTCGCAATCCGTTATTACGGATTGTGAATCCGTTATTACAGATTCGCAATCCGTTATTACGGATTCGCAATCCGTTATTACGGATTCACAATCCGTTATTACGGATTCACAATCCGTTATTACGGATTCACAATCCGTTATTACAGATTCGCAATCCGTTATTACGGATTCACAAAAAAGACTAAATACCTGGGTATATCAAGTTCCGGTCACGATAGCTCTTCAGTCACTCGGTCACGTTGCAACCAGGCAGAGCGACCTGGAAATAGCGCCCTCGAGGGACCCCTTTTGTGAATCCGTAATAACGGATTGCCAATCCGTAAAAACGGATTGCCAATCCGTAATAACGGATTGCGAATCCGTTATTACGGATTGCGAATCCGTAATAACGGATTGCGAATCCGTAATAACGGATTGCGAATCCGTAATAACGGATTGTGAAATCGTAATAACGGATTGTGAATCCGTAATAACGGATTGGAAATTTATTTTTTGTTGGCGCTAATGGGCTTTCGTACACTACAGCCGAAACTATACAATGAAATTCCACTGCTTGAATGAACGGTTGGAGCTGAGAAGCCCGACCTGAACTGGAGGGAGCTAACAACACTATGCTCACAAACTCGGCTTATTAACATACCTTATTAATGTATAAAGGGGGTAGGCAACAAATGAGGCAATTGCAGTCCTTATCCCATAAAATACAACCCATGGTTCCAAGGACAGCCGTACAGATGTATAACTGTTTTCCTAAACTTGCCACCTATTATTAAAAGGTGGAGGTGGGTGAACAAATCCTGTTGCATGCTGCGACGAAAGTGAAACTTTTAAAACTTGGCGCCCAACCCCAAGTTTTACTTACAACTGAGTAACTCCCATTGGCCAATGCATAACTGCGTGAGTAAACAAATTTCAAGAACTGGCCAATTAAGCCCTCGAAAACTTGGCGGTCTGCCAAGAGAGCAGCCCGCAATCAAACAGGTGGCAAACAAAAAAATAGGGGCTAATTTGCATAAAGCATCCCTGGACATCGGCCCTTGCATCAATGCAACCAACAGTGTGGAGGTACCGCTATAATGACAAAGCCTTTGACGGATTGCGTACCTGCGATAAAATGAACTACTATAATTTGTATATTCTAATGACAACATGACAATGATAATCACTGAGCAAGATGACTATCAGAAGAAACGTAAAACCCTTTTTAGTGAAGTTACAATTTACTATAAGGCAACCTAATGGAAACTTACCGTGGCAAAGACAGACGAGTAAGCACCGAGAGACGCATGGATAGATGGCAAGGATCGCCTATACGGGAATAAACACAACACATTAAGTGCATATTGGCTTTAAGTGGTCTCTTCATCTGTAATTTAGTTTTTTAATTATTTACCTCGCTTGCTTGATGAGTTCTTTATCATCATTCAGACAGGTGTATGTTGTCACAAATCTGGTATCGGCTTGACCGTAAATTGGGCTGCATGCGTCGGGATCGCAGACGGCAAAGAAATACGGCGTCATCTGTCCGGTAAGACTCTGGATGATGTCTGTGACGACCCACGTGGCGAAAGCGCCAAAAGAAAATACACCTGCAAGGCATATAAAAAAAAACTAAATACATACCAAGACAAATGCATTAAATTATACGTGTTATGTGCCCCCCCCCCCCCCCCCTCGCACCTTTTGGGATCCTGAGGGCAATTCAATAGAGCTGCTTAGCAGATAAAACTGCTTACCGGAATAATTGCTTAGCGGATTTCTTTGGTTACCAGCCAAACTTTCACACAAAATGTATGCATTTTGGCTGGTAGTCTGTTTCATATTGCTTAGCAAAAATATTTGCTTAGCAAAATTCTCTGCTTAGCAGCTCTGTGAAATTGGCCCCCAGGTCCTAACTAATTTCCACCTAAACCCTAACCCTAACCCTTAAGACCCTTAACACTAACTCTATTAAACTATTAATAGATTATAATGACAGCAGCTACCACCCCCCACGCCCCGCCTGACCAAAACCCTTCATCTGTATCTGATTACTCACTAGAACCTCCCGATAAATCTAAGAGCTCTTCTCATTGGAGTGTGTAGATTATAAATACAGCAGCTACCACCCCCCCCCCCCCGCCCCGCCTGACCAAACCCTTAAACCGCATCATCTGATAATGACACACTGTAGAACCTACTGATAAATCTAAGAGCTCTCCTCATTGGAGTTTGTAGATTATAATGACAGCAGCTACCACCCCCAGCCTGACCGAAACCCTTAATCTGTATCTGATAATTACTCACTAGCAGTGGCGCACCCAAGGGGGCTTGAGCCCCCCAAGGGCCCGCTGATGTTTTTTGGTTTTTTTTAAGAAGGAGCCAGGAAAGAGAGCAAAATCTGAGCCCAAGTCTTGTCTACAGAGGAGTTCGGCAAGGAGTATTGGGCAGTGGTACAAGGGATGGGGACTCAGGAGACTCAAGCTCCCCTCCAAAGGTTTCCATTTATTCCACTCACTATTATATTTTACGGCGTTGCGTATGCATGTGCATGTAAGCTTGAAGGGCCACCAGTATATATAACAAGCATTTTTACACATTCTCTCCCCTGCCATGGTGCACCCTGATCGAGGAGCAGCTTTGTAATTTTTATTTTCATTTCTGTTGTCCGTTTCTCTTGTTGAGGTCGTTGACTGTCGTTGAGGTTACTCGTAAAATTTAAACACGCCGGCATTATAATCAACTCCTTTCCAGTTTGTACACAATGGCCCAGGATTGAGTTTTAATTTACAAAGATTATGTGACACTCTTTTAGCAAACACCGATTGGATAATATTGGGATTTGGTTTTGCCGCCAAATTCGTGTTTGAAAACATTTAGCTCCGCCCGGAATGATCATAAACTTTACGTCCACGCAATGAAAGTATTTAACTACAGAAATCTTGCAGACGAAACAAGCTCAAGTTCTTTACATCAAGAGGAGGAAATTATATGGAAGGTAAAACCCTACGAGTCCGAATCATGCCATAATGTCTTCTTTTATGACTAGAAACCACCAGAAACATTTAACATGTGCCGTAGGTTCACTGACGAGCACGACTAGGGACATGGCTGCAGCCGCGCCAGCGGTTATGGTTTGGGTCAGCCATGTCTCTCCCCCATATTGGATTTCAAAGAAGGAGCCAGGAAAGAGAGCAAAATCTGAGCCCAAGTCTTGTCTACAGAGGAGTTCGGCAAGGAGTATAGGGCAGTGGTACAAGGGATGGGGACTCAGGAGACTCAAGCTCCCCTCCAAAAGTTTTCCATTTATTCCACTCACTATTGCGTTGCGTATGCATGTGCATGTAAGCTTGAAAGGCCACCAGTATATATAACAAGCATTTTTACACATTCTCCCCCCCCCCCTGCCATGGTGCACGCTGATCAGGGAGCAGCTTTACTTAATTTTATTTTCATTTTCTGTTGTCCGTTTCTCTTGTTGAGGTCGTTGACTGTCGTTGAGGTTACTCGTAAAATTTAAACACGCCGGCATTATAATCAACTCCTTTCCAGTTTGTACACAATGGCCCAGGATTGGGTTTTAATTTACAAAGATTATGTGACACTCTTTTAGCAAACACCGATTGGATAATATTGGGATTTGGTTTTTCCGCCAAATTCGTGTTTGAAAAAATTTAGCTCCGCCCGGAATGATCATAAACTTTACGTCCACGCAATGAAAGTATTTAACTACAGAAATCTTGCAGACGAAACAAGCTCAAGTTCTTTACATCAAGAGGAGGAAATTATATGGAAGGTAAAACCCTACGAGTCCGAATCATGCCATAATGTCTTCTTTTTATGACTAGAAACTATGGAATTCCATTACTGCCATTTAAACGGCGCATGTATGGCGTGAATGGTTTGGTCCCTAGCCGTTTGCGCCGTCAACGGCGCATAGTCGCGTCGTGCCGTCGCATTGTCGCGTCGTGCCGTCGCATAGTCGCGTCGTGCCGTCGCATTGTCGCGTCGTGCCGTCGCATTGTCGCGTCGTGCCGTCGCGTCGTGCCGTCGCATAGTTTTGTACTGCTTGTATAGGGCCGTCGCATTGTCGCGTCGTGCCGTCGCATTGTCGCGTCGTGCCGTCGCATTGTCGCGTCGTGCCGTCGCATAGTCGCGTCGTGCCGTCGCATAGTCGCGTCGTGCCGTCGCATTTGTCGCGTCGTGCCGTCGCATTGTCGCGTCGTGCCGTCGCATTGTCGCCATTCACCAGGTTGACTGAATTATCCAGGTGCTTGCCAATAGGTGGCGCTGTCTTGACTTCAGAGGTACTCTCACCTTTTCCCCGCGACGACGAATGGGTCTCAAAGACAAAGTAAAGATGGATGTTATTTTACGCCAGTTGGGTCTGGAACAGCTGATACAGGAGTTTGAAGAGAACAGGGTATGTTACTATGTACTTGTTACGTGTTTATTTAAAGGAAATCGGTCAAAAAAGGGGTAAAATGTTGTTAAGTTAACCTGGCCTTTCCTAGACGTATGAATGTTGACCGTTAGCCACTAGGGTAATTCCCACTAAGACAGCCGTTTTTCCCGGTTCCGTATTTTTCCGGTTCTGGATAGCTGCAAATTAAAAATCTGTTAACATGTTAATCCATGTCCTTCAGAAAACAATTGATAGTTTACTGAGTTTGCTTCCAAACAGCTAATGAAGAGTTTAAAATTGGGGAAAGAGTGCGGTGGCGATCGTATACTGCACTCTTTCTAAAATATTACACATCCTAACAGTCACAGAGACCAGACAGTCTGACAGTAATTTTGACCGAAACAGTCATTGTTCGTGGACTATTGCAATTTAAAGCAAACTAAGAGCTATCAGAACCGGGAAAACGATTGCACAGTGGTTTAAAGACCGAGACATTTCGTCAAAAATGTTTTTAATTTCTATCCTTGGGAGAGAAGTTTTAAATAAACCTTTTCGACATTCTCAATGCATCATGAGAAACTGTTTACAAAGTATGTGCCTATGGCGCAACATGAAAGTCATGTAAAAGTCGTGAAGAGTTGGCGACTTACGTGTAGCGCCGTGTGCTGGTACACAAAACGCTACTTTCCCATGATGCATTGGAGAATGTCGAGGTTTATTGAAACTTCTCTCCCAAGGATAGAAATTAAAAACATTTTTGACGAAATGTCTGTCTTACCACTGTGCAATCGTTTCTTCGGTTCTGGGTAACTTGGTTTGCTTTAAATTGCAATAGTCCGAACAATGACTGTTTCGGTCAAATTAATACTGTCAGGACTGTTCGGTAACGACTCAGATGTGCAATTTTGGGAAAGAGTGCGTATACGATCGCCTGCCTCTTCCCAATGTTAAACTCTTACTGGCTGTTTGAAGCAAACTCAGTAAGCTATCAATTGTTTTCGAAGCGACATGGATTAACATGTAATACCAATTTGCAGCTATCAGACCGGAGCTCGGAACGACTGTCTAGTGGTGAATTACCAGTGAACGGCGGTCGTGCATCTGGGAGAAAGGCCTGGTTAAGCAACTGTTTTTGCCTGACCGATTTCGCCAAATAAACACGTAACAAGCTACATGCATGCCGTTCTTCAACGTATCATGTTCCAACAACGGCAAACATCCATCTTTGTCTTCGAGACTTATTCGTCTAACGCGATGAACAACAGCGCAGATATTCAAGCAGACACAGTCGAAACTGTCTTTCACGCGACGGCACGACGCGACAATGCGACGTCGCGACAAGGCGACGGCACGACGCGACAATGTGACGGCACGACGCGACTAATGCATCGACGGCACGACGCGACAATGCGACGGCACGACGCGACTATGCGCCGTTGACGGCGCAAACGGCTAGGGACCAAACCATTCACGCCATACATGCGCCGTTTAAATGGCAGTAATGGAATTCCATAAGAAACCACCAGGAAACATTTAACATGTGCCGTAGGTTCACTGACGAGCACGACTAGGGACATGGCTGCAGCCGCGCCAGCGGTTATGGTTTGGGTCAGCCATGTCTCTCCCCCATATTGGATTTCAAATAAAAAATATTTTGCGCCCCCCCCCCCCCCCCCCCATCAAATCCTGGGTGCGCCACTGCTCACTAGAACCTACCGATAAATCTAAGAGCTCTTCTCATTGGAGTGTGCAGATTAAGACTGCAGCTACGGACAAGCTTTTGTGTTTCCTTGCTCTCCTCGCACCTACACAAGGCCAGCATGCTTTCGCCTAACAGTATCTAAAAATTAAACAAACCATTCATTTGGATGATTCTGAGAACAAAATATTAAAGACGTTTGGTTCGTGTTTTTCGCTAATCTAGTTTTGACATCGGAACATTGCTTATTTTCTTTTAGAAAGTAAAACAAACTCCTTGAAGTTACCTATTTCACAAATTTCACAAATGTCGGTAGCTCAGGTCATATGATAAGGTCATATTACCGTTGCTGCTGCATATATTTAGAGAAATGTATACTTTTTAAGCATTTGTTTGTTTGTTTTTTCAAGTAAATAGCAGTGACCGATGAATAAGAAAAAGCGTAAAAGGTAAAATAGCGAAAACCAAGGGCGATAAAGGGAAATGTTACATTGAAATATTTCACATAATACATTTCAAAACGACTGGTTTAACAGTAACTATCTATGCAGTAAACCGAGTGTCAAAATTAATTTATGATGCGCCCCGTCCAGCATTTATTTTGGAACTTGATAACTGTAAAACTGGCCTCCGATGAGTACTTGTCATATTAAATTAAGAAAATTATTTCCTTTCTGGAAAGAAACATGTTTGAAAATGTTCCTAGTTTCACAGTCGGTAAGCTAAGAGATGGGTTTTGGGGATCAAATCCTCAGCGAATAAGGGTACATACATTCCCCAATAATTATACAGATGACTACCGGTGTATTCATCCAAAAGAAATGCGGATGTAAACATTCTACCACTTCCATTTTAATGGATAAGGATGATTTAAAATTCTCCATAATTATTTTGTTTAGAATATTATGCCTTAGATCGATCGCCTTCAAGAGCATCCAGTATCAGTGAATTTTCAGAGAGGTGGAAACATTTTTATGGGGTAATTTACCGACACAAAACTCATGTGAACTGACAAATTAAATTTGTTTCCCCCAAAAAATGGACGACCTCTAAAGTTGCTCAACGGATGGGGGTGTAAAACAACACGTCATGTTGCATTTTCTGTTCTCTTTTATTTATTTTAAATTTTGTTTTTATACACCACTGTTTAGCAGACAAATAATGTCAGAAATACCAACAAGTTTGTGAATTTACCGACTGACACTATTTTGACAATAAGTGAGGGCGGCATAGCCCCCCCCCCCCCCGCCCCACCCCCTTTGGCTACGCCACTGTCCAGTATCCTTAAGCCTTCCCACAACCTAAAGAATCATATAGGACCTCCCCCCCCCCCCTCAAATTTTCACACTGAATTTAAATTCTTGATTGGGCTGGGAAGATATGAATTGGCACGGGTGGCCGTGCCAATACTACCTTTATAAAAACATATTAATATTAGAAATTACCAAAATTATAGGACCAGTAAAGCAGATAACATATAAACCTCTCTCGGGTATCAATTTATCCTCAATGAATGGTTTCATATACTGCCGATCGTCACACCAAAATCCCCTCACTAAAGGCTCTGCAATGATATAGTCCGTGTACTCCAGGAAAAACCATAGGACAGCCACACCAGCGAAGAGAACGTAATCCACGCTAAGGAAGCAGGGAACCAACCAGGAGTTCTTGGATACGAGTCGACTACTTTCATCCTGGAACGGCTCGGTTGTGCTGCACCAACGACGGTCGTCTGCCATCTTGGTTGCTAGGGAGACTGAAATGTGGGAATGGAAAGATGATGAGGCTTCTCTGGGATGGAAGGAATGAGGAAATAAATTATTTGATATGTTGCGAGCGTGATTTGTAGAAAAGGCAATACCCGTGTATATTTGTTTACTATTTGTATCATAATAAGTATTATTGTTAAAGGGGCCTATAGGATACTGTTTCTACTGACAATAGATTTGACTTGAATTATCCTGAAGGCCTTTTATTTTCTTCAGTCACACATTTTTTAAGCTGCTTGTTATTTTTATAAGGCAGGTCCTTGCCTATCATATCTACATAATTATCTAAGCTTTGTTTCATGATTTTAATTGTAAGTTATCTAACTTATAATACTCAAGGAAAGGGTAAAAATGCTTTAAAATTACACACTTCTCAAAATAATCATAAAAAGCATAGTTTTACAGTAAATATGCCCCAAAATATGTTTGGTGGGTCCCGTTATAAATTAATTCAGGCACAGTGAAATATCTCATTTCAACTATGTGTTTTACTTTCTATTACAAAAATTATCGATGTTTCGATGAAAACAAAATGCCGGTAGAATAACGGAAATTTACCGAAATTGCTGTCGGCTTTGATGTAATTACTTGATCGGTAATTATTAATCACGCAGCGCCATATGAATAGGTTGAGATCTGTAAACTTATCTGAAAATAATTAAAGCTACCTGTGTTCTATGGCAAAAATTTAAATGTACACATTTAAACCACATGGAATCTTTTAGACAATTATTTCTAAAAAGCTGCCGCTTTCCGTAAATAAAAAATGGTACTGGTTTGTTTTTGTCCATTCGTCTAAAACATAATCTCAACAAAAATCAAACCAGAAATCTGACAAATATCAGTATCTAAATATTCAGGAAGCAGCTGTTCACACTCCTATATCAACATACATTTTGAATAGGGCCTTTATGCTGTATCAATATAAAACAAATTATCTTAACTAGATTCAAATTGTATATCAAATCAACCATTTGTGCAGGATTGTAAATGTAATGTAAATCTAACTTCAAAAACTGATGATAGTATAAATCTTCCCTTAGAATAATTTCGTCTGAGGTGCTGCCATTTAATATAAGAAAAGCCAAGGAGACCAAACTCACTCTTTCCTAAATGCCACATTGGAATGTACACAAAAATCTGAATGCATTTTACATTATTTTACATTATTTCTCAAACTCATTTTTTAAATGTTTATTTCAAGAAGCACTTTTTCTGACATTATACCACACAATGATCCCGTGTACAGCAAATCCCCCGAGTTTTGCATTCATTTTCCTTTCTAATGTCTAAGGTACCGGTACGTACTATAACCCACGGCCAATGTAACTTTGATAATCTGCGAGATACAATAATGGCCATGAATTCCTTTAGGAATTGCACGGCTGTCTCGATAAAGCATAATGAAGCGCTCAACTCGGGCGTATATGGAAAAGCGTCAGCCAGCCGTGAGGAAGTAATAAAAAAGCACTACAATAGAAGTCAGGTCTACGGTCATCTTCCAAAAATAAAATCCTTCCCAAGAACTCGTCTGACCTCCTGAACGAAGACCGAGCTTGTTTACATCTTTGCACTCACAATACTCGTGAACTCTGAGCAGTTGAGGGTCTTAAACAATCTCAGTAATTTCAAACATCATCTCAAGACACACCTTCTCCAGCTTGCTTTCAATCAAATATAGTTCTCCTTCTTGGCCAGCGCCATTATATTTCTTCCCAAAAAATGTTTTGCACCTAACACAACGAATGCTAATTTACAATTTGCAGAGTCCAATTGTTCCTCTTTTTAAACTAATATCTCTAAGGCGTTATGTCCCAAGTTTCAGTCATTGTTTCCCCTTTCCTCTCAACCTCTCATCCACTCTATTTTTCTCTATTTGTTCACACAGTTGTTTTAAACTCACTTGTATTAATAATTGAAAAGCATTGTCCAAACAACAGTAAATTAAAGATAATATATAGAATTGTTAATTTAAAAATAACCAGATTTAAATGTAAAATTTACTTCTAATAAATCTGGTGATGGTGTTAGTCTTCAGTTAACGGTGCTGTCATTTCTTAGACAACAACAATGACACATATTAGAATTAAAACAACACATCTGAAAGCATTTTCAGTATTTGCTCGTTAATGACACACCGTTTAATAAGGTTAACTTTCACAGGTTGTTACTGAATATTTCACCAATATAACCAATGTTTAATCTTTCCCTTAGGCTAATGACTAGAAAGAAAAGCAAATAAACACAATAACCTGATTCACATAATATCAACAATCGAAAAGAGGTTCCTAAAGCTGTATATTTTCTTAGTCATATTTCATAGTCGTTACTGTATATCCTTGTATATTTTTTTTATAATTTATTCTACTTAGGCTACCTAAATTACTTTTTAAAGTTTTAATTGATCAGTTTTAATAACTGTCTGTTTTTTAAATACTATTTTGATGTAAAATATATCCGCTATTCAGCATATGGCTGCCATGAGGTATGCTTTAGAAATAAACAACAATGAACGAATGAATATATTCTTATGACAAATTTTTCCATGACACATTTTGCCAAATGAATCGAATTGTTCATCTCATCATTCAGACTCAGAAACAAGTACATCTTGACACGGGTTGGGTGATATATTGGGATATATCAAGACGCACATTTCACTAAACGGGAGCTATTTTTTAAAATGTCACGATCAACTGATATTGGTGGAAATTATAAGAAATTTAAAGGGATACTATCGTCATGATCAACAGGGCATGGAATCAGAGTGCTAGTTTTAGATTAACTCAGTGACTGAAAATAATACCTAACACGATAAGGTCATATTACCGTTGCTGCTGCATAAATGAGACAGTAATTTTTAGTCGCTGTGTTCATCTTAAACTAGGACACTAATTCCATGCCCTGTTGAAAATCTCCTCAGGTCATGATGATAGTGTCCCTTTGAATGTGCATAATCCGTGCCTTTCTCTTTTCCACAGATGCGTTTCTGTATTCCACTGGCAGTTGTCATCGATGGGCCTACATTTATATTTTCTATTAAAAGGGAAGTAAATCGCTTTAAAGGGACATATTCCACAACATAAAATGACCGAAGCATGGATGGTATAATAATAATAATAATAATAATAATAATAATAATGTGTGGACTTATATAGCGCACGTATCCACCAACTGAGTGTTGCTCAAGGCGCATTACCCCCTGCTCATAAGGCTCATAAGGCTCATAATGGTATGCGCCATTATTTAACCAGCAATAAATTATCACATTGCATCAAAAATAATTTATACAGTTAATCACAATGTCCCAGTTATTAACAGTAATATCAGGTAAATTACATTCTTTCTACAAGGGAAAGGTCCGAGCAATGTACTTATTTCCACACTCATATAAACCATTAGGCCTTTCATCTCAGTGATGAATGCACATTTGACAGATATTTCAAATAATTATAAACAATTTTACTTACCTGTTTTTTCAGCAATGAAGGTGATTGAATCCGTGATTCAGAGAGAATGAACTTCATCCAAATCTGCTGAAATCTGTTTTACTAAACAAACAAATATTAAAACACGTCGACACTGTAAACTGCAGCGCTGTATACTGTTGAAATGAACATATAATCATGGAGGAAGAAAACATGATATAATGCAGTAAGCTGTTCGTTGAACAATGAGGTATCATTCCGTCAGGTATAATGCCTTTGCGTCATTACCTTAGCTGGCACGAGCAGATTGTCGTTCATTTATTAAACGGCAGGTGAAGAGGACAATTCTCGGGAGACCGCTGTAATCCCGTGCCAGTGTTTTTGAGTGACGCTCTTGAATTAATTTATTCCGTTGCCAGGACGATATTATGCCCAGGTGCACCTTAGCAATACTTCAAATAAGGGTCTATTTATTATAATTTTCCATTTGTGTGCAGTAACCCATGTTTAACATTTTTACTTATTTAGCTAAATATGTATTTATTTTATTTATTTTTTCGCTTGTTTTTGTTGTTTTTCGCACATGTTCTCCTTATATTCTGAGCTAAAAATTTTACTTAAAATATTTGATTTTTATTTATTTATTATTATTATTTTTTACCCTGAAAAAATTGCTATTTTTGTTGGGTTTAGTCAATAAATTATTCAATCAATCAATTAATACCTAAACAATTAAAATTAACTTGTTACATAAACATTTTGCGATTTTCCAAATTAACGCCAGCTTGAACACGGTGGAAACATATCTTTAAAAACACTGACCTCGCTTTATTATCTCTAACACCCATCCCCTCCACCGCCCATCCCAAAGTGGTCTTTATAGGGATTACAGGGAGAAGTTCTCGCCCTAACACTGTACACTGACCCCCCACTTAATCACCACTAGCTTCACTATTGCCGTGCAGTCTGCATATTAACTTGCTGAGCGACCTCCAACTCCATTACAACACTTTTAGCAATAACCTTTTGTGTCGTCATGCAAATTTCTTTTCAGTTGTCTGGCACTCGATTGTATTTCTGACCAACTCATTCATTGAACTTACGTACCAAATAGCATAATCGTTGGTTATTAACATAACAAAAGCAAATGAATGACTGTTGTTATGATGTAGGCGCAGGTTGGATTTAATGTAGGCGCAGGTTGGATTTAATAGTTTACTGATGCGCTATATGGTTTACAGCTTTGGGTGTGGTGTTAATACTACCAGATGGACATGCGCGTGCAGCGTTATAACGTGTGAAATCACTGGTTCGAAATTATCGATGACCTAATTTGCAAGTCGGGTTATCTGCTGAAGCTCATTTGAAGTACTGCAGTGAGTTTCGCCATAACAATACAAAGCCTGAGGTATTCTGTGATCAAATTTGGTGAGTATTCTCATTTTAGCGCTGTATTTGGTGAAACCAAAGCAACTCTCTGTAGTGTAGGTGAGACAAATGCATAAGTTTTTGTTGTTACGGCAGTCATTTAACGCATAGTAATTTGCAATGGTTGTTGTTTCAACCAACATTCACTTCAAGAGATGGCATAACTATTCCCTGCAGAAAGCAAATAAAAATACTCATTATGGAAAGTTTTGAGATTAAACTCACGAGAACAAAATAATCATGATATAATCAACAACTTTCAACAAGTACAAGTACTTACTTGTATGGTTTGTAAATTAGGGAAGGTACAACGTACATCCTCATCAAATTATTGGAAAGAGTGTCGAACCCAACTGCCACTTGTGCACAATGTCTTGAAGCATGAGTTTTTAGGAGACGACAAATTAAAATGGCCAACATTACTCAGGATGTGAATTTTTTTAGGAAAGAATGTCATATCCAAACGCCATTTTTTTCTCCTTCATTATAACCAATTATGTAATATCTGCTCAGTAAGGTGGAGAACATATAGATGATGATGGACATGCTTTGTGCTTCAAATTATTCCAAAATATTTGTTTAATGAAAAATCTGGTATTTTTGGTATACGATGACTTCCTCAGTCATGTCATTCTGATCTTGTCACCTTTCCCATTAGTGGCCAACACGGTCATTGTACATGCGCAGTAGCAACTATAATAGGATTTGGGTAGAATGTCGTATCTGGCCGCCACTATTTTTCATTAAATATAACCAATAATGTAATCTTACCTACCTGGTAAGGTGGAGAACATATGGATGATGATGGACATATACTTCAAATTATTCTAGGATATTTATTTCATGAAAAATCAGGCATTTTTGGTATATGATGACATCCTCGGTCATGTCAGTCTGATCTTGTAAACTCCACAATTTGTGATCAACACAGTCATTGTACATGCGTAGTGGCAACTATAATAGGATCCTTCTATTTTCTGAAGGGAGTATTTTTTTAGAAGGGAAATCAAGTCCGAAAACCATCATAAAAGTGGATTTTAAAGATAGTTTTCGCTTTCTGTACCACCAAAAATCGATAGAATGATTTTTTTTAAACTGGTTTGTGGTTGCAAAAAAATCCAAAAAAGCCCTTAAAAAGTGGCGGCCGGATACGACATTTTTTCCTAGGATTTTTCTATTTTCTGAAGGGGAGAATTTTTTTAGAAGGGTAATAAAGTCCGAAAACCATCATAAAAGTGGATTTTAATGATAGTTTTCACTTTTTGTACCCCAAAAATTGATAGAATCATTTTTTAACTGGTTAGTGGTTGCAACAAAATTCCTAAAAACCCTTAAAAAGTAGCGGTTGGATACGACATTTCCTTTTTTTATATTCAGTGCTCAAAATCTCCCAAATTATCATTTCCAATCCTCACTTGACTACACTTTCCTCATCTTGTGTGTCCACTGTCGTCTATCATCGTTTAAAGGAAAATGTGATGTTTGTCATATTTTGATGAAAAGTGGCGGTTGTATTCTACATTCTATCCAATTATTGGTACACATATCAAATATCCTGAGGGAAAAGGTAAAATGTAAGTATATAATAGGGTAAAAAATCATAATAATAGAAATAATTTTCCTGTGAAAAGTTAAGCTGAATTGGTTGAGAAAATTTCTGAGAAAACTAGGGAAAATGTACGTACAATTTGCAAAACTGACCAATAGAGGGCAGTGTTCTTTCCAAAAGTTTGTACATCTGGTGTGTATTCTTCCAAATCCAACAAAATCTAGAATATGGAGATGATATTAAAAAGAAATTCATTTTAGATGATAACCGATTAAGATCAAAAACGTAAAACAACTTATTAAACCAGCAGCTCAGGAGAGAATGTTTGCCTAATTGTTTGCCTAATTGTTTTACTTTAATAAAAATGACACAGTAAAGAAAAGATCGATTTAAGTACGGTATCTTCTGTATTATATAGGTCAATTTGTTACCATTTACAGTACATGTATTTGTACACCACTGGAGACATGTTTTCAACAAAAATGAAAACGGGTATCCGGGTATCCAAAGTTTCCTGATTTCGGGTATCCGGTTCCAAAAATATCCGAAAACACACACCCCTAATTTGACCTTAAAAGTGTAGAGGGTCACTTCCATTGTGACAATAAACTTTTGTATTTTTTTTTAGCAGTATTCACCTTATTAACGAAATAATATAGTGAGGCAACCACACGCTGTAGCTCACATGCTGCCACCAGCCAGAAGGCCTGATAATCTGATAGTTCCAAAAAGAGTTCATTCCTGACACAAGGAATAAATAAATAAATAATTGGATGTAGCTTTTCCCATTGATCCTAGCCATGCTGAATGCAACAAGATGCAACCAATTTGAAAAGTTATTGCATCTTGTTGCCCTCAGCAGAGAACAAAAGAACCATTGTTCTAGTTGGTGGATCCTGTTGCATTGAGCAGCCTGCACACTTTCTTTTGTTGCATTTTGTTGCATTCAGCATGGTGTTTGTGAAATTCCTGCAGGGAGTTGGGGTTAATTTATTTTACATTTGAAAGCAAGGTTGTCCCTGTAAACAAACAAAATTAGGCAGGTTACAATAATGAGCATGTAAAGGTACACAACATGTTGTATTCAGGGAATAAGACATAACTAATTAATAATGTGAATAGGTAATTGATACTAGAATTGACAAAAGCTTCAGCCCTTTGTAGATTAACCCTAACCACCCAAAATCCTGCAAAATCCTCAAAGGGGCACTTTTTGGGAAAAATTCAGCACTGTTGGAAACTGGTAATTTCACCTCTTCGAATGGGACAAAATTACTACCTTGCAAGAAGTACAGGCCATAAGTGCTGAATATGAAAGATCAACGAAAATTCATGGTGCATTTTGAAGATAAGGGCATGTTTCCAAAAGTGCACTGATGGATTTTGGAGGATTCAGGAAGGTTCCTAGCCAGAATACCTAGGGAGTTAGGGTTAAGTCCCTCCTTATACTTCTGTGTATCACCAGTGTTTTACTGGCAGCTTTCAAGCATTTTTTGGTTTTATTGGAACATTGATAATTTACTTGTTTGAAAGGAAAACATACTTTGAAATCGGATATTTCTCAAAATTAATTTATGATGTGACCCACCATAAATTCATTTTGTACATATTTTGAACCACGCTTCTCATCACAATTACTTAGTATTGTGTTTTCCCTTCCTCGAGTAAAATAGCAATATTTAGATAAAAATAGAATTTCTAGAAATGGTTGTTAAAGTATTCATTGAAAAACATGGATGATATATCTGTAAACCAAGTCTTTTCCCCCTTTTCAGTACTTTTCAGTCAAATCAAAGTTTGCCTTGGAAGGTCTTAGTTCAAAATTATAAAATACCATGCAAATAAATCTTGTATCACTTTCCATTTAGGGAAAACATTTTGTTGTAAACTTTGAATATTTATTTTAAAAGATTGATTGACTATACTTAAATTTATTTTGATTTTAAAGATTTGTGTTTTTGGTGGGTAAATTATTCTTAAAACAAGGAAAATTATAACTCATCAGGAGTAGGCTTTATATGAAGACAATTATCATGTTGCATTTTTATAATAATAGACTGTGTGCTGCAGCTCCGGTAGTCATGACATCCCGCAGCCGCAATCAGTCCTTCACGTTGGTCCTCGGCCACCTGACCTTGTCATGGGCACGTTGCCGTAGGCAATGGAGTTGTCTCGCTGTACGGAGGGATCCGAGTACAGCCTGTTTGAGGTCTGAACGTATTGTGCCCAGTAGATTTGTGCAGTGTCGGGGTTTGTAGGCGTGTGAGCCAGTAACGGCGAAGTCTACAGCATTTTTATACCACATTAAAAATAAACAATATTTGATTTTTATACACAAATAACACTATGAATAACTTGACCTTGAAAATGCCCTGAAAATCTGTTTTACTGTGAAATACATAGTTTACGGCAATTTCATGACGAGACAACACTGTGAAAATACTCTTGAGATTCCTTCACCATAAAACACTGTGAAAACACTGTGAAAACATTGTGGCAGTTTTGGGGCAGCTCATTAATTCTCAAGAACGCCGTGAATTTGCTGTGAAATCACCGTGAACATTATTGCCAATATCTGAGACAAAGAGACACCGTGAAATTACGGCAAAACAGATTTTCAGGGCATTTTCAGGGTAAAGTTATTCATAGTGTAAAGGGGTATATTTTGGTATGAAATTAAGTTTGGATTTGTGCTTTCACATCACAGTTACCCTTGAAATATTCTGACAATGGGCAATCGCTACATGACGGTGGTCAACAATGCCCTCATCCCCTGTTTCTTCTTCGTCGATTGTCTCCTACTCGCTGGACTCATTGTTCTCTGGTACTTCATGGTCTTCTGGGGTGGGGATGGCTTCCTCATCAATCGCTCCTATATCCCCTGCGCAGACATAGCTCATTACAGTTACCCTGTACTGGATTCTAAAGTTCCTGATGTCATTGTGTATGTACTGTGTTTTGCTATGCCTCCAATTGTGGTGAGTATAGATGATGTCACATTGACATATGTTGTTAATTTACATAAGGCCTATGGTCCTCTTAGGACCCATTGAGCAATCGTTAACCTTCCTACTACTACAAGGGTCAAAATCAGTCAAAATGTTGATAAACTTGCCAAGGTATATCTAGTGCACTTAAAAGTCAAACACTGTCAAACCTTATGTGTAGTAAGTACATTTACAGGTCAAAATGAGTTGACTGTTTTTGACTGGTAAAAGCATCGTCTTGTTCCTGTTCAGGGTGGTCAAAATGACAGTAAAAACCAGTCAAAATTGCCCCTGTGTGCACATTTGGGTCAACAGTCAAAACAGGCAGTTGACTGATTTTGACCACTAAAGTGCAGCTATAGTAGGAGGGTTAAACTAAGTAAGAGGGAGGGTTAAACGAAGTAAGATTAATTGCGGTGACACCATGTGAAATTCTCAATTGAGTAGTAATTAGTTCTGAAAAGAACTGGAGGTTACAACTCAACGTTTCGATCGGTGGATATGTGCACGCTACAAATCTTTATTATTATTAGTAGTAGTATGCTCTGGTCGTCCTCAGCATACTGATCGAAATGTCGAGTTGTAACCTCCAGTTCTTTTCAGAATTGATTACTACTCAATTGAGAATTTCACATGGTGTCACCCCAATTAGTCTTACTTATCCTCTTCACCATGCAAAGCTACAAGTTTTACCAATCGTTGAGGGGCTCTAAGGTCAAATTTAGTTTTGTGATTTTCCAATAACTAGAGTCCTTATTAAAGTGTGAAAAAATTACCAAAAAAATTAGTCTCTAACCTCACGTTAAAGTGATGTAAAAAGTCATTTTATTTGATAACCTTCCTGTGTGAAATTTGTTAACATCCAAAGACAACAGTGACGTCACATTTCAAATAAATGGATCTCTAAATTTTTGTACGGTGAATTTGCAGTTCATTCCTGAATCTCCACAATATTTGATCAAATCGGCGTTGAAATTGACTTTTTGACAAACAAAACATTCCTGTATGGAATGTTACAGACTCATTTACCGTAAGAAAATAGTGACGTCATGTTTCAAATATCGCTCTCAAAGGGTATCAAATAAAATGATATGTTACACCACTTTAAAGTGAAGTTAGAGACTTGTAATTTTTTTCACACTTTAATAAGGACTCTATCTATTGGAAAATGAGTGCGTCACAAAACTGAATTTGACCTTAGAGTGCCTCTTTAAACTATTGGCCCAAACTATTCATTTAGCTTGCTTCATTCATTTACCAGATTTGAAAGGAATGATTCTGTGTGGAACAGCTTCTGGAAGCAGACAGAAGTGATAATTGACAGTCCTATAATTCTTACAATGGAGCTACTGTACTCTGGAACATCAATGGCACTGCCACTGCTAATCCTCCCTACACAATAGACAGTAATCCCTTAATAGCCATTTTGTCTGACCCAGGACAGGCCTGGTTGCATTCAAGCATTAAAAAAAACTATCCTCTCAATTGGTCAACAGTTGAATTGTCTTTCAATAGTTTAAGGATTGGTCAGTGGGTCCTATAAGAACCATTGGCCGAAACTGACTTGAATTATGATCAATGACAGGAATCATACATTATTTTGATGAGATGAAAGTTGTTGTTTTTGTTGCATTTCCTTAATTTTGATGAGAATTAGGGCATTCAGATTTTTCATATAAATTCCTGAGTGGGATTTGTGTTTCATTATGACAAATATTGATTTGTAAAATGGAGTGTGGAGTGATTTGTCTAATAAACCCACAAATCACTTTATAATGAAGAAAATTTTTCTGATGTTTTTCATTTATTTTCTAGATTTTATTTGGTGAGGCTGCACTGGCTGTATTCCAACTCCAAGGAAACGAGAGCCCAGTATTTGAGAAAACAGTCAAATCATTTGATATTCGCTTCCATCCAATTGTCAGACGCACCATAAGATTTATCGGTGAGTTAGGAATACCTTATGTAACATTCATAAATGTGCTAAACAGTTTAGACAATCTGATTGGACAAAACGTAATCATGTGGGGGGTGTATTAACCATAACCACTCCAAAATCCTCCAAGGGACACTTTTTGGGAAAAATTCAGCACTGTTGGAAACTGGTACTTGCACCTCCTTCAAATGGGGCAAAATTATTACCTGGCAAGAAGTACAGGTTATAAATGCTGAATATGAAAGATCAATGAAAATGCATGGTGCATTTTGAAGATAAGGGCATGTTTCCAAAAGTGCACTGGAGGATTTTGGAGGATTCAGGAATGTTCCTAGCCAGAATACCTAGGGGGTTAGGGTTAACAGATGGTCTCAAAATCAGAATAGTGTACAATGTGCCAGCTGTTCACCAGATGTTTTGTGCGACGCAGATTTGAACCAATCAGAGTGACAAAGATTGACATCACGTGTCTGACTCAAGTGTTTTGCGTGTCCCCAAAATATTAATTTGCCCATTTCTATTTGGCTTTAGTCAACAAAAAGTATATATATTTTTTTTTACATTTTGCAGAAAACGAAATTGATATGGGTTTTTATGAATGGGAATATCAGTTTGACGCTTGGTCTTTACCGCAGGTTAATGACCTGTTTTGTGCCTTCGGCTCGGTCTTTATCACCCGTGACCACACACAAAACTGGTCATTAACCTGCAGTAACGACAGGGCAACAAACTGTTATTCCCTTATTAATTTACCTGTGTTGCCACGTCTGGTAGTTAACAAATAATTAATTCAAATTGACTGTGACCTTGGTGCTTGTATCCTTTTTTTTCTCTCTCTTCACCCAGGAATACCAGAGTATCTGTCGGGTCATATAGTTGGTTGATGTGTCTAATTAGCGCGATGCACTAAAACAGCTGCAATTCAGCTGTTTTGTTCCCATGAGGTTATGTGCACTAAAATGGCTGCAATTCAGCTGTATTATTTCCATGGCATTGAGATAGTTTCAGGAATGATGAATGGGGCCTGATGAACATGTATACAAATAAAGGTCCCTTGAGCATAGGTCTGCATAGTATAGTATCATTATAACAAAATAATTGAGCAAAGGTGTATCTCTTTGAAATTCATGTTTTTCTCAGCAACAAAATTGAAATAATGCTTTTTTTTTTCCCATTCAGGAATTTTTGCAATTGGAGGATTTGTCACTTGGATCCTTACGCGGGCTGCACAGATTATGCTCGGATACCCAGCGCCTTATTTCTTCAGTGTGTGTGTGCTGCCCTCAACGTCGTGCGCTGGTACAAACCTTGTGACGCAACTGCCGGAGTGCACTGGAGATTCTGATGACACGGCCAGGTATGAGTTCTTTATTTGTGTTCTTCAATTCAATATTAGTTATTAACCACCCCAAATCCTCCAAAATCCTCAAAGGGGCACTTTTTTTTGGAAAAATACAGCGCTGTTGGAAACTGGAAACCTCTTCAAATGGGGCAAAATTACTACCTGGCAATAAGTAGAGGCCATAAGTGTTGAATATGAAAGATCAACGAAAATGCATGGTGCATTTTGAAGATAAGGGCATTTTTCCAAAAGTGCACTGATGAATTTTGGAGGATTCAGGAAGGTTCCTA
This sequence comes from Zoroaster sp. YZ-2022, assembly GCA_029582265.1. Classification (NCBI taxonomy): domain Eukaryota; kingdom Metazoa; phylum Echinodermata; class Asteroidea; order Forcipulatida; family Zoroasteridae; genus Zoroaster; species Zoroaster sp. YZ-2022. Next base: position 6,120,911 of record CM055825.1, on the reverse strand, counting down.
GCCAGAATACCTATAGGGGGTTAGGGTTCAGGAAGGTTCCTAGCCAGAATACCTATAGGGGGTTAGGGTTCAGGAAGGTTCCTAGCCAGAATACCTAGGGGGGTTAGGGTTCAACAGGGCATGGAATTGGTGTCCTTATACATGTAGTTTAGCATGAACACGGTGATTGAAAATTACCGGCTCATTTATGCAGCAGCAACGGTAATTATGACCTTATCATGTAGGCAAAGTATTAGCCATGCAGGGTTTGGAGATAGGACGTCCACATTTGTTATTCTTTGAAAGACATGGATGCCCAAAACTTTAACTTACAATGATTTTGCATGTGTATTGCAAATAAAACAGGTTGTCCATTTAGCAAACAGGGCGTCCATAAGACACCCAAAGGTATTGCTGGCTAATACTATGCATGGAGTGCCATGGCTGAGCGGTTTAGTGCATCGGATTTGTGTTCTGATGGCCGAGTCGTCAGAATGTGGGTTCGAATCCCGACCGCGACCGTGGTGCTTGTGTCCTCGAGCAAGGCACTTTACCATAATTGCTTCTCTCCACCCAGGAGTAAATGGGTACCTGTGAGGGCAGAGTTGGTTGTTGTGTTTGATTAGCCCATATGCGCCGAAATGGCAGCAATTGAGCTGTATACTCCCCAGGGAGCTGAGATGGTTTCAGGAATTATTTATGCGCCTGATGAGCAGGGGTAATAATGTACAGCGCTGTGATACCATGTGTAAGAGCGCTTTAAAAATGCCTCCATTATTATTATTATACATGTAGGGTATTATTTTCAGTCAATTGCTTAATCTAAAACTAACACTATGATTCCATGCCCTGTTGATCATGACAATATTGTCCCTTTAAGAGAGATTCAAAGAACCATCCTGCCAAAGTTTCATCTTGTTTCATTCAATTCTTTAAGATATTTTACACTCATTACATCTTTGCAAAAGAGTGTGGAACTGGATATTTTAAATTTTCCTAAAAATTAACAGAACCACTGAAAAAAATATTTGAAGATTAACACCATCGTTGTCTTGTTTGTTCTCAACGTTTCGACTAGTCTACTCTCCTGACGATGACTAGAGCACAAGTTTTACACAATATTTACAAGATTTTAATTGCTAATGCTATTCTTCACTTTAAATGATTTTTTTTAAATTTACTGTCAGTCACCCTAAACAAGGCCAATAAGCATCTAGAGTGTAAGGGATTATATATGCGATATGTCATCCACCATTTAAGCAAGATTACATTTGTTGATGTTTTTCTTAAACTTAAATCGTAAGTTGGTGGAAAGCAATCAGCTGGAAGGGCGTTCCATTGTAATGCTGTTCTAGGGAAGAAGCTATCCAAATGGAACTTACTCTGGGGAGTCGAAGATAGTGAGGGTGTTCACCTGCTTGTTTAGCAAAGCGAGTAACACAAGAAAAATCCCTGCGCTTAGGTACTACCTCATGTAGCTCGGCAGAACAATCTCCATAATAATAACGGTAGAACAGTGAAAGGCTAGCTACATTCCTACGATGTGAGAGAGGTTGAAGGGAGGAAAAAAGCTCTTCACCAACTAGTATGGAAATAAAATTTATAGGGTGTACCACTAGAATGTGAAATGGCATAAATATAGTGAAATGTACTTGGGAGTAAGCAATGACTCCACAAAGTTGCATTGACTACGGGCCTGATCACATATTGAAGTAACTTTCTCAAACCAACCCCATATACATCTATCCCATAGGTAGCACTCCGTTGATGTTAAAACCCTATGCATCCCACAAGATTCAAATGAGTTGGATTGTTGCCTTCTACTTTGAACACAATCCACTTTTGTGTGATTTTGTTGTAAATAGTTGTTGGATTTGTAAGCATGTCATTATAGTATGACTGCTGTAGACCTTGCTTTTTCAAGCCACAGACTCACTATGCATTACTGTTTTTCTCAAAAAGTACTTGTTTAAATATTTAATTTTTCTTTTACATTTAACCCTTCTACTACAAGGGTCAAAATCAGTCAAAATGTTGATATTCTTGCCAAGGTATATCTGGTGCACTTAAAAGTCAAACACTGTCAAACCTTATGTGTAGTAACTAGTATTAACCCTAACCCTGCCAGACGCAGCACAGTGCATCAGGTGGAAAAGTCTGGTGCACTTTGATGCATTCAGCTGTCAACACCAGTGCATAAGCAGCCAAGTCTGAGGCTATTGAGAGCTGGTCCCATTGAACAATGCCAGAGTTGTATCCTGTTGCGTTGGGTGACCACAGACTCTGAGGCAGTTCGGCCTTGAGATTTGTGACAAACGATGCAATCTGATGCGTCTGGCAGGGTTTCTAGCCAAAATACCCTGGAGGGTTAGGGTTAAAGTACATTTATAGGTCAAAATGAGTCAACCATTTTTGACTGGTAAAAGCATTGTCTGGTATTGTGCAGGGTGGTAAAAATGACAGTAAAAACCAGTCAAAAATGCCCCTGTGTGCACATTTGGGTCAACAGCCAAAACGGGCAGTTGACTGGTTTTGACCTCTCGCTACTTGCCACTAAAGTTCAGCTACTGTTAGGAGGGTTAAAGGTCCAGTGGTATTTGGAAATGTCTGTTCATTTTTACTCAAGTTTTCAAGATATACGTCATAAAACTAACCTTTGAAAGTTTCATCACACTAAGGTGCTCATTATTATTATTATTCTGGTTTATTAAAACAATGCATTTGTAGCCCTGAGGCTAAATTGCTACAATGTTTACAATTTAAGAACATTAGGAGTACAAACAATTACTGTAAAAAAAAGGTTACTGACATAGAAAACTACATAAAACACATCTGAAAAAAATAACACAGAATTAATGTAAAAAGATAAAATTATTTTTGGTTCAAAATACTGACGAAGTAAGGCATCGGACTATTATTATATCTGTTTGTTTTGCACTTAATTACTGAAAGATTGTTACTATTTCTGAGTTGATGTTGAACATTATAACCTCTTGATTGGGGTAACCAATGACGGAATACGTCAGATTCTCTCAATTTTTTTGCAAAGTTGAAGCAAAGGTCTTTTCTACAATCTTGGAGAGAAATCAAATTGCACTTAATAAGGGCATGATCGTAGTCTAAATAACCCAAGCCTCATATATATATATGTGAGGAAAAAATCTGTTAGCATGTTTTGTATCAATTTGTTTTACAACAAATTAATTTGACATAACAATTTCTGTTTTCTCTATGATGAGAGTATTTCAGACTTTACACCAAGAAGATTTGTAGATAATAATTTATTAATTACGAAAATTGTATTTTCCCTTATTAGGCAGTCCTTCCCATCACTGTTTGCCGCTTTAAGTGCTTATTCTGCCATCTACACAGGAGTAAGTAACTTTATTTATTGAAATGATCTGTAAAAAGATCAGACTTGTGTTCTGATGCATCAGACTTGTGTTCTGATGCATCAGACTTGTGTTCTGATGGCCGAATCTTTGGCCGAATCGTCGGAATGTGGGTTCGAATCCTGGCCGCGACCGTGGTGCTCATGTCCCTGAGCAAGACACTTAACTATAATTGCTTCTCTTCACCCAGGAGTATAAATGGGGACCTGTGAGGGCAGAGATGGTAATTGTGTTTGATTAAGCTCGTTGCGCTACACCTTTGGCAGCATGGGCTCCATACTCCCCAGGGAGTTGAGATGGTTCTAGGAATGATATAACTGGCCCGATGATAAAAATATATATGAACAAGCGTCAAACTTGGCAGATACTATTGCAATATAGTGTTTCTTCTTCTTCTTCTTCTTCTTCTTCTTCTTCTTCTTCTTCTTCTTCTTCTTCTTCTTCTTCTTCTTCTTCTTCTTCTTCTTCTTCTTCTTCTTCTTCTTCTTCTTCTTCTTCTTCTTCTTCTTCTTCTTCTTCTTCTTCTTCTTCTTCTTCTTCTTCTTCTTCTTCTTCTTCTTCTTCTTCTTCTTCTTCTTCTTCTTCTTCTTCTTCTTCTTCTTCTTCTTCTTCTTCTTCTTCTTCTTCTTCTTCTTCTTCTTCTTCTTCTTCAAAGATTTCCAACACACTTCCAGTCAAATAATGCAAACTGAGCCTTCGGCTCGGTCCTTATCGCCCATGACCACACCTAAAACAGGTTGTTAATCTGCGGTAAAGCCCAAGCGTCAAACTGTTTTATTCCCATTCATAAATGCCCGTATTGTTTTAGTTTTCAAAATGTAAAAAAAAAAATGCAATTTATGTTGAATAAAGCCAAATAGAAATGGGCAAATTCACGTTTTGGGGACACACGAAACACTTTCAAAAGTACATGAGTCAGGCACGTGATGCCAGTATTCGTCACTCTGATTGGTTGAAATTCGTGTCGCACAAAACGGCTGGTGAACAGCTGGCTCATACTGATTTTGATAAGACAGTTTATACCATCCGTTAATACACCCCCACATTTTGTCCAATCAGATTGTCTAAGCTGTCTTTGGCATTTATGAATACACGTTTAAAATTGTTTTAACCAACGGCAATCAATTTTCTTCATTTTAATGAAGGTTTACATCAACAGCATATTCATCGTCAAATCGTCAAAAATTCTGCAACCGTTGATCTTTCTCACGTTCGTCTCTCTGTCCTATTTGACTGGCCTGGAACGCCTTGCGTACTATAAGAACAGCTGGACTGATGTAATCGCTGGATGGCTTCTTGGTGGACTTATAGCTGCTTACTTGGTAAGAAAGACTCGTTTTGCATTATTTTACTGGAATTGATGGAGGATTTGAGGCTTTGCATGGTGTTGAGTTCTTTCGGGTACACCATGTAATGATCTCTTTTTGGAAAAAGTGATGGGGTGTCGTGGCCGAGCGGTCTAGCTTACCGGATTCAAGTTCTGGTGTTAGCAACATAATGTGGGTTCGAATCACGGCCGTGACACTTGTGTCCTTGAGCAAGACACTTAATCATAATTGCTTCTCTCCACCCAGGGGTTAAATGGGTACCTGTGAAGGCAGAGTTGGTTTGCTCTATGCGCTAGAAATGGCAGCAATTGAGCTGTATACTCCCCAGGGAGCTGAGATGGTTTCAGGAGTGATTTATGAGCCTTATGAGCAGGGATAATAATATAATGCGCCTTGAGCACCACTTAGTTGGTGGATACGTGCGCTATATAAATCCACACATTATTATTATTATTATTATTATGACTCTGAGAAGAGCCGGTTGGTTTGTTCTCAACATTTCAACTAGTCTACTCTCCTGATGATGACTAGAGCAGACTAGTCGAAACGTTGAGAACAAACCAACCGGCTCTTCTCAGAGCCATCACTTTTTCCAAATAGAGATCATTACATGGTGTCACCCGAAAGCACTCGATAAAATTTACTGGAATTGTTTTGGGAATCTTTATATTTATCGAAACATTGCAACTTTCTTTTTAGAAAGAAAAACAAATCCTTTGATATTTCAGTTATATTGAAATCATGATGGGTCCTACCATAATTTCATTTCAGGACATTTAATGTTAAACCATGCTTAACCAGTTCGCGTCGGAGGCCGTGTATACACACAATTATTTTTTGCACCGCGGATCGGAGAGCGTCTAAACATGCCACGTGGCAACGAGCCGAGCATACAGTGACATGCTCGGTAGACGTGGCCACGCGCTGTGGAAGCTTCTATTAACGTGTTTGTGTGGGAAAAAGAAACCTGCACAGGGGCCCAGAAAAACTTTTTTATTCCCGACGCAAACTGGTTAATGTGGTTTGGTTTTCCTTTTTCCAAATGAAAATAGCAGTGTTCCAAAACAGAACGTTTTACTAATTCCCAAAATATGTATGAAAAACAAGGGGCATTCATGTATGTAATGTAGGAGTTATGACTATGAGATGCAATTAAGTATCATTCGTTGAGTCCACACCATTGAGAGAATAATTAGTCATGCACTAAATTGACTTGACTCACAGAATAAATTCTTACACCTATGCGACTTAACAATTAATTTCTATATTTTGTTCCAGTGTTTCACTGTCCTTAATCGTTTCCGTGGTCACGTCTTTAATTTCCCACCCCGGTTTGCTGGTCCCCCACGTACAAAATACCAAGAATCTATAGCTAATGGCCAACATATATCTGGCCGAGAATTTGAAAGACCAATGTACATTGACAGAAATATTGAGGTAGGTGATAATCAAAACTACTTAACTATAAACATGAACTAATTTATAACGTCTAATATTGTTTTGATCAATGTCTCGTTAAAACAATACAGTATCCATTGAATATTTTTTATTGCAACCAGTATAAACCTTCGATAATTTTTTTTTTAAATGCATCATACACTGTTAACAGTCAAGATTTTTCATATTCATTGGAACATTTGTGACCATCCACCACAAAGGGGCTGTAAAGTCGAAAATTTCACATTTGGAGGTTCATATATTTTTGGAAAGAGTATATCATAAGGTTTAAAATGATACCAAACACAAGTCATTCCTATGCAAAGTTATGGTGTATCAAAGTCATTACACTGGTTACTTACACTTTCATATAAACTTCATATAAACTTACATTTTGTACAGATTTATGAACTCATTGCCCGAAAGAAAACGTGGTTTTCATGATTTTTGAAATTGAATTTAATTCTGAAATTTTCAGAACTAAAGGAGAATATTTCAAACTTTTCATTTCTAAAAAAAATACCAAAATGGCCAACCGACTGATTTTTCATGCATTTCAAGCCGTACTGCTAAATCAACATGTGCGACTTTACAGCCCGTTCGTGGTGGACGGTCACATATGTCCCATGAAAGGTACAATATCGTCACAATCAGGGCATGGAACCAGTGTCCTTGTTCAAGATGAACACAGTGACTGAAAATGACTGGCTCATTTATGCAGCATCAATGGTAATATGACATAAAACACAATAAAGGGGGCCACTTTGCATCAGTCACGTTAGCAATTTTTCCAATGGTTGTTATTTATTTTTAATTACCTGAAACCGACCAAAAAGTGTTTCAACGTGTGAATGGACATGCAGGCTTATACTACAACTAATTTGAGTTGATTTATTTTTTTATTTTTTTATTTTTTTTATTTTTTTTTTGACCCTCAAATTTCCATAAAAATTGGACGGAAAAAGTTACCTCACTTTTCCGTCCATTTGTTGATGGAAATTTTAGGGTAATTAAAAAATAATAGTAATAATCAACTCAAATTATCTTTATGATAAGCATGCATGTCTATTCAAATGTTGAAATTCTTTTTTGGTGGTTTCAGATATTGAAAAAAAAATTACAACCATTAGAAAAACTGCTAACGTGACTGACGGTAGGAAAGTGGCCTCCTTTATTGTGTTTTATGTCATATGGCCTTATCATGTGGGGTATTATTTTTCAGTCACCGAGTTAATCTAAAAAGTAGCATTCTGATTCCATGCCCTGTTGTTCGTGATGATATTGTCCCCTTTAAGTCCAAAATTTAGTTGAGAAATTACAAATTGTCCTGAAGTAATGACACCTAAGACTTCAAGATTTCAGAGAAGTTAGATATAATAAAAACTCTACAACCATGTGAGTTTTATGTCAAGTAAAGGTTATTTGCGGTGATACCATGTGAAATTCTCAATTAACCCTTGTACTACTGCAAGGATCAAAATCAGTCAAAAATTTTGATATACTTGCCAAGGTACAATGTATATCTAGTGCACTTAAAAGTCAAACACTGTCGAACCTTGTAGTAAGTACATTTACAGGTCAAAATGAGTCGACCATTTTTGGATGGTAAAAGAATTGTCTGGTATTGTTCAGAGTGGTCAAAATGACAGTAAAAACCAGTCAAAAATGCCCCTGTGTGCACATTTGGGCCAACAGTCAAAACAGGCAGTTGACTGATTTTGACCTCTATAGCTGCTTCCCACTAAAGTGCAGCTACAGTAGGAGGTTTAAGTAGTAATTAGTTATGAAAAGAACTGGTGGTTTTATGTCATACAATTATATTTGGTATAATGTCTGTTAATGCATCCATATTTTATAAGAATCAAGAGGTATGCACAGATTACTGTTACAAATCTTAATATCGAAGCTTGCATCGTTACAATCATTAAAAAAACATCTGGAAAGCAGGCCTGTGATTTCTCAGGATTTTTCCTGATTTCAGGATTTTTGACAAATCTTCCTTTACCTCAAAATGTTCTTGAAAGAAGAAAAATTGCCACCAAGGAAAGAAAGAAGTAGCTTGCATCGTGTCCAAACCTCAAATTTATGGTTTGTGACAGATGTGGAGAGTCTGTAAATCCTCCGAAACTAAACATCCATGAGGTTCTGGGGGCGTTGTCCTCTAGGCCAAAGGCCCCGCTACCCATTTTCAGGATTTTTTTAATTCTGTCAAATCACACCCATGAGAAAGTTTTGTTTTAAATAATATATTCCCTTCCAATTGTTTAGCTTGGTAGGAAGAATTGGCTAGCCGTGACTGCCTATAACGACAAGAAAAGCCTTCAGGTGCTCTGAATGTTGTACAGTGTTATTCACCCACACAATTGTGGTGATTATAAATTCCCCAGAATTCACTCAACAATTCAAGTTTTTCGTTAACTAAGATATTTGATTTACTTTATTCCTATATTACTTTCAAATGTTTTTATTATTTATGCATTCATAACTCTGTTGCTTTCATTTCTTGTTACACTCAGAACACTTTTTCAGGTAACTAATACATGTACTTAACATTTTTGTTGTCTTTCCACTTGTACTCTATTTAGAATAAACAAAAACTGTTTACAAAAAAAACCATATCCTCCTTTAGTATTCCGACATTGGTAAATCCCACCCGCATTAAAACACCACTATTTTAAGCTTTCTTGTCAGTTGACCTATCCTTCTGTTTTTCAGTTCACATCCTTTGTCCACAAGTTACCCAAATCCTAACAAATTCACCATATTTAGACAAAATTCCCTCCTTCCCCCTTTTTTGGGCTGCTTGCTTCCTACTCTTAGATATTTGCAATGCGTCATCCATGTGATCTCTGCTTTTTGACTTAATTGGACAGGAACAATTTTTTTATTATTTATTATATAAGTGCTTAAAGTTTGCTTATTTCTTTGCATGAGTTTTGCTTTATTAGGAAGCTTTGCACCCAAAAAAACCCAAAACAAGATTGGAGTAAGATTAGGCCAAAAAAAGTCTCTGATTTTTAGTCATTGGTCAGGTTGAAAATCTGTGCGGTGGGGCGCTTTTTTTTTTTTTTTTTAAATGTATTTTTTGGCTGCACATATTGGTCAAACGTTCCTACCCCTATGTGAAAAAGTCTCTGCACACATCGCCTCAGACCAGCACATTGGCATTTTTATTTTTTGTTGTTGAAACAATGTCTAATTGCAGCCAAAATTTCTGGATCAATTGGAATTCTGTTGCGCTGTGTTTTAAACAACTTTTTCACATAGGTGTTTGAACGTATGCCTGATTTGTGCGGCCTCTCTTAGCCACCATACTTTGTGTATGGGAAATTTGGTCTGGATCCAATTACCCTGTATACATGTTAGCATGTATCACTTGAAAAGGTACCAAAAAAACATGTCACTGCATTTGTTTTAAATTTTTTTTAGGTGTCCAAGACCTCAAACCGGAGACTTCGTTTGGCCTTGGTGTATTGCTCAATAAAACTGACATCACCAAATACACCTCAAACTTTTAAATCATTCATTTGGTCATTTTTACGTACAAGTTTCAGACTACGTGTAACACTCATGTCTTTCCTTCTCTCCTTCACAAACTAACCCACTTCATCCAGCCATTCAACCACCGCAGACACCTCACCGACATCCAAAGAGGTTACAAGGTTTCTACACATATGATGGGGTACGCGGTCGGATAGCGCGGAAAGTGTCCGGCACCAATCGTGCCGTTATCCGGCCCGTACCATTATCCACAACTGCAGTGGGAACTAACTACTTTTGATGTTAACTAACAAACTGTTTTGCGTGATTTGTAAAAGAAAAAATGTAAGCAAATTGTTGAATTTTGTCGAACTAGATTGTCTCCTCGGGTCTTTGGTACAAAATGGATTTCTGAAGACTGATGTACAGTTGAAAATTGTACTTTATCCCATCTGTTTAGTCTTGAAAATCTTGAAAATCTAATTTGATTTTCCTCTTGGAGGCATAACCTTAACTTCCCCAAATCCTGCAAAATCATCCAAGGGGCACTTTTGGGGGAAAATTCAGCACTGTTGGAAACTGGTACTTTCACCTCTTCAAATGGAGCAAAATTACTACCTTGCAAGAAGTACAGGCCATAAGTGCTGAATATGAAAGATCAACAAAAATGCATGGTGCATTTTGAAGATAAGGGCATGTTTCCAAAGGTGCACTGATGGATTTTGGAGGATTCAGGAAGGTTCTTAGCCAGAATACCTAGGGGGTTAGGGTTAAAGGTTTTCATTGAAACTACTAGAACGGTGGTAAATAAAACCTTTTATAATTAACAAATGTGCCAAGCACATGTACATCAAGGTCTATACAGTTATTGGACTTGCTACAGGGCATGTTTCAGTAGTCAAAAACCAGAAGTCTCGAAAAGAAAAAAAATGTTAGATCTTCAAAGCTTATACCCAAAATTAACATGAAGAATCATTGTTATTCTTGTTGATGTATTACCTTAAACCTTTTTTCAATTGTTTAAGATTTGATAAAATTGAAATGTATTCTTCAGATTCGTGGAAAAACTATTCCGTCTGACATTTTCAGCATTAAAATAAAATTGAGTGAAAAAATAATGTCCTGTGCCATTATTGACAGTCTGTGCTGTACACTGAATAAAAAAATATTTAATCCTCAAATTTTAGCAAGGTTTTTCATAAAATTCCATCCAACATGATTTTTAGCACTTTTGAAACAAGCCGTACTGATGTTATTCTAAGCAAGCACCTGCTTAATATTAACACCTTGTGACAGTCCAAGACCTTCTTTTTATCCACATTGATATGGTGGCTGCATGCCCATCTAATTTATTTGATCACACTATTCCTAGGTTTGACAAAATGACCACCTTCGTGAATTTAATTTATTGGAAACTAATTATTGACATTGCTTTTATGTGATTGAATTTGCAGAGTCGTCGCTGATGGAGTCAAACCTCATACATGTATCATTGCAGGCCTTACTGGTTACTGAGGTGCACAAAGGAAACGGCTTGTGGACAACATAAAGGAATCCAGAGGTGTATGGGGGAGACGGGTCAAGGACCAGTGCAGTCCAACATGCCAATCATGACATCACTTACTAAGATATGAGAGATGTTTCAATCTCCAGACAGTTAAGATCAATTACCAAAAAAAGTGGCTATCACAACCCTTTTGGTATTCTTAAAGAGGCACTCTAAGGTCAAATTCAGTTTTGTGATGCACTCATTTTCCAATAGATAGAGTCCTTATTAAAGTGTGAAAAAAATTACAAGTCTCTAACTTCACTTTAAAGTGGTGTAACATATCATTTTATTTGATACCCTTTCAGAGCGATATTTGAAACATGACATCACTATTTTCTTACGGTAAATGAGTCTGTAACATTCCATACAGGAATTTTTTGTTTGTCAAAAAGTCAATTTCAACGCCGATTTGACCAAATATTGTGGAGATTCAGGAATGAACTGCAAATTCACCGTACAAAAATGTAGAGATCCATTTATTTGAAATGTGACGTCACTGTTGTCTTTGGATATTTACAAATTTCACACAGGAAGGTTATCAAATAAAATGACATTTTACATCACTTTAACGTGAGGTTAGAGACTAATTTTTGTTGTAATTTTTTCACACTTTAATAAGGACTCTAGTTATTGGAAAATCACAAAACTAAATTTGACCTTAGAGCCCCTCTTTAAAGGAACAATATCATCACGATCAGAGCCGACTTTCAACAAGACATGGAATCGGTATCCTAGTCTAAGATGAACACAGTGACTGAAAATTACTGGCTCATTTATGCAGCAGCAACGGTAATATGACCTTATCATATGGGTATTATTTTTCAGTCACAAGTTAATCTAAATCCGGACGATATTGTCCGTTTAATTGTGGCTGGTATCGACATTTATCTCAAACATAGATTTGGTATGGTTTGGGCTACAACATTATGTTCTGGAATAACATTGGTAACAGCCAATGGAACTGTGTTACAGTGTTGTACTCAACTGTCCTAATTTATGCAAATGTATGCACAGTTGCTCATATGACCTTGTTGCATAATCGAGATACAACCATGTTCCTCCGACATGGCGACATGTACATTTTATTGAAGTTATATACCCACCGAAACATTCAATCTTTTGTACACTAAATCTGTTAGGTTCAGCAATTAATAGATCCATGTACAGTATGCTAGTTGTAAGTAAGACTTGTATCTGTGCATGGCGAAACAATAAGTAAAGACTTTGTAAAAAATTCTCTTTTGAGTAGTAAATATACGACTCAAAACAATTTAGGGAACACCGGAATAATCTCAGTTAAAGCAAGATCATTTATTTCAGATAAACACAATGTTTCACAGAATTGATGAGAAACAACTGCACAATGAAACAGATGATAAAGGATGCATGTAGTGATTACACATTTCATGACATGACTACTGAAAGAGAGAGGGGGTTGCAAATGAAAATCCCGGTTCATGGAACATTTCAAACCTATTTGATGTTTAAAAATCCGGTATTCCCTAAATTGTTTTGAGTAGTATAGAACCGGTTGGTTACAATTCAGTATGATCTGATCGTTGAGTTGTAACCAACCAGTTCTTTTCAGAACTATTTACTACTCAAAAGAGAATTTTTGCATGGTGTCACTGCAAACAATCTTTACTAATGCTGGTTGTATCTTTTGTTTATCTTTGTTCTCAATCTTTTCAGCAGAGTTTTCATTTATTTTAGATGTTTCTGTGAAGACTTTAAATGTATATATTTATTCTTGTTTAACTCAAAAGACATCTGCACTAGTAAGCAGGACGTCGTGGGTTCGAATCCTGCCCAAGTCGTCTGTGAAGTTAGGAGTGCCATGGTCGAGCGGTTTAGTGCATCGGATTCGTTCGAATCCCAACCGTGACTATGGTGCTTGTGTCTTTCAGCAAGACACTTTACCATAATTGCTTCTCTCCACCCAGGAGTACTTGTGAGGGCAGAGTTGGTTATTGTGTTTGATTAGCCCTATATGCGCCGAAATGGCAGCAATTGAGCTGTATACTCCCCAGAGGGCTGAGATGGTTTCAGGAATGATTTATGCACCTGATGAACTGGGGTAATAATATAATGTGCCTTGAGCACCAGTTTGGTGGATACGTGCACTATATAAAGTCCACATTATTATTATTATTAAATAGAGGTTGTGGGAATCATCTTTTCTATTGTAAATTATAGCTCATTGCTTATTTCTTACATAAGAATAGATTTTCAAGAAGAGTATTTTGAATCTTTGTTTCAAATTTTAATAATACTGCAATTTTTATAAGACTGTATATAATTCATGTGCTTACTAATGTTTTTATGCATTTTATGGTTTTAATTCTAAACATGTTTTGGGACTGAACGTTCTTACATTGTATCATCTTTTAATTCTTTAGAACATTAGTCTGGTAAGCTTTTTTTAAACGTGTATTAATTCATACCAAACATACCGGGTGCCAGTGACCAACCAGTATTTTATGCATTCTTAACCCTCCTCCTACAAAAGTCAAAATCAGTCAAAATGTTGATATACTTGCCAAGGTATATCTAGTGCACTTAAAAGTCAAACACTGTCAAACCTTACGTGTAGTAAGTACATTTACAGGTGAAAATGAGTCGACCATTTTTGACTGGTAAAAGTATTGTCTGGTATTGTTGAGGGTGGTCAAAATGACAGTAAAAACCAGTCAAAAATGCCCGTGTTGCACGTTTAGTTCAACAGTCAAAACAGGCAGTTGCTTTTGACCTCTATAGCTACTTCCCACTGAAGTGCAGCTGTTAGTAGGAGGGTTAACCCTTTAAACTCGGGCCTGTTTTGGTGAATTTTGTTCTTTGTATCAAAAAATTCTGCCTTATTTCTCAAAAACCTTATCACATTATATACCATTGGAAAGCTTACATATGGGCCTACATTTTTATCAAAGTTTTGACCCCCACCAACCTTTTGGAAAAAAATGGCGTACAGATGTTGTGTAAGAATTGATTTATTTCATCAGACGCCGGCGTCTGATATTCTACAGGGCTGAGTTTAAAGGGTTAATGGTAAATTACCAGGTTGCTCAACTCAAACATGGTTACATTCCGCAGATTTTAATACATTTATCATGTGCACAATGTGATGTTGACAATGTACGTTCATTTCCACTCTGTAGTTTTCAAGAAATAGTTTCATCACAACGGGTGATCACGTTTTTGAGCAACAAAAAAAATGTAAATAAATTAATGTTTTACATAAAGTTGCCAACAGCAACTTTGTGTAATTTCGACAAAAATTACCATTTTCTCAAAAATCAAAGCACTTCAGATGGAATCATTTCTCAGGATGATTGATACACGATACCAATTTTACACCAAGGAAGTTTTAAGACGATTATTTATTATTTTGATAATCTGGCAATTGCCAATGTTTTGTACATGTACCTTCCTTAGTGTATAGATACACTAGGGCTGTGCATTTTCGAATAATTTGGTAACCAGATATTCGAAGGCTGCCGATTGGTAATTGTACTATGTGACACAACGCACGATAGATAAAGAGTGACATTGCCTGGCCTACACCATGCAAATGTAGATGAGATAATAATGGAAACTCTAATAAGTAAAAACAAAAACAAATTCAACGTAAACTTGATTTTCTGTGGAAGCTGCATTTTCATCCTTCGAATATTCGAACTGGAAAAAAAAAAAAACGAATATTCGCATATTCGACACAGCCCTACTGTTACACTATACGTTATCCTCAAAAACCATAAATGATCCCAGTTTCAACATAAAACTTACTTGGTGTAAAGTTGGTAATGGATCAAACATCCCTAGAAATATTTACATGAATACATGTATCTCAGGGTTTTCATAAAATTAGTGAATTTATTTCTAAAATGTCATCTTGATTTTTGTAAACTATGGACGCAAATTGCAGACATTTTAATTGATGCTGGCTATAAAAGTAAAGCATTACAGAAGTAAAGCTTCACAGAATAAATGAAAATTTGTTATGAATTGGAACTTGTTCAACGGTCGTTGGGGCAATCTTTGTGAAACGGTGTCCTTAATACATAGGTACACTCACTGGCCAAAAGTATTGCAACATGAATTTGTACGAGACATTGCCTAGACGGATGGCCGCAATTATCAGGTCACGTGGTTACCCGACAAAGTATTGAAGGACTTTGTTTCCGAGCAAGAACAGTAAAAAAGAACATTGACTTCAAAACACAGGCACTTTCAAGAAGTCTTAAGTAGTGTAAATAAAATAAAATATTGTAACAGTTCTCCAAACTGAACTTTGGTGTGAATTTCAGTGTTGCAATACTTATGGCCAGTGAGTGTAGATGTACAATTCATTATCCTTATTATGAGTGCACAATCTGTGCCTTGAATAGGAAGTTACGATTTTAATTAGGAGACCTATCACACAGCTTGTCCCCAACCTGGTGGAATGACCCATATCTCAAGAATGTATGTATTGGGGATTATGAAGCAAGTCTAAAGAATAAATAAAACACATTTTTCAGATTAAATTTCACATATATTACAAAGGCTTTTATTACATTAATACATCGTCTTCCTTCAGGAAGTTATGTATGTTTACTGTTTACAAGTAAGCTTGGTCGATATTGTTGTTTTTTTTCATCCACGATATATCGGCAAACATATCGCGATTATTTTTTTCATTCATGCATGATTGCTTTAGAGCCGATAACCACAGGTATGTAACCCCTCTATAAGCGCCACAATAAATCGCAAATTCATTTGCAGAGCGTGTATGTACGTCTGAAGTAGTTCACTTTGTTTAAATGGAATTTCTGACTTGACTCACAATGGCGATTTTTTTTTTTAATCGCGATAACTAAAGAAGCTTCTCGATATTGTAATCGAATAAAAAAAGGTATCGCGATATTATCGTGTTATCGCCCAAGCTCAACATAAAGAATTAATATTCATTACATATCACTTTAATTACATTTATAGGTTCTCAATATACATGTATTGCAACTTTTTACATCACAATAATCAACTAAAGGTTTGTCCATACTTCACTCGAAACCAAATCGACGGCATATGTTGAACACATTTCAACTTTTGCGAATCATTCGCCACAAATTTGATGATTTCGCGTGAACCAGCCTTTAACTCGGCTACATTTCTAACAAACTATTATCAGCCACTGAATTTACATGAGACCCAGGCCTGAAATTTCACAGGCCAGTGCCACCGTTGCATGGACGATCTTGTCCCTACAAGAATGGAAATTCCAGGCCTATAGAATCATACATTTAAAATGGTAAAATAAAAAAAATTGTGATTTTGAATGTTGATTTTTATAACAACAAAATTAATGCCTACTGATTTTTAGATATCTGACATAGTTCCATATACATGTATATAATAAAATATCAAATTCGGATGGTTACATTTTAGCTGTTTTTAATACTGCATACAGACATGAAATCACAAATATAACCATGTATTTGTTAAATATGCACTCTCTTGTTGTGTATTTTGTGAAACTAGTACATTTTAATTAACCAATATTATACCCTGATGGGAAACACATCTGGCATGCATGGTTAAGTGACCACAAGATTCTCAGAATTTTCATGTCGATGATTACGCACTACAGTGTTTCAACATCAGGTTCAAATATTTATTAAATTGTACACCCACGTACTCTACATTATACGTGTATAATGAGCTTTGCTACACATAGCCCTAAAAAAAAAATTAAAACAGCCGGTGGAGTTTGATGGATTTGGTACACGTGGCTACATGCCGCTCTATTATCTGGGCTATACTGTGGAATACTGAATCCATCAAAATCAGGCAAAACCAGGATTTTGGGGTAGTTAAGGTAGTCTTGTTGCAATGATGACTTCACATGTTAGTTTACATATACATGTAGAACTCTAAATAGTAAATTATTCTCCCTAGTTGAAGGGCATTGCCCTCCGAAAAATCCCAAAAAGTTGGCTACCACTCATCACATACTGCAGCATAAAACACACATAGTTAGGGCGCCCCCTATAGTCAAACAGGATATACACATGTTGTATGTTAGAGTACTGTACAAAACATCATGGTGCACATATCATGATAGACTTTTGAAACAATAGGTGGCAGCAGACTGACTAGTCCTTTCCCATTGTTCATTTGATTCTGAGCATGTGTATGATATACTGAACATTGCGCTGCCACCAAATATCTCCCATTCAATTAGCAGTGCTGCAAAGATTGGGAGCTGCTAGCCCAAAGATTTGACATCCGCTCGGGAGGTCAGATCTTCGGCACAACATATCCAATGAATTCCCTTGACTGGTACACTCAGAGTCTTGTCTTTATCCTTGATAGGATGAAGACGGGGGACTTGTCTAGGAAAGGACTAGTCAAGGAAACAACATGTTTCATAAGGAACATTCCTTAAAGATAACAAAGGCCAGAACATTTAGTGTTTGATAAAGGAACACCTTGTAAGATTTTGTCACAATTTGTTTCTGCTACAAACAATATTATCAAGGTGATTCCCAGCAGTGCCAAATATTCACCTTGTTAGCCGGTTCTCAATTTGCTACATAGCAGCGGCTAATTTGAAAGAGCTGCAAAGCTGTGAATATTGCTTTGTATTGGTTACCAGCCAAACACCAAAACACAATGTACATTTGTAGAATTTGACTGGTTGTCTATTTCTTATTGCTTAATAACATCTGCTAAGCAAATTTCTCAGCTAAGCTGCTCTTACAAATTGCCCCCCATTACACTTGACAGCTCTGCGACATTGTAATCTACACAAAGATATATTCATCCTCATCAGGACACAAAACTTACTCTCAATCTTAAACAGGTAGTTATAAACATCTTATACTGACTTATAAACCTACATTTTCTCGACCCTTCCATATAATTTACAGGTAGTTTGTGTGGGCTCTGCCAGAAGAGATTGGAGATGGGTATTGCCAATGTAGGTGGGGTAGCAGAATGTGGGTTCGAATCCCGGCCGTGACACTTGTGTCCTTGAGCAAGACACTTAACCATAATTGCTTCTCTCCACCCAGGGGTTAAATGGGTACCTGTGAGGGCAGAGTTGGTTGATTAGCCCTATATGCGCTGTAATGGCAGCAATTGAGCTGTATACTCCCCAGGGAGCTGAGATGGTTTCAGGAATGATTTATGAGCCTTATGAGCAGGGGTAATGATATAATGCGCCTTGAGCACCACTCAGTTGGTGGATACGTGCACTATATAAGTCCACTTATTATTATTATTAATGTACATTGTAACACCCCCCCCCCCAATCTTTAAGACAACAACTTTATGTGAATGTTTACCACATTTTGATATATTTTTACCAAGATTCTTTTCTAAAATGATGACCTCTGACTTGGCTAGTGGGGGTGGCTGCTTGCCCAAACTGGACCCAATTTCACAGAGCCGCTAAGCAGCCGATTTTTTTTTGCTTACTGTACGGTTTTCATTTCATAGCGCTCCTAACCGTTAAGCATTTAAAAGACACGCTAACTTGCATTACTGCTAGCAAATAAGTGATGCAACAATACAAAGCCATGGTGAATGCACAGTTGCACACGCACTGCTCTGAATTTTCTTGCTAAACTATGAAATACACTTGCTTTAACCAGTTCGCGTCGGGAATAAAAAAGTTTTTCTGGGCCCCTGTGGCGGGTTTCTTTTTCCCACACACACGTTAACCCTAACTCCCTAGGCATTGTACTAAAACAATAAAAATCCTTCAAAATCCTCCAACTGGCTTTGTTGTCTAGGGAGTTAGGGTTAATGGAAGCTTCCACAGCGGGTGGCCGGCACTTCCGAGCATGTCACCATACACGCGTGGCTCAACCGAGCATGCATACAAATATTCCGGAGTTTCCTATGGCGTGTTTAGACACTCTCCGATCCGTGGTGCAAAAAAAAATTGCGTGTATACACGGCCTCCGACGCGAACTGGTTAAAGCAAATATTTCTGCTATAGTTAGCACGAAAATTTTCTATACCGGTAAGCAACGCTATGAATTTGGGCCCCTGGTCTGTAACACACATGCACAGGGCTGCATACCCTATGCGTGTATGTTCATGCAATGTGCAGTCATCAGCTCAAGATGGCTGGTGCCATCAGAAGGAATACCCATCCCCCAAATCACCCTGGCCAAACCCACAGACTATGAAATGCTAAACAGGTTTTGACGACAGTCTAACTGTAACACAGGTACTTCAATAATAGAATCCTACACTTCATTTACACTTTTAATTATAAATCTTTACACATTTCGTATAATTTGTACCACCAATTTAACTGAGGAGGGATTACTAACACATTCGATAAATTGTGTTGAAAAAGATGAAAGAAAACAAGCTATTGTCTACATGCTTTAACCCTCCTATAGGTTTAACAATCAAAGACACTCAAAATTTGTATGTAACTCCCAACCCATTGACTTTGTGCAGTGCACTCAAATAAATGCAAGGACATGTGGCTTTATTAGGAGGTCAAACCAAAACCACTCGACTGTAACTTATGCAGTACATACACAGCTCTGTGTGACTCTGCATATAACTTGTAAGACATACACAAGTGTGTTTGACTTTGCCACTATCTCCAGCACTCTTATACACATGTGTGAACAATTGGCAATGCAACCAAAAATACTCAAGTGACTCTCTGTGGGTGCGGTGCTTACTGGGCCAAATTTCAGCCTGGGCATAGGAGGGTTAATGTCCACAAATACTATAAAAAAAACGGGTCTTTTGAATTACAATGTTAGCTTGTGTTGAATGCTGATATGTACATATTGGAATTCAGCTAAACCTTATGGCTGTGCTTTTTCGGTTATTTCGGAAATCGGATACCCGAAATTGGGAATCTTCAGATACCCAAGTGCCCGTAAACAATTTTGCAAAAACTCATAAATACTCCTCTCCTGAATGTATAAATAACCAATATGAACACAAGTTTCTCTTGTTTTATTAGAGTCATAATAAATGTGGACTTACTGTAATAATTTTCTGCCTCTATATTAAAAACGACTCGTAGCATCCCCATTCCCCACACACATTTTGTAAACAAACAAAACAAAACAAAATAAAAATCAGAGATTTCCATTTGTGTGGCTTAAATTTTGAGTCGGAAATTTACGGGTAATTGGTCATTTACGGGTAATTGGTCATTTACGGGTAATTGGAACCGAAAAATGGAACCAGGTAATGACAGTTTCGGTCGGGTATCCTGGTACCCGGATACCTGGCACAGCCTTAGTTAGAGCAACAACTAAGCAGACACAGTCATTCTTCTATTATTACTAAAACAATTAACACACTAATTAACATTTGAAGCATTGCATGGTGAAAAGGATAAGTAGAGACTGTTTGCGGTTCACACCATGTGAACTTGAGTAGTAATTAGTTCTGAAAAGAACTGGAGGTTACAACTCGACACGACTGCACTAAACAGTCTTTACTTAACACACTAAACGATAGTTAACAACCGTGTTGAAATGATAAATAGTAGAAAGTTAACAATGGTAAACTCGTGAAATAAAAATAAAGAAAGCTTTGAACCATTCAAAAAAATCCATATTACAGGTATGCTCAGAATATCTCATCACGTGCCCGGTAAAAGGACGTAAGCGCGCTTTTAACCTAATCTGTCTTAAGTCCTTCTTCCGGGCACACAGCGATCTGCAATCTCAAAAGGGAATGTTTTAAATTGTTTCTTTATCAAGAATAATGAATTTTGATGTGTACTACTGAAATCAGACACATTTGGGCAAGAAATTAAAGCTCAGTTGGTTACTGTCACAACTTTCTAAATCTGAATCTTTCACAAGATGTTATAAACATTATAAAGATTGATAATTTACTAGAAACACAAATTCCACCCAAATCATCCCCATTCATTGTTTGGCTATTTCTCAGTTCAGAGCTCTGCCCGATTCTGTCTGATTTTGATAGAACACATCACAATTGTGGTGAATTGGTTGAAAACTGGTGGAGGAGGCCGGGGGAGCCTGAGGAGAAGGTCTGAATATGTTCTACGTATTCTTCACTGTCATTATTCCACCACCAGAATTGAATGGAGCAAAGAAAAGAAAATCTTAGAAGAAAAAAAGAAAATGGTAGAGTAAACTTACAATGGCGGTTGGAAGAGTCGAGTTGGAATGGGTGACTTGCATTGGTGACCTCTCACTTGTTCACAAATCTGAATGAATTACACTGAAATAGCAGGAACAAAGTTAACTTAATATACAGTACACAGAAAAAAAATCCTGAAAAATGGGTAGCAGGCCTGGGCCTCCCTTTGGTCTAGAGGACAAAGCCCCGTGAACCTTCTGGATGTTTAATTATGGTGGATTTACAGACTCTCCACATCCCTACAAAAAAGAAACTAGATGTTTGGACACAATACAGGCTACTTCTGTCTTTCCTTGTTGGCTGCTACATGTAGCCTACTCTTTATTCAAGAAAATTTTGAGGCAAAGGGAGATTTGTAAAAATCAAGGGCCTGTATCCACGAATGTATGCTTATACTGCTTCACTGCTAGGTGCAACACAGATCCACATATGGATTTCGTTGCACCAAGCAGGTCTCGATCATTGACCACTGTTGTATGTTGTTGCATTCAGCAGGGTGATAAGAAAGTTACCCTAGCATGGTTAGGGTTAAAGGTTGGTGAAGAACATATTGGAAATTTAGTGGATCGGTGTGGCCTCCATGTGTAGTAGAGTTAAGTGACCTTAAGATGACCCTTTTTTTTTCTATTTAATTTGAAAGCTGAGCAAAAAATGTTTTTTCACTAACCTGCAAAATCCCTATGATAACACCAAACAGTCCGATAGCGCTGCCGAAGATCTCTATAATGAGGACTTTGACAAAGAGACTAGCATTCTGGGCGTCAGCAAGGGCAGCACCACTGCCAACGATTCCGACGCACATGCCACAGAAGAGGTTTGAGAAGCCCACGGTGAGCCCTGCTCCAAACATGGCATAACCTGCAGTTATAAATTAATGGGATTGCATCAACGGTGGATGACACGAATGGTGAATTCCTCCAAAATCCCTCTTTTACACACAAAGACATGAAAAAATGGTTGACAGGGCTCATCTGACCCTAGCCTTTAGATCAAGGCTCTTCACTGCAACCCGAAACAAATGCCCCCCCAAAAAAAGACCACACATACAAGTCGTGAATCCACGAGCGCCTTTAACCCTGCGGCTCACGCGCTCGCCAAGTATACGCGGTTGCACCACCTGCTGCCTTTGGGGCAGCAGGTGGTTGTAGCGTATGAACATTTGCCTCATGTACACAATCCTTTCTCAAAGGGTCTAAATAGTTGAATGGAGGTCCCCTGGACTCTTTCCAACCCACCCCACTCCCCCACTCCCCCACCATCCGTCTCCCCCAACCCCCAACCCCCAACCCCCCCCAACCCCCCCCCAACCCCCCCAACCCCAACCCCACCCAACCCCCACCCACCCCCCCCCAAAAAAAAAAAAAAAAACGGTCTGCAATCTTGTGGGGGGTGACGGATGGTGGGGGGGTGGGGGTGAGGGGGGGATTTTGTAAACAAACTATTGCGTACCACCCCCAATATAATGGGGAAGCATGTGGTTGTAGTGTACATGTAGATGTACATGTACATGTAGGTTTGTGCACAAGGAGGTTTGTGCACAACCCTATGGGACTTTCTCAGAGGCATCATTTCAAGAGTTTGACCTTGCTTGACCTCAAACCCAGGACACAAAGTGACTATACAGTCCTTTTCGGAAAATACCTGGGTAGGCATTTCTGGAGTAAAAATTTATTGGGGCGCTTATTTTTTGTATTATCGTTAAAACAAACGAACCTGCTGCCCCAAAGGCAGCAGGCGGCTGCACGCAGGGTTAACCAGTTCGCGTCGGGAATAAACAAGTTTTTCTGGGCCCCTGTGCGGGTTTCTTTTTCCCACACAAACACGTTAATGGAAGCTTCCACAGCGCGTGGCCACGTCTACCGAGCATGTCACTGTACGCTCGGCTCGTTGCCACGTCAACCGAGCATGCATACAAATATTCCGGAGTTTCCTATGGCGTGTTTAGACGCTCTCCGATCCGTGGTGCAAAAAAGAATTGCACGTATACACGGCCTCCGACGCAAACTGGTTAACAGTCCGTTCCAAGGACTCCACTACTGAATTATTCATAAACCTCCGGCAACGTGAATAATTTATGCATGCAAATTTAATTCAACCAATCACTGTAGCCAAAATAAGTGACAACATAATGTATAATTTACCTAATGCATTTTATAATAAGGGACTAACAGTTTATCGCACGGTCTTTACCGCAGGTTAATGACTGGTTTCAGGCGTGGTTACAGGTGATGGGGACCACACCCAAACCAGGTCATTAACCTGCAGTAAAACAATACAGAATTAACCTTCCTACTTCTGGTACCTTTTTCATACAAGTTGATGCACCATTTGAAACCATTTGCTTTTGTGGTTTTGAATGGTGAAATAACTGTGTACAGTATTGATTCCCCCAAATGGTTTTGAATGGTAGGTCAGCTAATACAAAACCTTGTTTGGATCTTTCCAAATGGTAGTACAGCTAATACAAAACCTTGTTTGGATACTTCTAAGTGGTGAATCAATGGACTTGAATTTGAATGCATTTGAATGGATTTGAATGGTAGTAAAGCTTGCTACCAACACTGTTCAAATGGTATCACCATGTGTGTACAAAACCAATGGGCATTTTGTTAAGTGGAAATTTTGAATGGTTTCAAATGGTCAAACAGTAGGAGGGTTAACACGTCAGTGAATCAGCGTGATGCAAAATAATGTTACACACTCTGTTTTACTCAATACTGCATATTCTTTGGCCACACAATTAATGGTTTCAGCAAATCTCTGATTATCTATAAAAAAAAAAAACATTTGGTGTAAAGATAATAGCATCAAAGATCTCTTGAAATCTGTCTGAGGTGCTGTATAAACCCTACAACAAGTCTCTGGTTTCTGTGTGCGTCGCCTCAGATCCACACTTCGACATTTTTATTTATTTCGTTTGCTATGAAATGATGTCCAATTCATGGGCGGATCCAGAACATTTTTTAGGGGGGGCTGAGAATCAAAAACAATTATTTTTCAGTACGACAAAGGGTGCCGCCACTTCCTATGCGCAACGGTTAGTATAATACTAAGTAGGTAGGGAATGGGAGTGCGTTCTCCCCTCCCATCCCCTCCCCTCCCCCTCTCTCTCTCTTTTTCTCTCTTTTTCTCTCCCTTTAAAAAAAAAAATGTTTTTATACTATTTTAGGGGGGGCTACAGCCCCCTTAGCCCCCCCCCTGGATCCGCCAATGCAATTGCAGCCAAAATTGCTGCATCGATTGGAATTCTGTCATTTTGTCATTTGTGCAGCCTCTCTTAGCCACCATACTTTGTGTACGGTGGTTATTTCACTGGTTAGCAAAAAAAAAAAAAAATGACCCCAAAAAAATAGATAAAAACACATCACTGCACCAATTTTGAAGCCTTATTATAATTAGTAAACAAATATTCAACTCTACTTTCATATTAACCCTAACCATGCTCAGTGCAACAAATGAGGAAATGAGGAATGTCCCCCAAATTTCACATTTTGAGATATGGATATCAACTTAAAGAGAATTTAATGGGCTTTCTGATGATGTCAAACATTCATTTTCAGACTTCCCAACATTCAGTTTTCAAAAATAGTACTTTCTTCAAGCCGTTAGTCAGCATCGTGTGTAACGTACACAACACGTGTGTGTACAGTCTGCATACATATCGTGTGTACAGAAGCCACGCTTCCACAGAGTATCAGTTTGCACGCACGTCGTCTATTCATAAACTAGGTGACAGTCCCTCCTTTGCCCTTCAGAGATCGAACGTATTACTGTGAATGCGATTATGCGGACCGCACGACCGGGAACAACAGACCACACAGGAATAGACTGTGTTAAGTCTCGCCCATGAGACTTGCACGGCCTATGGCGCGCGAAATAAAAAAATAACAAATTAAAAAAGATTTTTAAAAAAAACTTTAAAAACGGCATTGTCAAAAATCGTACAAATGAAGAATAAAATCGTAAAAGCGTAAAATGGGTGAAAAATCGTAAAAAGTACGCCAAAATCGTGCATGTTGGGAGGTCTGTATTTTTGGTTCATTTCATTCCCGTGTTGGGATGTGATAAATCGATAATGTAACAATGCAGTCATGCACGTTTTGTGAACTTTGGAAGTCCATGACAGGGAAGCACGTGTTGGGGGACATTCCTCATTTCGATGGAGCGGGTCACAACGTTGTTGCATCTTGTTGCCCTCATCAGAGTTCAATATGAATGTCTGACTTGGCTGTTTGCCTACCTGCTAAATAGTTCTTCTTAAGAATGTCCCTTGACACAACAGCTTCATCGTATTCTTCAAGTAAATTGGAAATGACAATGGCTAAGATGATACCATAAATGGCCACTGCCTCGCAGAAAATAATGCTGGAAGTAATTAAATAATGTTCATTACTGATATATGACATAAAACACAATAAAGGGGGCCACTTTCCTACCGTCACGTTAGCAGTTTTTCTAATGGTTGTAATTTTTTTTTTAATATCTGAAACCACTCAAAAAGACTTTCAACATTTGAATAGACATGCATGTTTATCCTAAAGATAATTTGAGTTGATTATTACTATTATTTTTTTAATTACCCTAAAATTTCCATCAACAAATGGACGGAAAAGTGAGGTAACTTTTTCCGTCCAATTTTTATGGAAATTTGAGGGTGAAAAAATAAATAAAAAAATTTAAAAATAAAATAAATCAACTCAAATTAGTTCTAGTATAAGCCTGCATGTCCATTCACATGTTGAAACACTTTTTGGTCGGTTTCAGGTACTTAAAAATAAATAACAACCATTGGAAAAACTGCTAACGTGACGGATGCAAAGTGGCCCCCTTTATTGTGTTTTATGTCATATCACCATTTATATCACCTATTGCATATCACATAACCAGTGAACGATTTCCCCTGTATCGCATCGCAAAATGCGACGAAATTTCAAACAATACATCGCAGATTTTGCGATACAAATTGCAACAAATTTAATAAACATTTTTGAAATCATATTCACAAACCTTTCCCAAAATAAAGTTTACATGTATATTTCCGACCAAAAAATATCAAGGGTTCCGTCCCAACTGGGTTTGTTTCCGTGTGTCCAGACTGCGCCGGAGGTACATGTACGTCCGTCCGACGTACATGGTCAACGAAAAATGATTTTGCTATGCAAATTCTGTTTTTTCATCGCAGTTTTGCTATGCAAAATTTTCAAACGAAATCGTTCCCTGCATAACCACCCAAATCACAAGGACGGATAAGGCCCTTGTATACTGGGTATGCATTTGGTTGTGCATGTATCTTTGTTGACCAAAATATACGGCATGTACTGAAACACAACGTGCATTCGTTATCATTTTACATTGATAAAAACAGGCATTTATTTACATGTACTTGTAAAAAGTTGTCTTAGAAATCTAAGGCAACTTCACGTGTGTCGTCCTGTACACACAACATGCATAAAGGGGAATAACAGGTTGTCGCGCGGTCATTACTGCGGGTTAATGACCAGTTTTGTGTGTGGTCACGGGCGGTCCCATTCATTAACCCTAACCCCTTGGGTATTTTTACTAGAAAGTATCCTGAATCCACCAAAATCCACCAATTTTGTCACACACAAAATGCTGGTGTCCTGAATCCATCAGAATCCGCCAGTGTAGATATTGGACATATCCTGAATCTGCCAAAATCCACCACTAAATTTTTGGTGGATTTTGGCGGATTCAGGATACCATGCTCACATGAAAATTTGTATAGTATGTTGCTGCATAGAATCCATCAAAATCTAACATATACAGTACATGTAACTATAATCCATCAACCAACATGACCAAGCAGTTAAAAACTATTGAAATCCTGAATCCATCAAAATCTGCCACATGCTCAATGTGGAGGTATCCTGAATCCACCAAAATCTTCCAATACAGGGGGATGGATTTTGATGGATTCAGG
This sequence comes from Zoroaster sp. YZ-2022, assembly GCA_029582265.1. Taxonomy (NCBI): domain Eukaryota; kingdom Metazoa; phylum Echinodermata; class Asteroidea; order Forcipulatida; family Zoroasteridae; genus Zoroaster; species Zoroaster sp. YZ-2022. The sequence goes on along the minus strand of CM055825.1, from coordinate 6,093,665 downwards.
GTGGTTAGGGTTAACCCTAACCTTCCCAAATCCTCCTTCCCAAATCCTCCAAAATCCTCTTTGTTAAAGTGAAGGATTTTGAAGGATTGAGGTTACATGCTACATGCTCTTTGCTAAAGTGAAGGATTTTGCAGGATTGAGGTTACTGTTCCTAATTTAACGTTCCAAGCATTCCGAGTTCTTAGATATATATCGTTGTGTGCCTGGAAGGACATAACGAAAGTACGACCATCAAAAGGTCGTAAGCAATTAATGTACACAATTGTGTTTCAAGAAAACTGAGCGTGAAAGTTTGGTCGTTTTTCTGCCATTTATAAGTCATTGTAGGAAAGTTAAATTCCGCACGGGAATGGAAAAACATGTCTTGGGAGTAATTCTAGCAATATATAACATTTATGCCTTACTATTTTTCAAAGGAGCCATTTTATTGCTTACGACCTTCTGCTGGGACAAAAAGTTGTACTTTGTGTGCCCAGAAGGTCGTAGAGCCTTATGACCTTCTTCCGGGCACACAACGATATGTACTCCCTCCACATAATGTCCCATAGTCAAGATGACAGGTATCTTTGACAGCATACCTGATTAGATTTTTCGTCCTGATCCTTGGAGCCTTGACTCCACCGCCAACAATACTTGTACCTGTGGTGAATATCCCCCTTAAAGAACAAAAGGAAATAAAAAAATCAATACAAAAACAGCCAAGAAAATTGATTGCATCATAGGGTTAGGACATTTACACGTTTAACCCTCCTACTATAGCTGCACTTTAGTGGCAAGTAGCTATCGTGGTCAAAATCAGTCAACTGCCTGTTTTGACTGTTGACCCACATGTGCACACTGTCATTTTGACAACCCTGGACAATAACAGTCAAAAACAGTCGACTCATTTTGACCTGTAAATGTACTTACTACACGTAAGGTTTGACAGTGTTCACCTTTTAAGTGCATTAGATATACCTTGGCAAGTATATCAACATTTTGACCGATTTTGACCCTTGCAGTCACAGAAGAGTTAAACAAAAACATTTTTAAATTCATGAACCATTTTAATGGAATCTTACATTTTAACAATGGGACATTTCTAAAAAATTTCAAAAATGTTACCAAAAAATGTATTATAAAAAGGAAAACGGTTTGTGAGTTATTGATTGATGAAACTTTTGCATCCTGTGTTAAATAATTGATTTGATTTTTGCCCTAACACCGACATATGTATGGAGCACTACATACTCAGTTTGTGAGTTAACCCTAACCTTCCCAAATCCTCCAAAATCCTCTTTGCTAAAGTGAAGGATTTTGAAGGATTGAGCTTACATGCTACATGCTCTTTGCAAAAGTGAAGGATTTTGCAGGATTGAGATTATTAGGCATACTTGCCTTTCCATGGTACATGTACATCCATGTTTGTTGTAGTGATTGCAAGGTCAGTGCTTGGGTCAGTGGACACTGTTTATTGCTCCATGCATGCAGGGAGGGTCCCTGGCCATGTACATGTATCACAGATTAGAAACACATGTGTGCATACATGTCATGTGCTTGCTTTACTACTGAAGGATTTTGGAGGATTCAGGTTATGTGTAAGCAAATGGGCCTAGGGAGTTGGGGTTAAATATGTCTAACAAGTCCATAAGATACAAAACTGTTAGAACTCAGGATTCTGAAGATAACTTGTGGTGAAAATTGCGAAGTCTTTTACAAAAATAAAACATGAAAACACATTAGTTTGTGATACACACAAATTGAGTCTCAAACTGTAGTGATTTATTATAGCCTTCTTACCAGGCCGCTCCTACCACAGAGAGTGATATTGAGAACGCAATGCCAAGATTGGCCCACATAAACGGCTTGATAGATGTTAGAAACCTGTAAAGAAAAAAGAGAAGAAGAAAAAAGAGGAAATGAAGTTTCATAAAAACATGTAATATTTTGAATCCATATTATGGTCACCGATCCTTTTCTCATGACATTTTCCCAACAAAGCATAGTGCATACGCAATGACCCCCATGCTGCCCGAAAAACAGTACAAAGTCCAAAGACGGTATAGCAGTTTCCGCACACAAACTGTTGTTTACAGTAACTGTCTTTTCAAGTTTTTTCCTGTTTTTCGGGCAGTACAGGGGGTCATCGTGTATGCGAGCAATCCATTGTTGGGAAAACGTCAAGAGGACTGCAAATTCATGTTGACAAATTGCATTTTTCCCATTCAGGAAATGAATAAAAAATAAATAAAAAATCTCACCAATAAAGGTTGCATCCACAAAACAGTCATCTCTACACATTCCTTTCTCTGAAAAAGAACCCTGTATTATTTCCCATCCAGATGAAAATATATTATATGTAGAGATGTACTAGTTTTCAAGCAACTCATTTTCTTTAACCCTCCTACACATAGAGGCCACTGTAAACCACTAAATGTCCAATGTGTTGTACACATCCCTAACCCTCCTACACATAGAGGCCACTGTAAACCACTAAATGTCCAATGTGTTGTACACATCCTTAACCCTCCTACACATAGAGGCCACTGCAAACCACTAAATGTCCAATGTGTTGTACACATCCTTAACCCTCCTACACATAGAGGCCACTGTAAACCACTAAATGTCCAATGTGTTGTACACATCCTTAACCCTCCTACACATAGAGGCCACTGTAAACCACTAAATGTCCAATGTGTTGTACACATCCTTAACCCTCCTACACAGAGGCCACTGTAAACCACTAAATGTCCAATGTGTTGTACACATCCCTAACCCTCCTACACATAGAGGCCACTGTAAACCACTAAATGTCCAATGTGTTGTACACATCCTTAACCCTCCTACACAGAGGCCACTGTAAACCACTAAATGTCCAATGTGTTGTACACATCCCTAACCCTCCTACACATAGAGGCCACTGTAAACCACTAAATGTCCAATGTGTTGTACACATCCTTAACCCTCCTACACAGAGGCCACTGTAAACCACTAAATGTCCAATGTGTTGTACACATCCCTAACCCTCCTACACATAGAGGCCACTGTAAACCACTAAATGTCCAATGTGTTGTACACATCCTTAACCCTCCTACACATAGAGGCCACTGTAAACCACTAAATGTCCAATGTGTTGTACACATCCTTAACCCTCCTACACATAGAGGCCACTGTAAACCACTAAATGTCCAATGTGTTGTACACATCCCTAACCCTCCTACACATAGAGGCCACTGTAAACCACTGAATGTCCAATGTGTTGTACACATCCTTAACCCTCCTACACATAGAGGCCACTGTAAACCACTAAATGTCCAATGTGTTGTACACATCCTTAACCCTCCTACACATAGAGGCCACTGTAAACCACTAAATGTCCAATGTGTTGTACACATCCCTAACCCTCCTACACATAGAGGCCACTGTAAACCACTAAATGTCCAATGTGTTGTACACATCCCTAACCCTCCTACACATAGAGGCCACTGTAAACCACTAAATGTCCAATGTGTTGTACACATCCTTAACCCTCCTACACAGAGGCCACTGTAAACCACTAAATGTCCAATGTGTTGTACACATCCCTAACCCTCCTACACATAGAGGCCACTGTAAACCACTAAATGTCCAATGTGTTGTACACATCCCTAACCCTCCTACACATAGAGGCCACTGTAAACCACTAAATATCCAATGTGTTGTACACACATTGTTTGTGCATATAAGCCACACTGACCCTTTGAAGTAATCTCCAATGTACATACATGCATACAAAGACACATGTATACCACAGTTGACCTTATTTTCAGCAGGTTATACTGTAAACAAACTCCCAATAATAAATCACCATCAGCCACTGAGACCAATAAACCATACCAAGCCTCCATCATCCATTGGGATTTTCAGCAGTTATTTTGTAAACACAGACTCTCCATAGTAACCTACCACCAGCCACTGAGTCTGGAACAAAGTAATATGCCCTGCAATATGTCAATCACAAACCACTAAAACCAACAGACATATGAGGCATTATGTTACTATGCAGTATAGCTATGAGGAGCCACTGCCTACCATAGCAATGGCTTGGAGTGGCCTGAATGGGTTGTTTCAAAAATTTCACTGATTGTAGGAGGGTTTTAATTATAAAACTCTTTCTTTTTGCCATTTTTTGGAGGGGAGAGAATACACGTAAGGTTTTAAGAGTGATGTGTTGGAATGTCTTCATTATGTTTTCCACAAAAAACAAGAAAAAACTCAACAGAATACGACACCAACCTGAACATGAAACAGCTCTAATCTAACAGACAATATTCAGTTGATATTGAAATCTTAAACTCACCATCCGAAATCCAGCCTGTAGATTTGGCCCGTCAATAAATACGCAAAAACTGTCAATAAAGAAAAATGTAATTGCGAAATGTGAGTTTATTCATTTTAATTTGGAGTCTACTGTCCTTCCATAACAAATCAAGTAACTACCCAGTGGGAATGCCCTATTGAAATTTCCATGGCCTATAGACAAAATCCCAAGATGACGAAATTAACGTTGATCTGCGCACTTCCGGGTTTGATAACGAGGCTCTCACTGTCTCAGTGTTTGACGCATGTGCTGTATGATGGGAGCATGTGCTGTATGATGGGAGTCGTTCTATTGTCTACCTCACATCAGTGTTGTGACTTGGCACAGAGAGCCTCGGTTTCAAGTGCGCAGACTGGGTTAATTTGAAACTCGTCTATGCAAAAAAATTCCATGCAAAATTGTTCCTAATAATTTTCAGGAAATTGTGGGGAAAAAATCCAACAAATATTGTTAAAAACTTGATCTATTACATCGACAGCTCACTTGAAGAGTATTTGTACATGGCCTTGTATTTACATGTAGGCTGTGCCGACCTTAACTTCCTGTATTGGTGGTTTGCTAAATACTGTCATTCCTATTTAAAGTGACTTGCTAATATTTATAAAAATGTTTTTGATAATTTCCTGTTGTTTTCAAGAGAGTTTTATGACTGTAGATTTCAGTTCAGTTCTATGAGACTATAAGCCTCATTTGGGATTTGGGAGGGTTAGGGTTAAAGGGGCAATATCGTCACGATTAACAGGGCATGGAATCGGAGTGCTAGTTTTAGATTAACTCAGTGACTGAAAATAATACCCCACATGATAAGGTCATATTACCGTAATTTTCAGTCACTGTGTTCATCTTAAAATAGGACACCTTTTCCATGCCCTATCGAAAGTCTACTCTGATCATGACGATATTGCCCCTTTAACCCTAACTACCCCATATCCTGCAAAATCCTCCAAGGGGCACTTTTTTGGAAAAATTCAGCACTGTTGGAAACTGGTACTTTCACCTCTTCAAATGGGGCAAAATTACTACCTGGCAAGAAGTACAGGCCATAAGTGCTGAATATGAAAGACCAACGAAAATGCATGGTGCATTTTGAAGATAAGGGCATGTTTCCAAAAGTGCACTGATGGATTTTGGAGGATTCAGGAAGGTTCCTAGCCAGAATACCTAGGGGGTTAGGGTTTCAAGGAGAGAAAAGTGTAGTCAGGTAGAATGTCGTATCCGACCGCCACTTTTTCTCATTCAATATAACCAATAATGTAATCTTACCTACATAGTAAGATGGAGAACATATGGATGATGATGGACATATACTTCAAATTATTCCAGGATACTTATTTCATGAAAAATCAGGCATTTTTGGTATATGATGACTTCCTCAGTCATGTCAGTTTGATCTTGTCAACTCCCCATTAGTGACCAACATGGTCATTGTACATACGCAGTGGCAACTATAATAGGATCCTTCTATTTTCTGAAGGGAAGGATTGTTTTAGAAGGGAAATAAATTCCGAAAACCATCATAAAAGTGGATTTTAAAGATAGTTATCACTTTCTGTACTGCCAAAAATCGATAGAATCATTTTTAACTGGTTAGTGGTTAAAAAAAAAACTCCCCGAAAACCCTTAAAAAGTGGCGGTCGGATACGACATTCTTTCCGTGTAGTCAATTGAAGATTGGAAATGATATTTTGGGAGATTTTGAGCAATGAATGTATGCACATCCACTGAGATGTTGGTTTATTTGGCCCCATAATTTCAGCCAGTCATTGGACATCACTCCATATCACTAGCCCTAGCCTCGGCCTGCAAATGTGCATACATGTAAAACATCATAAAATAAAATTTTCAAACCCTAATATTCATGCGCAGTATTCACTCATCCAATCATAAAACATTTGGAATGGATCCGCTGTTATACGAGGGCTCAGTTTCCTGAAATTTATGAGAGAATCTTCTACACAATTTGTGGATTTTTTAGCATACACTAACCCTCCTAGTTCTGGTGCCTTTTTCAGACAAGTTGATGCACCATTTGAAACCATTCGTTTTGTGAAACACACCAAGGTGTAGTGTATCCTCCATTCAAAAACCATTTGAATGGATTTGAATGGTAGTAAAGCTTGCTACCAACACTTTTCAAATGGTATCACCGTGTGTGTACAAAACCAATGGCCATTTTGGTAAGTGGAAATTTTGAATGGTTTCAAATGGTCAAACACTAGGAGGGCTAATGAAACTCATTCCACTTCCAACACTTCTGTTCACAGGGATGGGAGCGACAAGTTCATAAAGCAATGGGAATTCGGGAAACCGTGCAGGATAAGATTCAAAATGAATCTGGGCATTAACCCTAACCCTCCAGGGTATTTTGGCTAGAAACCCTGCCAGACGCAACAGATTGCATAGTTTGTCAAAGTGACTTGGCTGCCCAATGCAGCAAGATCCATCTTGTCACAAATCTCAAGGCCGAACTGCCTCAGAGTCTGTGGACACCAAACGCAGCAGAATACAACTCTGGCATTGTTTAATGGGACCAGCTCTCAATAGAAACAGACTTGGCTGCTTATGCACTGGTGTTGACAGCTAAATCCATCAAAGTGCATCAGACTTTTCCAGCTGATGCACTCTGCTGCATCTGGCAGGGTTAGGGTTAACATAAGCCGCCTCGTTGCCAATCATTTTGTACTCGATGCCGTGCGGTTTTCCATTGCTTTACATACTTGTCAATCACATCCCTGAGAACATAAGTAATAATAATAATAATAATGTGTGGACTTATAAAGCGCACGTATCCACCAACTGAGTGATGCTCAAGGAGCATTATATTATTACCCCTGCTCATAAGGCTCATAAATCATTCCTGAAACCATCTCAGCTCCCTGGGGAGTATACAGCTCAATTGCTGCCATTACAGTGCATATAGGGCTAATCAACCAACTCTGCCCTCACAGGTACCCATTTAACCCCTGAGTGGAGAGAAGCAATTATGGTTAAGTGTCTTGCTCAAGGACACAAGTGTCACGGCCGGGATTCAAACCCACATTCTGCTGCTAACACCAGAACTTGAGTCCGGTAAGCTAGACCGCTTGGCCACGACACTTCCAAGTGCTGGAAATGTGTTTCATTCATGTCTGCACCAAAAAGGGAAATTCCCATGGGCATGGCAATACTAAACATTTATGATTGAATGCGTGAATAATGCACATGAATATAACATTAGGGGGTAGACTGTCGTATCCGACCACCACTTTAACTCATTCAATATAACCAATAATGTAATCTTACCTACCCAGTAATGTGGAGAACATATGGATGATGATGATGGACATATACTTCAAATTATTCCAGGATATTTATTTCATGAAAAATCAGGCATTTTTGGTATACGATGACTTCCTCAGTCATGTCAGTCTGATCTTGTCAACTCCCCCGTTAGTGACCAACACGGTCATTGTACATGCGCAGTGGCAACTATAATAGGATCCTTCTATTTTCTGAAGGGGAAGATTTTTTTAGAAGGGAAACGTGGATTTTAAAGATAGTTTTTGCTTTCTGTACCCCCAAAAATCGATAGAATCATTTTTTAACTGGTTAGTGGTTGCAAAAAAATTCCAAAAACTTAAAAAGTGGCAGTCGGATACAACATTCTTTCCCATTAGGGTTTGAAAATATGTATTTTGCAAATTTGAAATCAAAAAAAAAAAAAAAAATCAGGTGGGGCTAGGGCCATAAGGCTTATCGCAAATAGCAGCTGCAAGGAATCATGGGATGTCTGTGGGCGCAACAGCGCCACTGCGTGCCACGCGGACAAACAAAATATTATTGACGTCACAAAAGCTGCGCCAAACAGATGCCCCAAATTGTAACCCTGTATGCTTTGCCTTTGCAGCAGTTGCTTCAGTGCTATTTGCGATAAACCTTATGGATACATAAGGTTGTCCAATAACTGGGCCTTTTTATGGGGCTAATGTTAATTAACATTAACTGTTAACAATAACAGTTAACCTTCGACTTAGTAGCCTAATATTATTTTTTCTTCTTCTTTTTTTTCTTTTTTTTTCTTTGTGAATTAAAAACATATTTTCAAAAAATTAAACCATGTACATATTCCCCTATCAATGATAAACATATTTATATCTTTGTTTTAATTTGATCGTCGGTTTTAGTGCCTTTTGAACGTGGTTTCGTCAGGTGTCGGCGAAAATAGTATGACCGTCCGTGCATGGGTGTCAGGTTGGATTAGGGAGGCCGGCACTTTTAATTTCATAGCTTCTTCTGGTGAGGAGTTACGACAATTTTAATGCCATTTTTTAGGGGGTAGTTTTCTGTCATCGTTTTTTACTTTGACTCCCAATTGTTTATAAAGCAATTATAAGTGCATTTTGAAAGAAATATACACTAAATTTGGTACCAACAGACAGAGCAGGAACTACCAAGTGCAGTGCTTTTTAAATTAGCCTCACATCTGTTTCATAGGTGAGGTTAAAGGCTTTACAAGATTAACAAAATGTTAGGGAGGTTTCAACTTTACATGCAACCTACCGATTACTTTATTAACCCTAATTCCCTAGGCATTGTATTAAAACAATAAAAATCCTTCAAAATCCTCCAACTGGCTTTGTTGTCTAGGGAGTTAGGGTTAATATCTGCAGTGATGTGGTTAAAGAACTTGACATGTATACACAAAACATGCAGCCACGTTTATAATATTTAATATTTAGATTTTTCATTGAAGAACTTGTCTCTTCTCACTTTTTAAAGATTGTTTTCAACTTTTTGGGGCTGGCTGAATTGATGGGTTGCACATTATAAAAGTGCGCATGGCCCAGAACACATTTGACAGGTAACATCAAATTTGACCCATTTCCTAAAAGTCCTTTGCGGTGTAAGTGCGACATAAAAAATTATTATTTTTAAGGTTCCATTGGCTTTGGAAGACTTCAAAGTTCCCTAAAATCAATCTTACCAGCTCGGTAAACCCCATTTTAACCAGGTTTTTCTAAAGAAAAGCTCAATTTTTGGGGAAAAAAAATCACTTTTTGCTTAACAATTTTTCAATAAAAGTTAAATTTCTTACCTTAAAAATGCACAAAAATCGCTAAGTTTGCTACCATCAGAAAGCCACACTCATTCTCTGTCCAAATCTCACATTAAAAACACATATAAACCAAACTCTCGCACGAAAAACGAGTAAACACGAGAATACAGATCACTAGTTCAAAAACCAAAATTATAAAAGTCTCTCGCAAAATAACAGTTCACCGATCAAATTTAGCATCAATTAAATAAGCATGTTTTTTTCCTCATTTTGGTGAATTTTCTTTAACTTTCGGGCAGTATTTATACTAGAAATCAAAGATTTAAAAATTAAATTTTAGTGTGGTGACAGATAGGAAGACGAAAAATGGCACTACCGCTGTCCTCGCTAGTTGGATGGTGGTAGTACCTAGTGTAGTGCAGTACTAGTGCCGGTATCATTCATGCCTGGACTGGTCATGAAATATTATAATGTGGAAAATCATACAGTATGATTTTGCTCATTTTTAACACCATACTTACGTATTCCAATGAAAATCAAAAACAGCAGCAATGTGACAGTATACCCGACGTAACCCATCGCGACTCCTGTATTTAAATCTAATCCCGAGAACAATATCGGTGAAAATAAGGACACTACATACTCCTCGAAATCCAAAATGTACACCGATTGATATAAATGCAGTAATTAGACTGGTACCGAAAGTATAGATTTGAGTCACTTCCTTCAAGCAGATGACATCATGGTATCGAGTGTTGGAGTCTGGGAGCCATATATTAGAATCCCGTGATGTGACGTATTGGAAAGTAGCCTCTAAATGCAGGGTGGTAGACCACGGTAGCACGTGAAGGAGACTAGCCGAGTTCAGCGCATGATTGGTGTGGACACAACTTAACTATTTGCGTGCGTGCAGTTTTTAATTTATGCAACAACAAACAATGTCGGTACATCCATTAAGTTGTATGCAGTTAAAACAAAAAGTCCTACTTTGATTGATGAAATTGATTGATGAATAATCTTCGTTTGAGATATTGTTTTTTCTGACATATTAGTCAAAATAGTAGTAGATTTTATTGTGCGCCTGCCACTGATGACAACGACCTGACACGTTTTGATTGAATTGTATCGGCGGGGCCAGAGGGACAAAGTGGGGTCGTGCAAAGCCGTAGCGAGGTGTGGAAGCCAATTTGTTGACCGACTTTCTGAAAGAGGTCAATAGCTACATTTTGATGTATAATTCATGCCTTCACCCCTTAGGCTGCAGCAAAGTGGTATTTCCAGAGCACTTTGGCTTCGGCCCATGTCCTATCAGGGGCGGTAAAAGTTGACACCCTTTTGCTGACCGAGGGGGCGTGAGTAATTTTGAGGAGAGGGGGTTACAACTCCACCCCCCCCCCCCCCCCCAGGAAAGAATGTCGTATCTGACCGCTACTTTTTAAGGGTTTTTTGAATTTTTTTTTGCAACCACTAAGTTACCAGTTAAAAAATGATTCCATCGATTTTTGGGGGTACAGAAAGCGAAAACTATCTTTAAAATCAACTTTTATGATGGTTTTCGGACTTGATTTCCCTTCTAAAAAAATCCTCCCCTTTAGAAAATAGAAGGATCCTATTATAGTTGCCACTGCGCATGTACAATGACTGGGTTGGTCACTTATGGGGGAGTTGACAAGATCAGACTGACTTGACTGAGGAAGTCATTGTATAACAAAAATGCTTGATTTTTCATTAAATAAATATCCTGGAATAATTGTATAAGTATATGTCTATCATCATCTATATGTTCTCCACCTTACTAGGTAGGTAAGATTACATTATTGGTTATATTTAATGAGAAAAAGTGGCAGTCGGATACAACATTCTACCCCCCCCCCCCCCCATAATAAATAAATAATTAAATCACATCAGGCACAAAAATTACAATCCTGTTTCGATGGCTTGATTTATTGATTTATTTGCCGACTGAGGCTTGTCTGTCAAATTGTCCTTTATCACATATCACATCACCAATAGTAGTTCAGTTGTATAGACTGTGGAGTGAAAGGTCCGAGGTTCAAATCCCAACATACCCTTAATTAATGCCTGTGTAGGTTTGGTTGTCGGTCGGTCGGTCGGTCTGTCTATTTGTTTTGTACATTGTGCATATATGCAGAAACAAATACAATTATTGAGTCAAGACTTTCTTTTTCTAAAAAATATTTATTGCAATCATTCTAAAATTATTAACAATTTTTAAAGAAAAAAAGTAATAAAAATAAATTTAAAGACCTGTACCTGATATAAACAAATCATGTACTTGGGTTATATTCTTAAACTATTTCTTTCAATTAAATTGTGTAATGAAGCTAGAAATAACTTGAGAAAAACATGGTTTTGTGCGTTAGCTAACTGACTCTGTGAGGCAAAACAACAGGAAACATTGAAAGTGAAAATTAAATATGGTGACAGAAAATTGGAATTATCCAATAAATATTCTTAAACAACATTCTGATATTAACCCTAACTCCCTAGGCCTATTTGCTTACACATAACCTGAATCCTCCAAAATCCTTCAGTAGTAAAGCAAGCACATGACATGTATGCACACATGTGTTTCTAATCTGTGATACATGCACATGGCCAGGGACCCTCCCTGCATGCATGGAGCAATAAACAGTGTCCACTGACCCAAGCACTGACCTTGCAATCACTACAACAAACATGGATGTACATGTACCATGAAAAGGCAAGTATGCCTAATAACCCCAATCCTCCAAAATCCTTCACTTTAGCAAAGAGCATGTAGCATGTAACCTCAATCCTTCAAAATCCTTCACTTTGGCAAAGAGGATTTTGGAGGATTCGGGAAGGTTAGGGTTAATGGACTTTCCCCTCAATCCTATCAATGGTGATCCCACTTACAAATCAATTCCCATAAAAGGAAATTAATAAATAATTGTTTCAAAAGCACCAGTATATCTGATAAACATATATTAGACTCACTATGTTACATGGCCCACAGATGGGTTTGGATGTTCCTTTTTGTAGAAAGTTAAACTCACATTGGGCATAATGTATCATTTATACAGTTGTGTTGGCAGTTTTCTATACATGTTTACACTGTAAAAACGTTGGGTAACATGGGGTTGGGTAAGGTTATTTCTCCCTGAATTGGTCAGTATTTACCACAACTGTTCACATATTTTGACCCTTGTAGTGGTAGGAGGGCTAATTTAACTAAAACGACAGGACCTGAAACAGATGTATATTTCAGGGAATGTTTGATACCATTATCAACTTAATACACCAAGTATGTTTAATTAAAACTGTAATCATTAATGTTTTTTATTGCATTAGTGTATCGACAGTAGCTTATTCAGACGTTGATCATGGGTGTGATTTGACACAAGTAAAAAATCATGAAAAATGGGAAGTGGGCCTGGGGCCTGGGTCTCCCTTTGGTCAACGCCCCCGAACCTTCTGGATGTTTAATTTAGGAGGATTTACAGACTGTACATCCCCACAAACAAGAAACTAGAGGTTTGGACAAAATACAGGCTACGTCTTCAGGGGTGTGACTTGACAAAAGTAAAAAATCATGAAAAATGGGTAGCAGGCCTGGATTTTAAATTTTGGAGGATTTACATACTCTCCACATCCCCACAAACAAGAAACTAGAGGTTTGGACACAATACAGGTTACTTCTTTCTTTCCTTGGTGGCCTTTTCTCTTCTACCAACAAAATTTTGAGGCAAAGGGAGATTTGTAAAAAACAAAAATCCTGAAATCAGGAAAAATCCCGACAAATCACAGGCCTGCTTACTTTCTTTCCTTGGTGGCAACTTCTCTTCTTTCTCGGAAATTCTGAGGCAAAGTGAGATTTGTAAAAAAAACAATCCTGAGAAATCACGGGCGTGGTTGATACTTTTGCATTGTTGATTCTAGACAAAATGTTTGGTCATCTATGAATTGGTTATTCAAGGTAAATTTGAGCATGGACCACAAGACTACCTATTACAATGCAAACAACACCAGCCAAGCAACATCCAACCATAGACAGGTCCCCTGTCTATATCCTTGATAGGATATAGACAGGCTCCAGGCGTACCACTCAAAGGATTTCATTGAATACGTTAACGTGTTGTGCTGAAGATCTGACGTCACACTTCGAGGCTTGCGCGCTAGCTACCACTATGAAGAACTTTACCCTGAAAATGCCCTGAAAATCTGTTTTACCGTGAAATAAATAGTTCACAGCAATTTCATGATGACACAACACCGTGAAAATGCCATGAAATACTCTTGGAATTTCTTCGCAGTGAAAACGCCGTGAAAACGACATGAACTTCTTGTGGCAGTTTTGGGGCAGCTCATTAATTCTCAAGATCGCCGTGAATTTGCCCTGAAATCACTGTGAACAATATCGCCAATATCTGAGAGGAAGAGCTAACACCATGAAATTGCCGTGAAATCATGGTGAACTATTATTTCACGGCAAAACGGATTTTCAGGGCATTTTCAGGGTAAAGTTATTCATAGTGTACCAACCAAGGTCAAAGTTCAGCATCGGGAAAAATATGGCGGCTGCACGGCCAGGATCACAGGCCTCTAGCTCAAAGCGTGACGTCAGATCGTCAGGTTACATCCAAACCACAGCCCTGAGTCAACTATGATGTCCTAACTTCATAACTGAACCAAATAATCTACAATCTGCATTTGACAAAAATAAACTACATTGTAAAATCCATGGAATGTGTATCATCATTTAAAACATAATGTTAAGTTTTTACAAATTTTTGTAGAAAAATACCCTTTTAAGCAAACAAATTACAAACACATTTTGTAATTATTACCTTTCTCTATTTACACCACGAATAAAAACAGCTGTTTGTATTAATAATAATAATAATAATGTGTGGACTTATATAGCTCACGTATCCACCAACTAAGTGGTGCTCAAGGCGCATTATATCATTACCCCTGCTCATAAGGCTCATAAATCATTCCTGAAACCATCTCAGCTCCCTGGGGAGTATACAGCTCAATTGCTGCCATTACAGCGCATATAGGGCTAATCAACCAACTCTGCCCTCACAGGTACCCATTTAACCCCTGGGTGGAGAGAAGCAATTATGGTTAAGTGTCTTGCTCAAGGACACAAGTGTCACGGCCGGGATTCGAACCCACATTCTGCTGCTAACACCAGAACTTGAGTCCGGTAAGCTAGACCGCTCGGCCACGACACTCCTAAAACAAAGCAGATTTTATATTTATCTACAATCGCAGAAAAAGAAATGAAAATATTACTCCTGATTATTTACAGCATATAAACAAATTTAAATGTACAGGTAATTAAAGATAAAATTCCCATGTTTATGACTATTTCACCATTAATTCCTGGCCATTATCAGTTAAGCACCTAATTATTTTGTGCATACATATTATTGTTGACTTGTCTAAACTAAACATTCAACAACTAATGAATTTATTTGATTTTTTTAAACATAAATAGTAAGTTAATTTCCCTTCTACACAAACAGATAACTTACTGAAAAATTAAGACTAAAAATTTGTATCAATTGCAAAAAAGTATGATTTATTAAAAAATAAAATTTGTAATATTTCTTTACAAATCTGTCATGATAAAAAACACACACAAAATCCACAGGCACAAACTTGGCTTGAATAGATTGCTAAACAACTGTATACATTTTCGTTAATTCTGTAGGTAATCCCATTGTTAATCCTAATATTGGATCAGTTACTGATCCTGTTGATCCCATTGTTGATCCCATTGTTGATCCAGCTCTTGATAAGGTTGTGGATCCTAATGTTGGATCAGTTACTGCTCCTGTTGATCATGTTGTTGATCTCATTGTTGATCTCATTGTTGATCTCATTGTTGATCTCATTGTTGATCTCATTGTTGATCTCATTGTTGATCCTATTGTTGATCCCATTGTTGATCCCATTGTTGATCCCATTGTTGATCCAGCTCTTGATAAGGTTGTGGATCCTAATGTTGGATCAGTTACTGATCCTGTTGATCATGTTGTTGATCATGTTGTTGATCCCATTGTTGATCCAGCTCTTGATAAAGTTGTGGAATCTAATGTTGGGTCAATTTCCGTGTCCTGTTGATCATGTTGTTGATCCCATTGTTGATCCAGCTCTTGATAAGTTTGTGGATCCTAATGTTGGATCAGTTACTGATTCTGTTGATCTCATTGTTGATCCCATTGTTGATCCAGCTCTTGATAAGGTTGTGGATCCTAATGTTGGATCAGTTACTGATCCTGTTGATCATGTTGTTGATCCCATTGTTGATCCAGCTCTTGATAAGGTTGTGGATCCTAATGTTGGGTCAGTTACTGCTCCTGTTGATCATGTTGTTGATCCCATTGTTGATCCAGCTCTTGATAAGGTTGTGGGTCCTAATGTTGGATCAGTTACTGATTCTGCTGATCTCAGTGTTGATCCCATTGATGATCCAGCTCTTGATAAGGTTGTGGATCCTAATGTTGGATCAGTTACTGATTCTGCTGATCTCACTGTTGATCCCATTGTTGATCCCGCTCTTGATAAGGTTGTGGATCCTAATGTTGGATCAGTTACTGATCCTGTTGATCATGTTGTTGATCCCATTGTTGATCCAGCTCTTGATAAGGTTGTGGATCCTAATGTTGGATCAGTTACTGATCCTGTTGATCATGTTGTTGATCCCATTGTTGATCCAGCTCTTGATAAGGTTGTGGATCCTAATGTTGGATCAGTTACTGATCCTGTTGATCATGTTGTTGATCCAGCTATGCACTGGACATTGTAATATGACCATCCATGAACCCTGGGCAGGTTCAAAGCAAGTTTAACACTTAAACAATTTACAACCTTAACTGAAGAATTGAAGAATTTGAAGTATCAAATTTTCAAATTCTCTTTGAAGGTAAATTTGTGGTGTGTTGGAAGGTTACCCTGCTCCATCCAGGGCAGATCCTTAGTCATCAGGACACTATTTGTAAACGGCTGATTATTTTCCCAGCAGTTTCCACATCGCAGTGCTTCATCATTGACTGCTTCACAAGAGTACCAAGCACCGTTGGTCTCTTCTCAAGGAGATGGAGTGTCTTCTCATGAATTGTCCATAGAGAAGCTAGGGTAGAGACGTGACATTCGTTGACTGATAGGTGTCATGACTGTTGGACTGCTGGCGCTATTCCATGTACTGCTCATCCTGATGCTGGATGGTCTCGGTTGAACAGGCCTACAAAAATCATTCAAATTAAGCATAGGTTATAAAATTTAAAAAATACATAACGTGGTACCCATTGCTATAGGATTCGAGCCGGCCAATCGTCATCAGGCAAGCTCGGTGGTCGAGAGGTTAAGTTTCTTGTTTGTGGGGATGTGAAGAGTCTGTAACTCCTCCAACATTAAACAACCAGGAGCTTCAGGAGGCATTGTCCTCTAGACCAAAGGGAGACCCAGGCCTGCTACCCATTTTTCAGGATTTTTTACTTATGTCAAGTCACACCCCTGATGAGGTCATCTTAGTTACGACCTTGTTGCAGACTTGGATTTTGGTCAAGCAACAATATCCTGCAGAGATGACATGAATAAATGCGACCTTAATGCTGTGAGGCGATGCTAAACATCAGAAATGAAATTCAGCGGAAATGAAATTCGGGCAAAGGAAACAATATTTCGTTGACTAACCTCTGCACTGGTCCGTCGCCCTTGGCAACAGCTGGTGCAGTTTGACCTTTGGCCTCGGCGGCAAACTGGTAGACGATGAGCAGGCAGTCCCGGCACAGCTGGACAATGCGACGGGAGCAGCTCATCTCCGTGTTGGAGATGACATCAGAGCTCTTACTGAAGATCATCTCCCAGGAATTCCTACAAGGAAGACCAACAACATTTGTTGTTTAGGAGGGGGATGTATTTGGCCAGAGTAGGCCACTGAAGTGACCACTGCAGAAGGCATTTGGTGCACTTTTGACAAACAAGAAAATCCATTCAGATTTTTTGTATCATTCCAATTATGTCTCTGCAAGAAATATTTCAAGGGATGTTTGATACTATAATAATAATAATAATAATAATGGACACATTGCGCAGGTATCCACCAAGTTTGACGCTCATGGCATATGAACATTATTACCCCCTGTCATCGGGCCAGCTATATCATTCCTATAGAACCATCTTAACTCCCTGGGGAGTATGCAGCTCATGCTGCCAAATGTGTAGCTCAATGAGCATAATCAAACAAAATTACCATCTCTGCCCTCAAAGGTCCCCATTTATAACTCCTGGGTGAAGAGAAGAAATTATAGTTAAGTGTCTTGCTCAGGGACACAAGTACCACGTTCGCGGTCGGGATTTGAACCCACATTCTGATGACTCGGTCATCAGAACACAAGTCCGATGCACTAAACCGCTCGACCATGGCACTCCACTGTCGTCAGTTTTAGTGGCACCCCACTATCGTCAGTTTTAGTGGCACCCCACTATCGTCAGTTTTAGTGGCACCCCACTATCGTCAGTTTTAGTGGCACCCCACTATCATCAGTTTTACACCAAATACGTTTCATGTAAATCTGTGATTCTTATATTTTTTGAGATTTTCAATAGTGTAAGACATAAAACACAATAAAGGGGGCCACTTTGCATCCGTCACGTTAGCAGTTTTTCCAATGGTGGTTATTTATTTTTAAGTACCTGAAACCGACAAAAAATTGTTTCAACATGTGAATGGACATGCAGGCTTATACTAGAACTAATTTGAGTTGATTTATTTATTTTCATAAAAATTGGACGGAAAAAGTTACCTCACTTTTCCGTCCATTTGTTGATGGAAATTTTAGGGTAATTAAAAAAATAATAGTAATAATTAACTCAAATTATCTTTAGGATAAGCATGCATGTCTATTCAAATGTTGAAAGTCTTTTTGGGTGGTTTCAGATATTAAAAAAAAAAATTACAACCATTAGAAAAACTGCTAACGTGACGGTAGGAAAGTGGCCCCCCTTTATTGTGTTTTATGTTGTAAATGGGTTTAATGGGAGGTTAATGCAATTGGTCCCTTACATGTATATATTGCACCTCTGCGACCAAGAAGCCGCTTCTGAATGAGAAGGCAATTTGCCATCAGGACTTACCCTGTACTTGAAAAGCAGTTCCATAACCCTTGACCGTGACTCCATAGAAGTCTGTTAAACACTCGCGTGAAGATGCGATACAATCGAAGATTATCAACATCGCTGGAACGCCACGTGCGTTGGAGGAGAGCTCGTACATTGGACCTCACGATGTCAATGACTTTTCTTCTTTTAATGGAGTCCAGCTTGACGAGCCAGTACGAGGCTATCCGTGGCTTGTGGAACTTCCAGTTCTCATTAATCTAGACAAATGTAGAGAGAAAATGAAACTAGAAATAGAAACTAGAAATACTCGCTCTTTCCTGATTCTACATGGTTTACTCAGGGGTGTGATTTGAGAAAAGTAAAAAATCCTGAAAATGGGTAGCGGGCCTGGGTCTCCCTTTGGTATAGAGGACAAAGCTTCCTGAACCTCCTGGATGATTAATTTTGGAGGATTTACAGACTCCCCACATCCCAAGAAACAAGAAACCAGAGGTTTGGACACAATACAGGCTACTTCTTTCTTTCCTTTGGGGCTACTTCTCTTCTTTCAAGAAAAGACAAAAATCCTGAAATCAGGAAAAAATCCTGAGAAATCACAGGCCTGTTTATTACTGTTGACAAATGGATTACCAAATTAATTGCGAGAACCATGGTTTTACAGTACAAAAAACATTTATTTACACTGGGTTGTGCCAGTAGTTCTTAGGCAATTAACCCTCCTACCATAGCTGCACTTTAGTGGAAAGTAGCTATAGAGGTCAAAATCAGTCAACTGCCTGTTTTGACTGTTGACCCAAATGTGCACACGAGGGCATTTGTGACTGGTTTTTACTGTCATCTTGACCACCCTGAACAATACCAGACAATTCTTTTACCGGTCAAAAACGGTCGACTCATTCTGACCTGTAAAGGTACTTACTACACATAAGGTTTGACAGTGTTTGACTTTTAAGTGCACTAGATATACCTTGGCAAGTATATCAAGATTTTGACTGATTTTTGACCCTTGTAGTAGTAGTAGTAGTAGTAGTAGTAGTAGTAGGAGGAGGAGGGTTAATTACTGTTGAACCAGGTTTCTGAGAAGTACTATGTGAAATATCTCATTTGTTTTCCTTTCTAAAAAGAAATTACCAATATTCCTATTAAACAACATACCTGTACATAAGTAAGACTAATTGCGGTGACACCATGTGAAATTCTCAATTGAGTAGTAATTAGTTCTGAAAAGAACTGAAGGTTACAACTCAACGTTTCGATTGGTGGATATGTGCACGCTACAAATCTTGATTATTATTAGTAGTAGTATGCTCTGGTCGTCCTCAGCATACTGATCGAAATGTCGAGTTGTAACCTCCAGTTCTTTTCAGAATTGATTACTACTCAATTGAGAATTTCACATGGTGTCACCCCAATTAGTCTTACTTATCCTCTTCACCATGCAAAGCTACAAGTTTTACCAATCGTTGAGGGGCTGTAAGGTCAAATTTAGTTTTGTGATTTTCCAATAACTAGAGTCCTTATTAAAGTGTGAAAAAACTACAAAAAAATTAGTCTCTAACCTCACGTTAAAGTGATGTAAAATGTCATTTTATTTGATAACCTTCCTGTGTGAAATTTGTTAACATCCAAAGACAACAGTGACGTCACATTTCAAATAAATGGATCTCTACAACTCGACGTTTCAATCAGTATGCTCTGATCGTCCTCAGGAGAATGCCGGACTCTGGGAAATGCTGCTGCTTAAGTAGGCTGCTGGAGGATTACGCGATGGCAGGATGCTGGAGGATTAGTTCGTTGAGGCGTGCAGGCGGGAACTCTGGATCCTTGGAGTTGGGGGATGGAGTGTGTGCTCACTGAACCGAATCAGTTGTAGACAAGCACGGGGGGAAGGAGGGTGGGTGACTTAGGATATAGGAGATCCCTCAGTCTGGGGTGGGTTGTGGACTTTGGATATAGAAGATCCTTCAGTCCGTAGTAGTGGTCGCCAAATGTTGCTGATGTAGAAGCCGATGTCCTGTGGCACAGTGTCATGTTTGACGATCTCGATGGCTTCTCTGATGCGTCTGGGGTGCCATGTGTCGATGGGTGTGATGAGTTGGGCTGCCTGCCAGTCGATTTGGTGGTCCTTGATGTGTGAGTGCTTGATGATGGCTGACTTTTCGAAATCTCCTCTGCGGCCGTGCGCTCGGTGTTCTTTAAGTCTGATGGGGAGATTCCGTCCTGTTTTGCCGACTGGCATACTGATCGAAACGTCAAGTTGTACCTCCAGTTCTTTTCAGAACTAATTACTACTCAATAGAGAATTTCACATGGTGTCACTGCAATTAGTCTTACTTATCCTCCTCACCATGCAAAGCTACAAGTTTTACCTACCTGTACATGTTAACCCTAACTCCCTAGACAACAAAGGCAGTTGGAGGATTTTGAAGGATTTTTATTGTTCACAAACAATGCTTAGGGAGTTAGGGTTAAAGCCTATGTACTAAATTTACAACAAGTAAGTATAATTTTTTGTTAATTTGTTAATGTGGGAATTACCAATCTTTGCTTTAACAGACCACCCTAGCCTACCTGTGATAAGATCCACTCAGCTTCTTCATCCGTCTTCCCAGGGAACTTGATTCTTATATCATTCAGAGCGTTTAGTGTTCTCTTCAGGGTCTCCTCTTCTCTTTCTCTAGCTGCAGCCATTGCCAACGCTTCATCCTTGAGAAAAAAAGATGATAAACAGTCCCAATATTAGAGTCAAGGCGTGAGGGCAGTATACACATTTGGTGGAATGTCTGTTAACCCTAACCTTCCCAAATCCTCCAAAATAAAAAAAATCCTCTTTGCTAAAGTGAAGGATTTTGAAGGATTAAGGTTACATGCTACATGCTCTTTGCTAAAGTGAAGGATTTTGGAGGATTGAGGTTATTAGGCATACTTGCCTTTCCATGGTACATGTACATCCATGTTTGTTGTCGTGATTGCAAGGTCAGTGCTTGGGTCAGTGGACACTGTTTATTGCTCCATGAATGCAGGGAGTGTCCCTGGCCATGTACATGTATCACAGATTAGAAACACATGTGTGCATACATGTCATGTGCTTGCTTTACTACTGAAGGATTTTGGAGGATTCAGGTTATGTGTAAGCAAATGGGCCTAAGGAGTTAGGAAGGATTCAGGTTATGTGTAAGCAAATGGGGCCTAGGGAATTAGGAAGGATTCAGGTTATGTGTAAGCAAATGGGCCTAGGGAGTTAGGAAGGATTCAGGTTATGTGTAAGCAAATGGGCCTAGGGAGTTAGGAAGGATTCAGGTTATGTGTAAGCAAATGGGCCTAGGGAGTTAGGAAGGATTCAGGTTATGTGTAAGCAAATGGGCCTAGGGAGTTAGGAAGGATTCAGGTTATGTGTAAGCAAATGGGCCTAGGGAGTTAGGAAGGATTCAGGTTATGTGTAAGCAAATGGGCCTAGGGAGTTAGGAAGGATTCAGGTTATGTGTAAGCAAATGGGCCTAGGGAGTTAGGAAGGATTCAGGTTATGTGTAAGCAAATGGGCCTAGGGAGTTAGGAAGGATTCAGGTTATGTGTAAGCAAATGGGCCTAGGGAGTTAGGGAGGATTCAGGTTATGTGTAAGCAAATGGGCCTAGGGAGTTAGGAAGGATTCAGGTTATGTGTAAGCAAATGGGCCTAGGGAGTTAGGGAGGATTCAGGTTATGTGTAAGCAAATGGGCCTAGGGAGTTAGGAAGGATTCAGGTTATGTGTAAGCAAATGGGCCTAGGGAGTTAGGAAGGATTCAGGTTATGTGTAAGCAAATGGGCCTAGGGAGTTAGGAAGGATTCAGGTTATGTGTAAGCAAATGGGCCTAGGGAGTTAGGGAAGGATTCAGGTTATGTGTAAGCAAATGGGCCTAGGGAGTTAGGAAGGATTCAGGTTATGTGTAAGCAAATGGGCCTAGGGAGTTAGGAAGGATTCAGGTTATGTGTAAGCAAATGGGCCTGGGGAGATAGGAAGGATTCAGGTTATGTGTAAGCAAATGGGCCTAGGGAGTTAGGAAGGATTCAGGTTATGTGTAAGCAAGTGGGCCTAGGGAGTTAGGGTTAATGAATCCATTAGTGCTGTGAATTGCTACAAACAAACAAAATCTAAGACAATTAGTGCTTGGAGTAACCGGTTATTTCACTAACCGCTTAACCAAATTTTCATGGTCAGTTAACCGAAAGTCAGCACCTGTCAGCCACACAAACTAAATCATCGGCAAATGGCACAATGTGTATAAATTTTCAATCAAAAATAAACTTCCCGCAATGATTGTTCAATAACCAATGCGGCAAAAAACAGAAAGTCTATAACAACAAAATGGGCGGCAAATTCTTCCAAAATTGTTGGTTGTATTTTCTAAATATTGGTTTTGGTTAGCCAGTTAGTAAATTTATAAACAGTCAGTGCAGTTTCTCTGGCTTAACCGGTTAACCATCCCAACACTAGAATCCATACTTCAAAAGAATCAAGAGATATACACTCACTGGCCAAAAGTATTGCAACATGCTCAAAATAGCACTTTACAGTAACAGGTGAGATGATCATTTAATCTGATTTCATCGATCGTGTATTACATAATTTCCGAGCAAGAACAGTAAAAAAGAACACTGACTTCAAAACACAGGCACTTTCAAGAAGTCTTAAGTAGTGTAAATAAAATAACATAAATTATTGTAACGCAGTTCTCCAAACTGAACTTTGGTGATGTTGCAATACTTATGGCCAGTGAGTGTATATATACAGAAACTTAACTTAGAAAGCTAAGATCAGCTTATTTCATTGTATTTTGATAAAATAGTGAAAGTTTATTCAGATTTTGTTTTATTCATTCTATATTTGAAATGGATCATCATCATCTAATGATCCAGATTTGGATTTGTCAAAATACATTTCAGGGGTATGACTTGACAAAAGTAAAACATCCTGAAAAGTGGGTAGCGGGCCCGGGTCTCTCTTTGGCCCAAGGCTGTGCGTTTTCAGTTATTTTGGGAATCGGATACCCGAAATTGGAAATCTTCGTGTACCCATAAACAATTTTGTAAAAACATATAAATAATGCTGAATGTATAAAATAACCAATATGAACACAAGACTCTCTTGTTTTATTAGAGTCATAATAAATGTGGACTTACTGTAATAATTTTCCGCCTCTGTATTAAAAATGACTTGTAGCATCCCCATTCTCCACACACATTTTGTTAAAAAAACTAAATCGCAGACTTCCATTTGTTTGCCTGCCGTTTGCCCGCCGTTTGCCCGCCGTTTGCTTGTTTGCCCGTTTGCCAGCCGTTTGCCAGCCGTTCACCAGCTGTTCTATTTAGCCAGTGTGGGCCACGCAATGCGGACTTGAAGATTGTTTTGCATCATGTGTCCCCAAAACGTGAATTTGCCCATTTCTATATGACTTTATTAAAAAAAAAAATTTTGAAGATGAAATCGGCTCATCTCGGCCTTAATGCCTGTGACCATGCCCCCAAACCAGTCATTAACCTGCAGTAAAGACTGCATAACAAACTTTTATTCCATTAATAACCCTAACCTATCTATATCCTGCAAAATCCTCCAAGGGGCACTTTTTTGGAAAAATTCAGCACTGTTGGAAATTAGTACGTTCACCTCTTCAAATGGGACAAAATTACTACTTGGCAAGATTACAGGCCATGCATTTTAAAGATAGTAAGGGCATGTTTCTAAAAGTGCACTGATGGATTTGGAGGATTCAGGAAGGTTCCTAGCCAGAATACCAAGGGGGTTAGGGTTAAGGTACCTGAAAATATGTATATACAAGATAAAAGCTGGCCTAGATCCAAATACTATCTCATCCCCTTCCCCTCACCCTAATCCCTCCCTTCCCTCTCACCCACCCTTCCACCACTCTAACAACGTGCAGACAAGTGTGTTCGCTCACCATTGTTTGATTAAGGCTCATCCCTGACAACTTCCGTCCAATGGATGACATCGGCCGCGTCAGAGACCTGGACCTAACCCCCGACGGTGACCCCTTCACTGCAGACTGCGGTCTTGACCTGGGTCCCTTAGCCGACTGTGGGCGCTGTTTTAGCATCGGCGAGGCCTGCGTGGCCCTGGTGAGTGACCGGGAGGGCCTCGGAGCCTGGTTGTTGAAGGTGGAGTTGTTACTGCTGACAGATTCGTGGGTGGAGTCCGTTAGGGAGAGCTCACATGACATGTTTTCATCGTATTCCTCTTCTTCATCTTCTGGGACTTGATCGGCAATGCTTGGCATGCAGGACAGAGGCTGTCAAGACAGGAAGAAAATTAATAATCGGTCAAAACTGAGAGCTTTAACAGGCCGTTTTAGTTATGACCAATTATAAATTAAATCTTCATGTAAAAATGTATCAATTTCTGGAAAACAGGGTAGTTATCCAGAAAATAATACATAAATACAGCAATGTAAATTTTCTTTCATTTTCTGATTGCATTTTCACTTTTTTCTCGTTAAGGCCTCACCAATATTGTTGCTTGATTTACAGATTTTTCAGGTGCTGAGAAGATCAAGTCGTTTCTTAAGGGGGAAAAAATCCTTTGCCTGAAACCCATCAGGCAATTTATAAAAAAACAAATTGATTGAGACCTATTGGATTTGAAAATATAAATAAAATCATATGACTTTTGCAACATTAACCCTCCCACTACTACAAGGGTCAAAATCAGTCAAAATGTTGATATACTTGCCAAGGTATATCTTGTGCACTTAAAAGTCAAACACTGTCAAACCTTACGTGTAGTATTAGTACATTTACAGGTCAAAATGAGTCGACTGTTTTTGACTGGTAAAAACATTGTCTTGTATTGTTGAGGGTGGTCAAAATGACAGTAAAAACCAGTCAAAAATGCCCCTGTGTGCACATTTTGGGTCAACAGTCAAAACAGGCAGTTGACTAGTTTTGACCACTGTAGCTACTTGCCACTAAAGTGCAGCAATAGTAGGAGGGTTAAAATATTAAAGTTATAGGACCCAGTATAAATTATTTATGCATGTTCAACTATTTTGATGTTGTTTACTTGAGCAAGACACTTTACCGTAATTGCTTCTCTCCACCCAGAGGTAAATGGGTACCTGTGAGGGCAGAGTTGGTTGTTGTGTTTGATTAGCCCATATGCGCCGAAATGGCAGCAATTGAGCTGTATACTCCCCAAGAAGCTGAGATGGTTTCAGGAATGATTTATGAGCCTGATGAGCAGGGGTAATAATGTATAGCGCTGTGATACCTCATGTAAGAGCACTTTAAAATGGCGCCATTATTATTATTATTATTTGTATAAAAATACAATTTCAATTGGCCCACGGCAGCAATGTTTTGGGCTTAAAGAACCCCCTCCAAAGAGTGTATGTCAAAAATAGGCAACCGTTATGCAAAGCTAAAACATTGGTGTTAACTCCACTACCTAATTATAAGAACATTTAAGCCTTACATCATTTAACGTTTAAGGGCCAAAGTCATGGTACAGCCAAGCCTTTGAGAAGCCCAGCCAGGCCCGGGCTTTTCCCCCTGCCTACTGGCCTATATAATGAGCTCTGCTTGCCTGGGCTAGGCCCTCCAGTAGCCCAGGTTATGTTGATTGGCAGGTACTGTATTGTTACAGGATTAGGACTCACAAAAGACAATTAGGAGGCCAGGTAGCCTGGGCCTGGCCGGGTTTCTCAAAGGCTTGGTTGTACCATGACTTTGGCCCTCCTCCCTAAAGGGGCAGTATTGTCATGACCAACAGGGCATGGAATCGGAGTGCTAGTTTTAGATAAACTCAGTGACTGAAAATAACACCCCACATGATAAGGTCATATTACCGTTGCTGCTGTATAAATGAGCCAGTCGCTTAACCAGTTCACGTCGGAGGCCGTGTATACACGCAATTTTTTTTTTGCACCACGGATCGGAGAGCGTCTAAACACGCCATAGGAAACTCCGATATATTTGTATGCATGCTCGGTTGAGCCATGCGTGTACAGTGACATGCTCGGAAGACGTGGCCACGAGCTGTGGAAGCTTCCATTAACATGTGTGTGGGAAAAAGAAACCCGCACAGAGGCCCAGAAAAACTTACTTATTCCCGACGCGAACTGGTTAATGTTTTAAGTAATCAATCAAAAACACTTCATTTCCAGGGTAAGCTTCTGAAGCCAGTTTCATAGAGCTGCTTCCCAGATATAATTGCTTACCAGAAAAAAAAAATTTGCTTAGTAGATTTCTACGGTTACCAGCCAAACTTTTATACAGAATGTATGACATAAAACACAATGACGGGGGCCACTTTCCTACCGTCACGTTAGCAGTTTTTGTAATGGTTGTAATTTTTTTTTTAAATATCTGAAACCACCCAAAAAGAATTTCAACATTTGAATAGACATGCATGCTTATCCTAAAGATAATTTGAGTTGATTATTACTATTATTTTTTTAATTACCCTAAAATTTCCATCAACAAATGGACGGAAAAGTGAGGTAACTTTTTCCGTCCAATTTTTATGGAAATTTGAGGGTAAAAAAATAAATTTAAAAAAATCAACTCAAATTAGTTCTAGTATAAGCCTGCATGTCCATTCACATGTTGAAACACTTTTTGGTCGGTTTCAGGTACTATAAAAATAAATAACAACCATTGGAAAAACTGCTAACGTGACGGATGCAAAGTGGCCCCCTTTATTGTGTTTTATGTCGTATGCATTTTGGCTGGTAGTCTGCTTCATATTTGCTTAGCACAATTCTCTGCTTAGCAGCTCTGTGAAATTGGCCCCCAGGTTTCTTAAATGTGTAAAGTACCATTGTGGAGTTTATGCTAAGTCCAATTTATTAACAAGGATTTACGGTTTATACCTTTGGTCCTCTGGCTGTCATTCCTTGTGGTCCTACTGATGTGTCACATTGCTGTAACATATCTAGAATATCCTCCTCCTGAATACAATAAATAAGGAACCAAACAAAATATAAAAGGTTTAACTATCGTAATAGATAGATGGCTCAATGGGCAACCTTGGATTTGGATTTGAGCTGCATTTAGGGAGGAGGGCCAAAGTCATGGTACAGCCAAGCATTTGAGAAGCCCAGCCACGCCCAGGCTTCGCCCAGGCCTATGGGCCTATATAATCCCCTAGCTGAGCACAAAAGACACTTTATTAATGAATAGATCTCAAATAGCTTTTATTGTTAACACAGACTTGACTGACACATCAGCTGTCTTTTGTTCACAACTGCAGCCAGTATAACGAGCTGGGCTAGGCTCTCCAGAAGCCCAGGTTATGTTGATTGGAAGATACTGTATTGTTACAGGATTAGGACTCACAAAAGACAGATAAGGAGGCCAGGTAGCCTGGGCCTGGCAGGGCTTCTCAAAGGCTTGGCTGTGCCATGACTTTGGCCCTCCTTCCTTAGCTTACTTATTTTTTATGCAGTAAAGTGTTTCACCGACCAATAATGCACGCGGTGATTACACGTTTTCGCACGGTGCATGAGCTGTTGAGGGCACATATTGTTGGAGCAGTGCCACCGAAAGGGCAACGATAGTGCGTTGTGTTTGGCGTATTTTGCAGTTGATGTGCGTACGCACAGAATATCTCCAGCGATCATTAGCTGGTAGAAGTACACGCGCACTTAGTACCATAACATACGTGCATAAAGTGTACGCACAACGCTCACTTGATGACAATGTGGCTATCATCAAGACACTGGGTGCAAATTTACCACTAGAGGGCTATGATGTGCACCGAGCAGATAGAAACCACTGTCACCCAGTGGATTCACAGTTAAGATCATTATGGATTGATAGAGACCTTTCTCAGATTATTTAGTACCAATATAAAGCTAAGTAAGGCTTGTAGCTTTGCATGGTGAAAAGGATTAGACTGTTTGCAGTGACACCATGTAGTAAGACTTACAGCTTTGCATGGTGAAAAGGATAAGTAAAGACTGCAGTGACACCACGTAGTAAGATTTGTAGCTTTGCACAGTGAAAAGGATAAGTCAAGACTGTTTGCGGTGACACCATGTAGTAAGATTTGTAGCTTTGCACGGTGAAAAGGATAAGTCAAGACTGTTTGCGGTGACACCGTGTAGAAAGATTTGTAGCTTTGCACGGTGAAAAGGATAAGTAAAGACCGTTTGTGGTGACACCATGTAGTAAGATTTGTAGCTTTGCACGGTGAAAAGGATAAGTAAAGACTGTTTGCGGTGACACCGTGTAGTAAGATTTGCAGCTTTGCACGGTGAAAAGGATAAGTAAAGACTGTTTGCGGTGACACCATGTAGAAAGATTTGTAGCTTTGCACGGTGAAAAGGATAAGTAAAGACTGTTTGCGGTGACACCGTGTAGTTAGATTTGTAGCTTTGCACGGTGAAAAGGATAAGTAAAGTGAATGGCAATCACTAGCTAGACAGTAGCTCACGGGATATCAATATGACAGCCCAGAGCTGTCTATGCAGTGCATTGAGAGTGAGTACGTGTGATTACCCTACAACCGACATTTCAGCTCGCTGTACTCACCCTTAGACTACTATTATATGCCTGAGCGGCATCTCTCTGCAGAGCGGCTGCTCTTCCCGACAAGAACAGCTGGAATGCATCAGTCAGCAGCGTGTAATATTTATCCTGGCACATCTTGTCCTGGGGTGGATAGATTCGTCTGAAGGACCCCATGTTGCGGTTCTCGTAGTCCTCCCGTGCATTGTCTCGCCGTACTTGGAGCAACTTTTCCTTCAGTTCTTGCTTGCGTTTCTCGATGGCTGCCTTTTGTTTCTCGTCATCCTTTAATATACAAAGTATTTTAGAGAATTTAAAAAAAATCACTGAAGTGTGCCAAGCAAAATACACTCACTGGCCAAAAATATTGCAACATGCTCAAAATAGCACTTTACAAGTAACAGGTGAGATGATCATTTAATCCGATTTTCATCGATCGTGTATTACATAATTTCTGAGCAAGAACTGTAAAAAAGAACATTGACTTCAAAACACAGGCACTTTCAAGAAGTCTTAAGTAGTGTAAATAAAATAAAATAAATTATTGTAACACAGTTCTCCAAACTGAAATTTGGGGATGTTGCAATACTTATGGCCAGTGAGTGTATTAATCTATTGCTCTTTATTTTCAGAAATGAGGGATTCTCGTTTGTTTAATATCTTGCAAGGATTTTGAAGACTAAAATTTCACAAAATTTGACAAAATAACAAATGCTTGATAAGGCAAAAAATAAATTCTCCGGTTTCTGATCACAGGTCGGTTTCAAAATCGGTCCGGTGACATTTTTTTTTTTTTTTTGATAATTTTTTTTGTCAAGCAGTGAAAGACATGATACATATAAACGCATTTATTGGAACCAGATCAAATTTCCCATATACCAAGTATGGTGTCTAAGCGAGGCCTCATAATCCGGGAAAATGTTCATACCCCTGTGAAAAAGTCATTTAAAATTCCGTTTAAAATTCCAATCGATCCAGCAATTTTGGCTGCAATTGGACATCGTTTCATAGCCAAAAAAAAAGAAAACTAAAAATGCTGACACGCAAGTCTGAGGTGACGCGCGCGGAGACTTGAAACCAGAGACTTGGGGAGGGGGGTGCTTTATAGAAACAAATGAACTTAACAACAATTTTGCTTCATGTTATTACAAAACAGACAGAATTTGTGTTTTCTTTTACCGGTAGTTCAATGGATGACCTCTTCGCAGGTCTAAAAAGTCGTTTTTGTGCCTCAGCTTTCTGAGCTGCTAGGCCTTTCCTCTTGTCTGACTGCTTCATGTTCAGGAGTTTGAATGTGTCCATTAGGACGCCATGCTTGATGTCAAAGTCAATCTTCTCATCTGTACCAAAGCTAGGAGCTCTGTTAATCTGAAAGTTAACAACAGAAATAAACGTTGCATATTGAACGAACAACTTTAATAAAGGGACAATATTGATGTTAGTTTTGCCCTACACCAACGTGTGTATAGCACTGTATACTCAGTGCTTTCCGAGTGTCTGTGGAAAAAAACTTCACAGGCGACTCAGGCAGGATTCGAACCCACGACGTCCTGCTTAAGAGTGCAGATGTCTTAACAAGGTCGTAACTAAGATGACCTCATCAGGGGGGTGATTTGACCTAAGTAAAAAATCCTGAAAAATGGGTAGCAGGCCTGGGTGTCCCTTTGGTCTAGAGGACAATGCCTCCTGAAGCTCCTGGTTGTTTAATTTTGGAGGAGTTACAGACTCTTCACATCCCCACAAACAAGAAATTTAACCTCTCGACCACCGAGCTTGCCTGATGACGATTGGCCGGCTAGAATCCTATATAGCAGCATGTTCTGCGATATATATATTGGTTGATGAAATTCTTGCTTCGGGTGATAAACAATTGATGTTAATTTTGCCCTACACCGACGTGTGTATAGGGACAATATTGTCACGATCAACAGGGCATGGAATCATAGTGCTAGCTTTAGATTAACTCAGTGACTGAAAATAATACCCCATATGACAAGGTCATATTACCGTTGCTGCTGCATAAATGAGCCAGTATTTTTTTTCAGTCACCGTGTTCATCTTAAACTAGGATACCGATTCCATGTCCTGATGAAGGTCTGTGGTCAGGTCAGATGTTCTAATGATGATTGCACATGCTTGTGCCATTAGTGTTTCACAAAAACGTGACAACCCCAAGGATAATGTATAGCTGTCATGACCTTGTAATTAGGTAACACAAACATTTAACTCGTGTTTAGCGCACCGAACTCAAGTTCTGGTGTTGCCAGCAGCAGGGTGTGGGTTCGAGCCCCGGTCGTGACACTTGTATCCTTGAGCAAGGTACTTAACCATAATTGCTTCGTCCTTCGGATGGGACGTAAAGCCGTAGGTCCCGTGTGTTGTATAATGCACGTAAAGTGGATTGTCGTGGCCGAGCGGTCTAGCGCACTGAACTCAAGTTCTGGTGTTGCCAGCAGCAGAGTGTGGGTTCGAGCCCCAGCCGTGACACCTGTGTCCTTGAGCAAGACACTTAACCATAATTGCTTCTCTCCACCCAGGGGTTAAATGGGTACCTGTGAAGGCAGAGATGGTTTGCTCTCTATGCGCTAGAAATGGCAGCAATTGAGCTGTATACTCCCCAGGGAGCTGAGATGGTTTCAGGAATGATTTATGAGCCTTATGAGCCTTATGAGCAGGGATAATAATATAATGCGCCTTGAGCGCCACTTAGTTGGTGGATACGTGCGCTATATAAATCTATACATTATTATTATTATTATTATTACCTTGGCAAGTGTATCAACATTTTGACTGATTTTGACCCTTGTAGTGGAAGGAGGGTTAAACTACTGCACTTACCTCAATCAGCCATGGCTTGAGTTTCCTATCTAGCATGATGTCAAAACCAAGGATCTCAAAACAGCAGCTATCACTCCCTGAGGTTTGACCCGGTCGACACATGCGATAGGAATGGAGTACATGAGGCTCAGCTACAATCATTGTCTTGATAATCACATCCTATAATTGGTCAAGGTTTCATCAATTCATTAACAATAAAATAGTTAATGGACCAAGGCATACCTCCCAACTTGGATACAGCCCATTCACTGGTTGTATATGGTGCATTGGACTTGTGTTCTGGTGGCTGGGTCGCCAGAGTGTGGGTTCGAATCCCGGCTGCGACCGTGGTGCTTGTGTCCTTGAGCAAGGCACTTTACCGTAATTGCTTCTCTTCACCCAGGAGTATAAATGGGTACCTGGCAATAGCTAGGGAACTAACCTGCGATGGACTGGCATCCCATCCAGGGGGAATGGAAATATTCTCAGTCGTTTCATGCCAACGAAACCGGAGATAAACACCGGCCTGATGAGCCAATATGGCTCGGGACAGACTTTACTTTTTATATATATTGTTCGTTCATGTACATGCAGATAAACATACGTGGATGTGTACACAGTGCATTTAAAAATGTGTTGTGTGTCCACAAAACATGACTTTGTCAATTTTTTTTTGGCTTTTATTCAACAAAAATTACACATTTTTTTATATTTTGAAAACAAAATCCATAAGGGCATTTATGAATGGGAATAGAATGGGAATAGAATGGGAATAGAATGGGAATAGAATGGGAATAGACTGGGAATAAAACTTTGACGCGCGAAAAACTTTTATTCCCTTATTTTTTTACCATAGGTTTATAGGATACAAATTTATTGTTCAGTTCACAGCAGAAAATTTCAAATTAGAAACCAATTCACAGCAATCAACTTTACTCACGGCAATCTTTTTCCACATAAGTGCAACGTCATAGTCGTTCTTTTGCAGGTACTCATTTAGGAACTTGATGGAACGTTTACTGCCCGTGTTGACATCTTCACTCCTCTCAAAGTTGCCGTTCTTCTTGTTAATGGAATAGTTGGTTAGATGCATATATAGCTGATCCTGGTAGTAAGAAAATCAGAGAATGTTTTCTTTCATCGTTTCCCCATTTCAAGACAATTGTTCCAGGGTTTTTCAAGGAATTTCTACAAACATTGCGGTCGTGAGTTATACAAGACATACATATATAATTTAGTGCTGGGAGTTACTGGTTAGTTCACTAATTGTTTAACCGAAAATTTCACATTCTCCCGATGACGATCAGAGCATACTGATCGAAACGTCGAGTTGTAACCTCCAGTTCTTTTCAGAACTAATTACTACTCAATAGAGAATTTCACATGGTGTCACCGCAATTAGTCTTACTTATCCTCTTCACCATGCAAAGCTACAAGTTTTACCGAAAATTTCACAGTCAGTTAACCAATTAACCAAATGTGGTCAAGAATTGGGAGAATGTTTTCTGTTTTCTTTCGTTGTTCCCCCATTCCAAGACAATTGTTCCATGTTTTAGCCCGAGGGTGTTCAAGGAATGATGTAGTTTATAAACAAAACCTTGTGGTCGTGAGTTATACAAGACATACATATACTTTAGTGCTGGGAGTTACCAGTACGTTCGATAACCGTTTAACCAAAACTTTCAAGGTCATTTAACCAGGTTAACCGAAAGTTGGCATCCGACGGCCACACAAACTAGAGAGTCAGCAATTGTGTATATATTTTCAATCAAAAAGCATCAATTAACTTCCCGCAATGATTTTTAATAACCAATGCAGCAAAAAAGAAAGTCTAGAACAACAAAATGGGTGGAAAATTCTTCTTTTTTTAAATGTTTTTTTAAAGCAAATTTCTAAATGGTTAAGTGGAGTTTCAGTCGGTTAACCCTTTCACTACCATTGGTGACTTTAGTCGACAACACACATAACCCCTGTTGCTTACCATTGGCGACTTTAGTCGACCAAGGTCACCACACACACAGCACTTAATTGAGAGTATCATGACCAGCTTTTAAAACAGCTGTATTTTTCCCCTTCTTCGCAGTCCATACCCATGCTATATATGGTTGGAAAGAATGATTCCTTATCTTTCTAATGGTATAGCCCAACCTACATGTTGCTATTATAGAAATCAGACATAATACAAGTCAATCCTTTCAATGGCCATTTGTGCTATGGAACGCCATACACTTGCGTACAAAATGCTCTCTGTGTTTGTGAAACAAAGTCAGGGGAAGTAAAATAAATAACCCGATCATTTTACATGCAATGCCAATGGTTTTGGTATCATATGAAAGGGAATTTCGTAAGCAACAATCATTTCATTGAATATATCTTTCTCCAACAAATTCTTCATGATGAAAAACGAGTTTAGAAAAAGTGCCTGTAAATGGATGCATACTGTTGTGCAATAATGTGTGAATTCATGCATGACTGGGCAAACAAACCAGTGGGACATCCTGTTGAAACAAATCCATAATGCAAGGGTTAACAGTCCCAGCACAAGTATGTTTAAGCACTTACCACATTTCCGTCATTTGGATTGCAATATTTCTCTGTGCTCATTCGCACCAAGCCATCATTAAACAGATAGATCTTGAGTGGGTCACAGGACATGACAAGGACATACACCCTCAGATCAAACTTGTACCCCTCCAGTAGAAATGGTTTGTCCAAGTACTCCTGGACTATCGTGAGCTCGGTGGGCGGAATGCGTTCCCCACTCCGATAAAGGGAGATCCTAAAAGATGTATACATGCATTATTTAACCCTTCTACTGTTACTGCACTTTAGTGGGAAGTAGCTATAGAGGTCAAAATCAGTCAACTGCATGTTTTGACGGTTGACCCAAAATGTGCACACAGGGGCATTTTTGACTGGTTTTACCAGACAATGCTTTTACCAGACAATGCTTTTACCAGTCAAAAACAGTCGACTCATGTTGACCTTTAAATGTACTTACTACACGTAAGATTTGACAGTGTTTGACTTCTAAGTGCACTAGATATACCTTGGCAAGTATATCAACATTTTGACTGATTTTGACCGTTGTAGTAGTCGGAGGGTTAATGGTTACGATTTAATAGTTATTATTACATGGTTACAATGCAAGACAGCAATCTACGTATATCAGCTCTGGTCATGGCCTACAGAGGGCGCTATCTACACAAGCGTTAGATTTTGTCAGGCCACTGGTGCCAGTGCATACTTTTGGTTCCATTTCCATTCAGGTGTAAACAGTTACCAGGGAAGAGTGTTCTGCTAAAATCTTTTAGATATCTAAGTAAGGCTGTGCCGGGTATCCGGGTACCCAGATACCCGACCGAAACTATCATTAACCTGGTTCCATATTTCGGTTCCAATTACCCGACTTCTTAAAATTATGACTGAATATTTAAGCCACACAAATGGAAGCCTGCGATTTTTTGTTAACAAAATGTGTGTGGGAAATGGGGATGCTACAAGTCGTTTTTAATATAGAGGCAGGAAATTATTACAGTAAGTCCACATTTATTATGACTCTAATAAAACAAGAGAAACTTGTGTTCATATTGGTTATTTTATACATTCGGGAGTATAAATGTGTTTTTACAAAATGTTTACGGGTACTCGCGTATCCAAAGATTTCCAATTTCGGGTATCCGGTTCCTGAAATAACCAAAAACACACAGCCATATATATTAGGTAGAAAACCATCTAATACTCAATGAGAAGTCAAGCAAGATGATCTAGAATACAGAAAAATGGTGTGATATTTGGAAGGAGGTGGGTGTGAGGATAGGATGCAGAAGGAAGCATTTCTGGTTTGCATGTAAAACGGGGGTGTGATTTGACAAAAGTAAAAAATCCTGAAAAATGGGTAGCGGGCCTGGGTCTCCCTTTGGACTAGAGGACAAAGCCCCCTGAACCTCCTGGATGTTTAATTTTGGAGGATTTACAGACTCTCCACATCCCCACAAACAAGAAACTAGAGGTTTGGACACAATACAGGCTACTTCTTTCTTTCCTTGGTGGCTACTTCTCTTCTTTCAAGAAAATTTTGAGGCAAAGGGAGATTTGTAAAAATCCTGAGAAATCACGGGCCTGATAAAATGATTTCATACAATGACTGTATCTTTTCTACCATACCCATTTCCCATGGATCCATTTGCTGGCTTGACAATAAATGTCCGATGTTTCTTTCTTTTCTTGAGATCCAAGAAGTAGTTCTGAAAGGAGTTGTACTCTGAAGGAAAAATCCACGTCTTGGGAACAAAGTTGTACTCCTCAGGGTGAGCTCGTACCATTCTAATGACAAGTAAAAATGTGACATTTTAGATGAGTAAGCAATTCTTATTTTTACTGAGCAACTAGTTAAGTAACTCAAGGTCTGTGCCATTATAATGGGTACAAGTATTTTGATTTTTTTTTTCTAAGCATGCCTCTTTAAGTAAATATGTGATGTGTTCTACTGAAATCGGACACATTTGGGCAAGAAATCCAAATTGAGTTGGTTATCGATAATGAAAGTAGAGATCTTCAGCTTTACAATGATATCTTTCTTATTTTAATTGGAAGTGCAAAAGCGGAATTACGTAATTTTTAAGTTTGTCTTTACGCAAACTCAAAACGGAGTTATTTTGTATAGTTTAAGTAATTAAAATAACTTCTTACAAAGGTATTTCATTTTCCCTAGCAACAGGCATTACACAGGCATGATATTCTTCCTACTTTTGTAGGAAATCCTACCTTTTGATTTTGAAAATACTACCATGAAACCGGGTTCCGACAAACTTCAGACCATGGAAACTTTCCTTGTGTATCATTTTATTGTAAATACTGCAATAAAAAAGTTTCCTTGCTACACATGGCTATAGAGGTAAACCGCTACAGGCTAGTATATGCCTAATGATAATGGCAAATATTTTTCCTACCTTTTCATTTTCTCACAATATCATCCCTGATTACAGAAGAATAATATTGCCTTATATTGTTTTATGAAGGGTTTTATATACATTCATTTATTGGCTATTTCTCAGTTCAATTCTCAATTTCTCAATTCCATCTGATTTCGGTAGAACACGTCACATATTTGTTGTCATTGATTATCCTTGTTGGAAAATACTGCAATTTGACTATCAACTGCAATCTACTATAGACACTAGACCAACTTACTTGGACATATTCCTTGCTAGAGAATCCTTCCTGCAGATCTCTCCCATCCCAGGGAAGTGGTTGACCCTCTGGTACGACTTGAGCTCCGAGATTTTCTCGGATGGGGGTGATGTGTCACTCCAGTACATGAAACTGAAACAAAAAAAGGTGGATTTGTACGAAATACACAACACTTAACCAGTTCGCTTCAGAGGCCGTGTATACACGCAATTTTGTGTGTGTGTGTTACCGGGAGACTTGTCAACACGCCACACGTGGTGTGCCGTCGTGGCGGCTGACTTGTATACACGCAATCGTTTCTTGGAGTCCATGGGGTCACGGTTCGGTGGCCCCAGACAAAATGCACTGCA
Source organism: Zoroaster sp. YZ-2022 (assembly GCA_029582265.1). NCBI lineage: Eukaryota > Metazoa > Echinodermata > Asteroidea > Forcipulatida > Zoroasteridae > Zoroaster > Zoroaster sp. YZ-2022. The sequence goes on along the minus strand of CM055825.1, from coordinate 6,056,310 downwards.
AACACTGAACGAGTTCACTCTTTTTATTGATTTTTGCCTAATCCCTTTATCCAAGACCTGTTCCTTTGACGTACAAGCCAAGAATTTGTAAAGACGGATTTAATCCATTGTTTACGAGGCCTTCGATCTCTCTCCAGGTATGCCGTCTTTTCGACCGGGCGCTGGTCGCTAATAGGCCATTGCATCGGGGCTTGCCAACGGTCTAATTGTGCTGAACAAACACAACCGTAATTAAAAAACTAGCCATTTAATTCTCGAAATGTCAATGAGTAAAGGTGTTTATTTGGGTGTCCGAACTTAGTTTCATTGACAAAAAAAATTATTAATGGCTAGAAATTTTTTCAGATTTTTCACTGAAAATAAACCCGCACGGGGGACCGGAAAAAAATTAATATTCCCGACGTCAACTGGTTAACGGAAAGGTACTGCATTGGTATTTGGTGATGTGTGTTCATTTTCACCATCTGGGGCGTGTTTTGGCAAACACAAACAGAAACTTTTATGAACTACTGTGGGGTGGGCTTAAAGGGACAATCTCATCACGATCACAGCAGACTTTCAACAGGGCATGGAATCGGTGTCCTAAGTGAAGATGAACACAGTGACTGAAAAATCACTGCCGGCACTGGTTATGACCTTATCATGTGTGGTATTATTTTCAGTCACTGAGTTAATCTAAAACTAGCACTCCAATCCCATGCTCTGTTTAACATAAAACATTAGTTTTTAGAAAGACGTTCATTTCAAAGTTTCATCGTAAAGGTAAAAACAACGATAAAACCTACACATACATGTACTTCTAAAACCATTTATATTTTTCACAAAATCGCCGTCTTACAACCTTTTTGAAATTTCACATATATGCATTTATAACAATTCCTTATTTTCTCTATTAGATCAAAGCACTTCTGGGGCGTGTGTTTGGCGAACACGAACAGAAACTTGTTTCTGACGTCATATTCTTGACCAGAAACAAGACGGCATAGCTACGCGAAAACGAGAACGTAACCAGTAAATTTTTTTCAGTTTGCGACGTGTTCAATCATCAAAATTTCTCAAAATATTCAAATTTTCGCAAAATAGAACTCGTGAGTGCTAGTAATAGACTTGAAATATATGCCTGTGTTTTGAAAGAAAGAGACTCCCTTGGATGGAAAAACTGGGCAGATGCAAGGCAGTGTGCCCAGGACAGAGGAAAGTGGAGGAAGAAGATATCAGCCTTATGTGCCACAAGGCACGAAGAGGATAAGTAAGTAAGTAAGTAATATGCCTGTATACGAACAATCATTCCATCATGTTTTAACAAATAATTAACCAAACTTCCGTTACTCTTCACAATCCGCCATCTTGAAACCAAGCGTAACCGATCACAAACTTCGGTTCACGTTTGTTCAGAACAATGACGTCATCGCAGCACAACCGAACTTGTGAAAACGCTTAACCGATAACACTGGTCTACAGCCAAAATGCTTCCGAAACAAATGAAGTCAAACTTGACTAATTATGGGTCACTGAGAATGGAAATGATGCTTAAAATTGTTGATTGGCTCTAGTTTTCAAGATCTACATGTACATGTGTACACATATGGGAATAGCGTATGATAATTCATGATTAAAAATCTGCTATGTACACCATATACACAGTACGTAAACTGTAAAAACTTAAATATCTTGGAAACAGTAGCCAATCAGCAATTTTAATGAATTCAGCACATCAAAATCCATAATAAATAGCACATTTTATCTCCGAAGCAGACAACTTTTAAAAAATTGTTGACCAGTGTAACCAAAGCCCAAACATGTTTCTGGTCCTGTCGTGAAAACGCGCCGCCGGTTTTCAAGAAATATAATATAAAACTAACCTGTCAAAATGTTATCACAATAAGTGCTTACAGTTTTGAGCAAACAGAGAGAAATTTTACAAGTTTTTTTTTCTGTTTTTACAAAAAGTTGCCGAGTTGTTAATGATGTTGATTAATGTCAATATTAATTCAAAGAAAGTAAGTATACTCGTAGAAGTAATTTACCAATGTTGTATCTTCCTTTTAAAACCAGTAGCCCCTAATGGTTTTAGCTAAGAACCTTCCTGAATCCACCAAAAACCCAACACCATGTAGTAACACTACCACCCAACTATTGGACTTAGATGGGACACCCGGGCCCATGTAAAGTACCCCTGTCTGGGCTATACAGTACCCCTGTCTGGGCTATACAGTACTGAGTCCATCAAAATACAACACCATACAGTAACACTACCGCCCAATTGTTGGACTTAGCTGGAATTGGGACACCTAGCCCCATGTAAAGTATCCCTGTCTGGGCTATACAGTACTGAGTCCATCAAAATACAACACCATGCAGTAACACTACCACCCAACTGTTGGACTTAGCTGGAATTGGGACACCCAGCCCAATGGAATGTATCCCTGTCTGGGCTACACAGCACTTAGTCCATCAAAATACAACACAACCAGCCATTGGAGTTTAGGGTTTGGGGTTGTTAGGGTTAAGTGTCATGTTGATTGAACAATAGCATGTGAAATTATATTTATTACTAGAAATTTATCTTACCAATTTTGGTCATCTTCTTTGGTTGAGTGTACTCCAAACTTTTGTGCCACTAAACGAACTGTGTAAAAACGAAGAATTATACAAGGAAAATCAAGACGACACTGACAGGCCAGGATTGTAAACTACATGTATGTCCAATCAGGTCAGACTTCAAACTGTTTCTTATGGTGGCAAAACCGAACTTGAATGGCTTGCAAGTAAATACTATGGTTAATAATGATGATCTCTTCTGAGTTGTTAAGTTTTGGGAAGATTGATTTGATTATCTTCCACCAGTACGCTCTGTCCAAAACAATGCCCATAAATGTAGATTAGGCCATTTTTTTAAAATTATACTACTCAAAACAATTTAGGGAACACCGGAATAATCTCAGTTAAAGCAAGATCATTTATTTCATGTAAACACAATGTTTCACAGAATTGATGAGAAACAACTGCACAATGAAACAGTTGATAAAGGATGCATGTAGTGATTACACATTTCATGACATGACTACTGAAAGAGAGAGGAGGTTGCAAATGAAAATCCCGGTTCATGGAACATTTTCAAACCTATTTGATGTTAAAAATCCGGTGTTCCTTAAATTGTTTTGAGTAGTATATTACTTGAATTAATGAATTTTTTCTCCCGAAGTTGGGTGGGTAATAGAGAAAAAAAAATGCTTTAATTAAAAAAAAAAACAGTTATTGAGGGCGCACTCCTAATATTAGGACAGAGTCCTCAATGGTTATTTTTTATAGTCTTTACACGGACTCACAGCTACGATGATTTATAAATGATTGAGTGGCAACCAGACAGTTTTTATTTTGCTGTACCGTGGATGGAATTTTCCAGGTAAGGCAGTGAGTTGCGGCACGGGAAAACACAATACATATGGGCAATTCCATGTCATGGACATTACGTTTTGGGACATTTTTTAAACTTTACATGTCAGTTTAAAAAAATTAAAAGTTTTGATCGATTGTTTTGTGTTGGATACTTGTAACCTGTGTTCTAATACTTCAAATGATACTATGTCTTTTAAATAGTTTTAATTAATTAATGAGTATGAGTATTGCAAACGAGTGTCATGGACATTACGAAAAACGGAAGTGAGTTTTACGAACAACACAATCAATTTCAAAACTCTGTGAAGTTTAAGTTCCAAATTTTTAAAACTCATTTTTATTTTGTTAACAGGGAAACAGTTAACATAAAAATTAATAACATTTTTAGGAACAACTTTCAACTTTCTCGTTTACATGTTAATGAAGTGTCATGGACATTACATTTTGGCATATTTTTGGCGTCATGGACATTACGACCAACTTGTTTAATAGTGCGTCATCTTATCACTGCTGTTTACAATATGCTGTAACCCTTGCCTTTGATATTACACTTTGTCAAGTATCTCTCTTCTCCATTTGTAACCTCTCCCACACATTTCTTGAACCAGAACTCCCTTAGCATCTCACTGAAACCCCGCCTCATGATCACCCCTTTTGTACATTTATAAGTATAACTCTTTCCTTTGTGATTTACCATAGTTATCTTATCTTTCCTTCCTAATTATTATTCCCAATTGTAATCCTCTTTGTTGTTTTTATTTTCTCAAACTAATGTGATTGTTTTTCAACAGTAATATGAAGTGCTTGCGTCAATGTTACCGGAAAAAATAGTCAAATTAAACAGTAAAGTTTTCTGGGATTTTCAACGTTGATCTTGAGCCTGTAATGCTTGTGATTGGGTGCACAACTCCCAGTAGATCAGTTGAAATGCTCTGTGAAGACTTCTTGGGAGGAACGGGCCAAATATAGCTGCTTCCTTGGTTTTCAGATTTGAGCTGTTAGTTTGCAGTTCACCAGCAGTACACAAGGTTATCACATGTGCTAAACATGTGCTTGGAAAGATTTTTGCTGATGATTTCTAGTACAAGTACTCTCATTGGCTAATCCAGATGTTACCTCCACATGAGGTCCAATTGGAAGTTGTTACACATTGTTGCATTGTATTAATACATTTGCATATTAGGATCATTCCATTGTTTTAAAAGGGTATATAAGCAGTATGTGTATGTGTAATGTCCATGACAACAAAATGTAATGTCCATGACGCTCGTTAGGACAATTGTAATTAACTTTTTTTAAATTTTCATACATTAAAGGATTAGCCCCTAAAAACTAGCTTTGCATATGAAGTCTCATAAAAATATCTCTTATTGGCTTTAGAGTGGGAAACTAAACAGCGTAAAATGTCATGGACATTACATTTCATAAATGGTCATTAAGGGCTAATTTAAACGAGCCTCATTAGCCTGAAAATAGCGTTATCATAAAACGTCTCAACAATTTAGAACAAGCACCTCCAGTTTTATGTTTTTAGTCATAAAAATTTAAAACATCTTTTATAATGTAACCAGGGGAACGGATTGAAAAGTTTAACAAAAGTAGGACAAAAAATAACGAATTAGCCTCATTAATTTATTTTTTAAATAACGACGGAAAATACTGCAAACAAAAGAAAAAACACAAACAAAATGCAGATTTGGATTGCCCAGCTATCATTCTTACGTACTAAGTTAACAATTCTGCCATGAATTTGATTCCAAAATTTTGGGTCCAGGACACTTTTTGATGGAATTGCCCATGTACACTGTATGAACACAGTACAGATGCACGTACAGTGCAGAGATGGTAATTGTGTTTCATTAACCAGTTCGCGTCGGAGGCCGTGTATACATGCAATTTTGTTTGCACTGCGGATCGGAAAGCGTCTAAACACTCCATAGGAAACTCTGGAATATTTGTATGCATGGTCGGTTGAGCCACGCATGTACGGTGACATGCTCGGAAGTGCCGGCCACCCGCTGTGGAAGCTTCCATTCACGGTGTGTGTGGGAAAAAGAAACCCGCCACAGGGGCCCAGAAAAACTTTTTTATTCCCGACGCGAACTGGTTAAGCTCGTTGCGCTACACATTTGGCAGCATGGGCCGCATACTCCCCAGGGAATTGAGATGGTTCTAGGAATGATATACATGTAACTGGCCCGTTGACAGTGGTAATAACGTTCATGCGCCATGAGCGTCAAACTTGGCGGATATTTATAATTTTTTAACACAAAATTTCCAGCAAATGTTTTCAAGCAAGCAAAATCAAAGTTGACTCACCAACTTCATACTTGGTTGGGACGACATTAATTCCTACGGGCGTTGTCTTTTTCTTTTTCTTGGGTTGTGTTTTTGTCTTGAGTTGCCTCTCGTCACCTTCTTCCTCTCCTGCATCCATTGATGATGCCTTCTGGGCAGATGAGAACCCATTCATTTTCCTACTTGGCAAAGACATGAAATTCTAAATGTTGACAGCAGAGTTGGGTTTATTCTCAATTTCACAAACTGATTATGATCAGGTACCGATTGCTTGTGCACTTCCTCCAGTATTATACTGTACATCATTGTCAGTGACATATTTCAAGACATATGAGCTATTAGGCTTGGTATTTTCCGTTTAATTTGCGAAATGCAACATACGTGTTTTGACACAGACCATGTACACGTGTAAACGATTATTACATGGGTGTGACTTGACAAAAGTAAAAAATCCTGAAAAATGGGTAGCCGGCCTGGGTCTCCCTTTGGTCTAGCGGACAAAGTCTCCCTTGAACCTCCTGGATGTTTAATTTTGGAGGATTTACAGACTCTCAACACAAACAAGAAACTAGAGGTTTGGACACAACAGGCTACTTCTTTTTTTCCTTGGTGACTACTTCTCTTTTTTCAAATTTTGAGGCAAAGAAAGATTTGTAAAAATCCTGAAATCAGGATAAAATCCTGAGAAATCACAGACCTGTTATTATTTTACCAAGTGCTAGCGATAGAATCTATATAGGCGCGGAGGTATGCATTCATCTACGGTCATGTAGTTCAATTAGGCCCATATCCAATCACTGCATAAATGAGCCCGTCATTTTCAGTCACTGTGTTCATCTTCAGGGCATGGAATCGGAGTGCTAACTTTAGATTAACTCAGTGACTGAAAATAATACCACACATGATAAGGTATTATAACCGTTGCTGCTGCATAAATGAGCCAGTAATTTTCTGTCACTGTGTTCATCTTAAACTAGGACATATGATTCCATGACCTATTGAAAGTCTACTCTGATCGTGACGATATTGTCCCTTTAACCCAAACTCCAAAGGCCCATTTGCTTACACATAACCTGAATCCTCCAAAATCCTTCAGTAGTAAAGCAAGCACATGACATGTATGCACACATGTGTTTCTAATACATGTACATGGCCAGGGACCCTCCCTGCATGCATGGAGCAATAAACAGTGTCCACTGACCCAAGCACTGACCTTGCAATCACTACAACAAACATGGATGTACATGTACCATGGAATGGCAAGTATGCCTAATAACCTCAATCCTCCAAAATCCTTCACTTTAGCAAAGAGCACCAATCCTTCAAAATCCTTCACTTCAGCAAAGAGGATTTTGGAGGATTTGGGAAGGTTAGGGTTAAAGAGAGACACAAAAATACTCACCTAATTAATACTTCTGCTGTAGGAGTAAATTCCTGTCAAAATACTGGTTGTTTTGGGTTGGTAAGGTATCCATATCTTGCAGGAGTTGCCCTTGGTTACCCACATTTATAATCTGACGATTGAGATTCAAGTCTGCTTTCCGAGTTGCCTGATTAAAAAGCATCTGTCGGCATTTTCATGTTCACAAAATTCCACGTTTTGATATCCATCACACAATCGTTGCTCCATCAATACAAGTCACTTCAGTTGATTGGCCAGTTTATTGCCTAGCAACTGGCTACTTAGCGGTTTCCATGAAAGTTCAGCCGCCCCACTAGTAGTGCTTCCAAAAGGACAAATATTGACAGAGAAATTCCAACTGCAAATATGCTGTATAGCAACGGCTTGGCAATGCAAAGGGTTTCCGTGTAATATCTGAACAAGTCAGAACTAATGTATATATGAACTGTATGTGCTCACTTGCTGTGACCGTACTTCCTGTAATATATGTAGTCATTTGTATTGGAATTGTACTGTATAGAGGTTTATATCCATGGTCTGACAATGATGATCTGTCCACTGTGTGTAGCCAGGGCCCTGCAGCATGAATAGTTAACACATGATTTATTAACTAAATTAATGAGAGATCATTATGGTTAAGGTTCTACATCAGAGAAAAGGATATCTGGATATGCATTGCCCAATCTATTAAATATTTACTGTAACTTAAAGATTGCTTTAACTAGGGCTGTGCGTTTTCGGATATTTTTGGATCTGGATACCCGAAATCAGGAAACTTCGGATACCTGTTTTCATTTTTGTTGAAAACGTGCCTCCAGTGGTGTACAAATACATGTACTGTAAATGGTAACAAATTGACTTTTATAATACAGAGGATACCATACTATCGATCTTTTCTTTATTAGAGTGTCATCTCTTGAATTTAAAGATAATTGTCTGTACAAGTGCATTCAAGAGTCACAGATTTCTGTTTGCACCGCTCAAATGTTAAGTCCGAATTGGAACTGAAAAATGGAACCGGGTAATAACCGTTTCGGTCGTGTATCCGGATATCCGGATACCCGGCACAGCCCTCGCTTTAACTTAATGTTACCCGCTCTGGCAAAACCCAAAACTTCCCGGCATTTACCAAGATTCGTAACAGCCATGAAAAGGTCAAAAACTGATCCCAGGGACCAGTTTGAGGGACCAGTTTTCATGTCACCATATAGAGCATTTTGATGGGAAAAGAAAAATCCTGAAACGTTGTTGGGAACATTGTTAATTTTCACGATAAATTGGGGAGGTCACTTTTGAAAATTGGGTCTACGTTTAGGGTTTTGCCAGAGCCAGTCACTAATTTCTGAATGCCAAGGTTGTACATTTTTATTCACAATTTGAGTTCAAATTCGTCCATTTACAATATAATTTACAAATTGCTTATAAATATAAAGTCATTAACCCTCCTACTGTTTGACCATTTGAAACCATTCAAAACTTCCACTTACCAAAATGCCCATTGGTTTTGTACACACATGGTGATACCATTTGAACAGTGTTGGTAGCAAGCTTTACTACCATTCAAATCCATTCAAATGCATAGAGGGTCCATTGATTCACCACTTAGAAGTATCCAAACAAGGTTTTGTATTAGCTGTACTACCATTTGGAAAGATCCAAAAAAGGTTTTGTATTGGCTGACCTACCATTCGAAACCATTTGGGGGAATCAATACTGTACAGTTATTTCACCATTCAAAACCACAAAAGCGAATGGTTTCAAATGGTGGATCAACTTGTATGAAAAAGGTACCAGAAGTAGGAGGGTTATTTCAATTAAATACAGTTTATCAATACAGTTAAAATGTTGTTGGTTTATTTTCCACTCACACATCAAAATGTTAGATTATTTAGAAGGAAAAAATCATAAGCAGAGGGCCATCTAGAAACCCATGGGGCGTGTATCCAAGACCCTTTGTAGATGCCAATGGTAGAGTGTTTATAAATACTATTCAATGCAAATTTTCAATCGTGACACTGACACTAAATCTAAAGCAGAGACTGCACCAGCAATCCAAATTTCATCAAGTTTCGGCTTATTTCATTGTGTCATTAGCCCTTCTGCGACTGCAAGGGTCAAAAATCAGTCAAAATGTTGATTGCCAAGGTAGCCTACACATGTACATGATCACAGGTTAAAATAAGCCGACTGGTAAAAGCATTGTCTAGTATTGTTCAGGGTGGTCAAAATGACAGTCAAAAACCAGTCAAAAATGCCCCCGTGTGCACATTTTGGTCAAAATAGCTTAATTCTTGTACGTATGTATAAAAACACTTGGACACAAAAAGCACAGCCCTATTTTCTCCCCAACCAGCGACAAGAGAACTAATAATAATAATAATAATAATAATAATAATAATAATAATAAAGACTTATAGCGCGCGTATCCACCAAACTGGTGCTCAAGGTGCATTATATTATTACCCCTGCTCATCAGGCGCATAAATCATTCCTGAAACCATCTCAGCTACCTGGGGAGTATACAGCTCAATTGCTGCCATTTCGGCGCATATGGGGGCTAATCAAACACAACAACCAACTCTGCCCTCACAGGTACCCATTTACCCTTGGGTGGAGAGAAGCAATTATGGACACAAGGACACAAGCACCATGGTCGCGGTTGGGATTCGAACCCACATTCTGAGGACTCAGCCATTAGAACACAAATCTGACGCACTAAACCGCTCGACCATAGCACTCCACAAATTATTTGGAGAATCCGGGAACTGCACTTATAGCGGTCACCTTTTAGCTTTACTTGTATTCTACTATTAGCATTTAATTACAAAGTCAATAATTACAGTCATTGTTCAAAGACGGAGATAGGAACTGAATTGGGGTAGAATGCCGTATCCGACCGCCACTTTTTCTCATTAAATATAACCAATAATGTAATCTTACCTACCTAGAAAGGTGGAGAACATATGGATGATGATGGACATATATTTCAAATTATTCCAGGATATTTATTTCATGAGAATCAGGCATTTTTGGTATACGATGACTTCCTCAGTCATGTCAGTCTGATCTTGTCAACTCCCCCATAAGTAGGGTTTTCAGTTGAGAAATTATTCCTAAACCAATATGCTCAATATTTATATCAAATTAAAGGTCTTGATGAAAGAAATACAATGGTTTTTAAATCAAGAAAATCGGACGAGTAGTTTTTGAGGAATCCTGTTTTATTTAATCAAGTATACAGCATTCGATGAAGCGCGACTGTCCATACACTGTTGTACATCCCTAATGGCAACAAAATCGTTGAATCAGCCTACACACACCGTGATACACACGCACAGCATTTGTGCTCGTTTCCCTCATAAGAGCTTTTGAAAGGGTGTAAAAAAATACACTCTCCGCTCAAAACTAAACAAAATTACGGCTCAAAACTTTCACATATGATACTGATAGAAAAGAGGTGTAAAATTAATTCAGACACCGTTCTTACCTTTCAACTTGAAGATTTCACCTCGAAAAAACGGTGTTTACTTTTTATCTCTTCGTAACTTCGGTTGTAGAGTAGTTATGGAGATCGAGCAAGCACGGATATATGTAAAGGAGCCCTTTGACTCAATAGGGAAACCGTTTTCATGTCAATCACAATGTACTCGGACGCGGAGACAGCTCCGAAGTGGATGCCCTCAGCAGAGCGCGGCAAATTTTACGGGCTGAATGCGCCCGATCTCGGAACACTTCGCGAAAGGCTGGGCGGGACGAGAGTGATTCATTCATAAAAACCTAGGCTTTTGCACGTACTTCCGATTGCTATTTTATGTACATTGTTGGATAGCTGAAATTATAAGCTTTCCAATGAGCTATTACATGTAAGATTTCGACATGTAAAAGTAATATAATTTTTTGATTTAAAATTTTGATGTTTTTTGTTGCGGGCGATGCGATGTGCGTGTGGAGAGCTTCGGTCAAGCACGTACGAACTGAAAACCCTACCATAAGTGATCAACACGGTCATTGTACATGCGCAGTGGCAACTATAATAGGATCCTTCTGTTTTCTGAAGGGTAGGATTTTTTTAGAAGGGAAATCAAGTCCGAAAACCATCAGAAAGCAAAAACTATCTTTAAAATCCACTTTTATGATGATTTTCGGACTTATTTCCCTTCTAAAAAAAACCTCCCCTTCAGAAACTAGAAGGATCCTATTATAGTTGACACTGCGCATGTACAATGACCATGTTGGTCACTAATGGGGGAGTTGACAAGATCATCAGACTGACATGACTGAGGAAGTTATTGTATCAAAAATGCCCGATTTTTCATGAAATAAATATCCTGAAATAATTTGAAGTATATGTCCATCATCATCCATATGTTCTCCACCTTACTGGGTAGGTAAGATTACATTATTGGTTATCCTCAATTTACCCTAAATGACGCACCTAAGGTTATATAATCAACTGGACAGTAACTTACAAATGAAATTAGCAGTTTGGTGTTTCAGTTTGTTTCAGTGAAGGATTCTCCTGTAAAATGCTGAATTTCAATGCATGATCATATGCGTGGACGTCTTCAGCGCCGTTTTTTGAGACGCTCAGAATTGTGATCATCAAAAAATTTATGTTGGTATAATGACTCACCCCCAAACTGTTAAAGTTTATGGGGAACAGGAAATGTACCCAAGAAGAAAAACAGTTGAATCATGTTTCATCTTATTCCAGATGGTTGTAAAATTGTTTTTAATCTTGAAAATAAAAATATTGTTCTAGATTTTTAAAATAAAATGGTATAATTTGGAGAAGCTCTCAAAACTTTTAACCAACATTCTTGAAAGACCAATATAATAAAATGGAAGGTGGTTAAAATTTTTGCAAAAAGTACTTTAAAACTTTTAAATGTGTACAAATTATGTTAACATTTTGTCAAATAAAAGATTTCTTTTCATAACCATGATATTAATGTTTCATTTTCTCAATAATTTTCCACTGCCGACGAAATAAACACCAACGTATTAAGTAGTCTTCGTTCGCTTCTTCTATAAGGAATGTGTCCATTTTGAGGATCAGTATTTCTTTAAAAAATCATTGCAAATGCAAAGCATTGATATCTTTTGGTTTCCACAGACAATAGCTCGTTGACGGCATAGAACAATAAAATCACAGATGTTCGTGAAAAAAAATTTGAGGTCATGTAAATCCCTTACTATTTGTATCTAGTAAAATCAGTGGTTAAACAACTTTTTCCACTTTCACAAGCACTAACTTTCCAGTAAATCATACAATTTCACTGTGATTTTTATTTTTGTAACAAGCACGACTTAGATAAGTTTATGCAACCATTAATAATACACCATAGTTTTGTAAGTTTTCCGAGAAATGCTAAGCCAAAGGTAAGTGCGTCATTTCACGAGTGCGGCGAATTACGTACATGGACGATATATTGAATGAGAGAAAGTGGCGGTCGGATACGACATACTACTTTTGCCTAGAAATAGATTTGGTGATTAAAAAGGTCGTTACGAGATCGAACCAGAGCAGAGGCTAACAATCACTTAAAAAACTTTCAGATTGCATCAATGTCACTCTAGCTCTCCGACCTGCGTGATGTTGAACTTGATCAACATGACCATAGATGACAGCTAACGACGTTATTTGGGGTCCTAACTAACGTTAACGTTAAAACTTGTAAATCACGGTACCTACCTCACTTGGTAAAGCCCTCACTTACCTGCTAAAATCAGTAACACCGGTCTAACGTTATAGATGGGAATTTCCTGCCGTAAAATTTCCTTCCTCCATGATTTAACCATCACCGAGGTCACACGGTGAACGTTCCCTATATCCGTCACGAACATTGGAATGTAAATAATGAACAATAACGATAGGCCCTATATATTATATGCATGCTTCACAGCACAAATTGCAAGCTACCGGTAAAAAACATACCACGTGACTTCCCCATAGCTACGAACAGGTGATTTTCGGTTTATGGTAACTAGACTGGCTCCAGACCCCTTCAAGAATACTGTTTACACACAAAGCTGGAGGAGGCCGGGTACCGACTGAAACTCGACGTGCATTATCGATTTGTGGACTCGCGCTCTCGATCTCTGCGGCTGCAATTCAATTCAGGGTCCTAATATTTCTAGATAATAATATTGACGTAATTTAAATACACCAAACAAAATTATATATACATAACAGCAAAAGAAACGTCACCCCCTAAATTTTGATAAGTCTGAGAACGTGTTTAGCTTATGTGTCCTCAGACGTCATGCATCACGAATTTTGAGGTCAACCAAATTTGCCACATTGTGTTCGTATTACACTCCATACTCATAATATTCTTCATTAAACAAATTATATTAATTATAAAATGAAAATAATAAATATTTTTAGGGGTGACGTTTCTTTTGCTGTTATGTATATTATAAGAGAAAAGTTGAGCTAAAAGTTTAAACTAATTTATTTATGACCCCCTCCCCAAAGTTTGAAATGATCGGCGGTGATTTAAAATTATATAGTACCGGTTGGACGAGCGACTTGCGATTTTTTTTTGTATTACACTTGGTCAACTATGTGAATTTGAAAACTAAAAAATGAATTTTGACTTTATTTTCCTTAAAAAAATACTCCACAACTGCGAATTACTATTATATATAGAAAGGCTTGCTTCTGAATTAATTTTGTAGTTTTTGAATTAAAAATATTTTTAAAAAAGTATACAAAAACTTAATGAAAATGTTGAAAAAAACTGGTTTTGAACTCGGTACCTTCTGTTCTACCACTAGACTACCATTTTTTTTTTAATTTCTCCTTTTTTTTTTTAAATTAGATGTCTATGCTAAGCCACGAAGTATGCTGCAGGAAAAGTTTTGATAGATATAATTAATTATCTCTATCAGAAAGTATAAAAGCGCCCTCTACTGGTAATCCAAATAAGTCTTGAAAACAAATTTCATAATCGTTAACGGACTGTCCCAATATACGGCTCTGACTGTGAACGTCGAAGAGCGCCCTCTCCATTCATCACAGTCAAGTCAGATGTTGTTGTTGTTGTTGTTGTTGGTTTTGTTGGCACTTTGGCAAACTATGTGCCATTTGTGCCATCAACAATAGAAATTAAAACTGAGCCTGAAGAAAAGTGAAGCGAAAATATTATAGGAGAAGAAAGGTATACAAAAGGGAGGCGGCTGACTGATCCACCAAGCACAATGCAACTAAAGTTGTGATGAGCCCTGCGAGGCCGGATCGTGTACCAGCAGTTTAAGTGCCCGGGCACCGCCAGCTGTTTTGCAGATCCGCAACACCTCCAGATCCAGGGGGGAGAGAAGTTGCAATGCCCAGCCAATCGTCAGCTTTCTCCCAAACAGATAGGCATTAATCTTAAACAATCGCAGAGAGCACACTTTATATGAAATTAATAGGTAATTATGAAGAAGTGTTTATGAAGAATTGTAAAAGGAAAAAGAAAAATAATGTAATACAAGGGTATAGAGGGCGCTGTCGGTTATATGTAATACAACTTACAAGGGTATAGAGGGCGCTGTCGGTTATATATTGATGTTACTTTTTTGATGAAATTTATTATTTCACAAGCATTTTGTTTTTCTCCCAATAACTTTTTTAAGGTCATTTGGGCATTTGAGTATCCTAGGTTTTTTTGTAATGTGTCCCTGTTTTGTTGGTATTTTTTGCAGTTAATTAGAAGATGTTTAACATTATCATAAGAGTTGCAAGTATCGCATAAACCATCTGGATGTTTCCCCATCTTATGGAGGAAACTATTTAAGTTTCTGCATACTCCAAGTCTGAGTCTGTGAAGGATAACTTCTTTCCATCGTGGAAGGCCCCATGTGTTAAAATGTAATTTTGCCTGGAAGTCAGTAACACACATACCACCTGGGTGCGTTTTTCTGCAGGACACTCCGTCCACTATATGCATTTACTTAAAATGAATTGTTGACTATTTTTCCTTATAACAAAAATACTCCACATCCTTCAATTACTATAATAACGAAAGCCTTTGCTTCTGAATTAAATTTTGTAGTTACTGCAGAAAAATAGCCACATGGGCAAAACTGAAATCGAGTCAATCACAAAAATTTGTATCCACATTCATTTGTATCCAGTAGTTTTTCACTCATGCAGTTTTGGCTAACAGTGTTCTTTGAGATGAACTATCTAGAATGAAGATTCATTGAGGATTCATAGAAGTTAAAATCATTTTTATGCATCTAACCATCATTCCCCCCCCCCCCCCAGGTCATTGCTGTTCATAAAATGTATGGGAATCATCAAATTGTCCAAAATTATTACCTGGGAATCAACAATAAAGCATTGCCAACACTCTTAACAAAACAATAATAATAATAATAATAATAATAATAATAATAATAATAATAATAATAATAATAATAATAATAATAATAATAATAATAATAATAATAATAATAATAATAATAATAATAATAATAATAATAATAATAATAATAATAATAATAATAATAATAATAATAATAATAATAATAATAATAATAATAATAATAATAATAATAATAATAATAATAATAATAATAATAATAACGTGGACTTATCACGTATCCACCAAACTGGTGCTCAAGGCCCTGCTCATCAGGCTCATAAATCATTCCTGAAACCATCTCAGCTCCCTGTGGAGTATACAGCTCAATTGCTGCCATTACAGTGCATATAGGGCTAATCAAACACAATAACCAAATCTGCCCTCACAGGTACCCATTTACCCCTGGGTGGAGAGAAGCAATTATGGTAAAGTGTCTTGCTCAAGGACACAAGCACCATGGTCGCAGTTGGGATTCGAACCCACATTCTGACGACACAGCCATCAGAACACAAATCCGATGCACTAAACCGCTCGACCATGGCACTCCAAAACGTGTACACGTGACACAAAAACCCTAGGTCTGGCGCTCAAACTTGGTAAATAATTAATTTAGTTTTTTAAATAGTCAATCTTCAGCAAAGGTGGGGGAGGGGGTCGAGACGGTACATGGAATGGGTGATGTTTTTATTTTTACAGTAATTAAAACACGCGATTCATCGTACGGCTCATATAATTATAAACCGCCCATATGTAGTAATAATTCATTAATTTAAAATAGTGGATTCACTTTCCCGCCACTGGTTTTGTAGTGCATCAGTTAAATACCATGAACAAATATATTGCGTGAGGTTATTGTATAAATTTACACAGACAAATATTTGTATTGTTTTGATAAAGAACCCCACTCTGTCGACCAGTGTTAGAAATTGCAAATTTCCCACTGGTCTAAGGTTCGAATTCGCCGCAGTGGTCCGCTAGCCAAATGCCACCGAGTTAAAATGGCGGCGGACTAGCTAGTCAAAACCCCTCTCCTAGTAGTCCGGCGGGCTAGTCAAAATTACAAAGACTGCACCGATTCCGAGTTCTTGTTATATTTTATTACATTTTATTCCACTGGGCCATAGTTTCATCATTTTCTTCTTTTTGTCATACCTCATAAATATTGACAGTGTTGTGGACCAACCCTGTGCCACCTTTTTAAAAGTACTTAAAAAAAACATGTGGAATGAATAAACGACAAACTGGTCCGGCCAACTTACGTTAACAGTCTGTCAACGGGATTGTGAAATTAATTTTGTTTGCAAACGAGTGTTTTACTTATTTTGATCAGCAGTAAGAGGGCGCTTTTGTATTTTATCTGTGTGTGTTCGATCATATACTCGAGTAGACTTGATTTCAAGTCTGAGGTCGCGGTTATTTTTTGTCTGCATCAGCCACGCAAAACGCCGTATCACAGCTTTAACTCGCGATCTCAGACTTGACCCTTTTGTGTTTGTGGGATATTATTTACATAATAATACGGATGCTAGAGAGATGGCCAATCAGGAGGCCACAAAAACCTTGTAGGCCGCGTCTATTACTAACAGGTTACACTCGCTTAAAATTATTTCTGTAATATTCATTCGATATTAAATTTGTATAGTGCTTGGTACGTAAATAGTATTTGAAGTGATAGGTAAATTTAATGAGATCTTAGAGTTGTAAAAAAGCACAAAATAAAATACATAATTCCTTCTCTACAAAAAATATCTTACCTACAGTTTAAATGGAATCGTTGAGTACATCTCCTGGCGCATGATGGCCTCCAACTTAACTGTATGTAGAAGTTTAGTTTGAATATTCATGTTATGGAAGACTTTCCGACCAATCAGATTGTTCCGTCCACTTTTGGACTAATTCGCAATAGGGTGTGTACAAACCGCACCGACGAACAACATTCCCAAGTCTGTGATCGAAGGTTAATGTCGGAGGTTAATACACAAGAGGGCGCTATTTAATGCGATACTGTATTGTCTTCAGGCAGACAAAAAACCACGATCACAGACTTGGAACCAAATCTAATACTCGAGCCGCTCACTATTTTTTTTTCTGCAGCATACTTCGTGGCTTAGAAATTGACATAGAAACCTAATTTAAAAAAGGTTCTTCAATAATTAATTTACCGTCGAAGTCGAGTGGCATGGTAGTCTAGTGGTTAGAACGATAGTCTTGTACATAGAAGGTATCGAGTTCAAAACGAAGTTTTTGAACATTTTCATAAAATAATATATAAAAATATATTGTATATACGTTTTACACATTTTTAAACTACAACATTAATTCAGAAGCAAAGCCTTTCTATATGATAGTAATTCAGGGTTGTGGAGGATTTTTTTAAAGAAAATAAAGTAACAAATAATTGTTTAGTGTACAAATGCATTATAGTTGACGAAGTATACTACTGCAGGAAAAAAAAATCGCGGTCTGGCCGGCAAGTGATAAAAGGGTTAAAGGCAATTAGGTTGAGTTGACTGGCTTTTAAAGTTTTTTTCACGTTCCCTATTAAGCATCGATGAACATAGCATTGGCGAATGGAGGTATTCCGGTACATTTACAATACGTAGTGTCCCCTTCCCTCACTTTTTGGCAGTATTCTCCCTTTTTGCCGATGTTCCCAATTTTGTTCGAGATCTTGGGTCTGCGCCTTGAACATAATTCATTTCATTTATATATAGGTTGACGAACATCAACATCAGATGTACATTTCATTTGATTGTTCAATTACATTTTACGAAACAGATTTTTTTTATGTTTGCTGGTATTTAACTACTTCAAACTAAGAAATACAAATTGAATTTAATATTCGAGTACTTAGTGAATAATAATTGCCCCAAAAATTTTCCAAAAGTTTCGGTAAAGTATGTTAAAGGGACAATATCGTCAGGATAAGAGCAGACTTTCAACAGGGCATGGAATCGGTGTCCTAGTTTAATTAAGATAAACACAGTGACTTTCATCCACACTGCGGTGCATGTCTGGAACAGACTCCCAGACAGTGTAGTTGGAGAGATCAGCAATAATGGTATTCAGTCCTTCAAGAGTCGCCTGCGTCAATATCTTCTATTAGATTCTTGAAGTAGCAGAGAGTTCTTTGCCATTTCCCTAAGCTGCTGTGAACCACTGATTGACCCATTAGGGTTACTGATATAGTGCTTTATCACCTATATCTGTGCATGACCTGGTTATACCTAATTGTGGCTATTGTTCACCTTAACACTTTATATAAATAAAAAAAAATTAAAAAATTAAAAAAAGACTGAAAATTACTTGCTCATTGATGCAGCAGCAACGGTAATATGACCTTATCATGTGGAATGTTATTTTCATTCAGTCACCGAGTTAATCTAAAACTAGCATTCCATGCCCTGTTGATCGTGACGGTATTGCCCCTTTAATTATAGTTTAAATATAATTTCTATTTTAAAAAATATATATAATACAACTATAATTTAGAACTTGTAGCTTTGCATGGTGAGGAGGATAAGTAAGAGTAATTGCGGTGACACCATGTGAAATGCTCAATTGAGTATAGTAGTAATTAGTTCTGAACTAAGAACTGGAGGTACAACTCGACGTTTCGATCAGTATGCTCTGATCGTCCTCAGGAGAATGCCGGACTCTGGAAAATGCTGCTGTTTAAGTAGACTGCTGGAGGATCATCCTATAATTTGAAAGTTTCATCACAATTGATGCTGACGTTTTGAAAACTGTCGAAATAATTTGTCAGGATGATTCATATCAGTAGCATATACCAAGTTAACACGGCAAGTAAAGTTGTTAATTTCAAATAATTTGTTAATTTGGTAATTGCCATTGTTATATAGGGTGTCGTGGCCGAGCGGTCTAGCTTACCGGATTCAAGTTCTGGTGTTAGCAACAGAATGTGGGTTCGAATCACGGCCATGACACTTGTGTCCTTGAGCAAGACACTTAATCATAATTGCTTCTATCCACCCAGGGGTTAAATGGGTACCTGTGAAGGCAGAGTTGGTTTGTTCTATATGCGCTAGAAATGGCAGCAATTGAGCTGTATACTCCCCAGGGAGCTGAGATGGTTTCAGGAATGATTTATGAGCCTTATGAGCAGGGATAATAATATAATGCGCCTTGAGCACCACTTAGTTGGTGGATACGTGCGCTATATAAATCCACACATTATTATTATTATTATTATTATTATTATTATTATTATTATTATTATATCCGCCTAACCATGTAAACACACAAAAGACTGTATGTGCCTAAGCCCCCGCACAGAGATACATTGTTTTTGCACACAATCAGAAAGATTCCTTATTTAGAGAATATTACAATCACTGACACAGACACATTATATACTGATGGAAAGAGGAGAACATGCACTTTATTATGATGTCAGACTTGTCTAATTTCATATCTATAATCATGAAATACAGTCATCAGAAAAACGTAGTAAATTGGAATTGGACAAAAACACGGTACGGAAAATCACGTAGGTCGGCGTTTGTAGCGTTTTACATATCTACGGGTTATCACGTAGATCGGCGGATATGGGTTAAAGGAAATGTATAGATCGTTTAAAATGCTTGTCATTTATTTTGTAAAATGTCATTTTGTTTATTTGCTTTCTGCAAGGGAATTTCTCTTTACAGTTGCTGTTAGCACAACATGTGGAATATGCGCGCAGCTTCAAGGTATTCACTGCATCTGAATCAACATAATTCATATATAACAAACTGGTTATGAATAGTGTTTCTTAAGTTTAACTTTTGTCTTATTACCACCCCCTCCCGCCAGTGCACTTTCCCCACCCCTCCACGGTAACCATACTATTAAATGATGCACTTGTTTATAAGTTTAGGACAAGTACATTACCATCACCAGAAAAATCCTAGACACAACCTGGTACTCGTCACCCATTCCTTCACGCCTACAACGTTGTCCAAATAAACGGACACCAGCCCACTCACGGCAGGTAGTTTGAAGGAATTTTTGAACAAGTGGAAGTCCGTGTCGTGTGGTGCTATGGAGAAGTGTCAAACACCGTGGTGCTTCTTCCAAAAGTAACGAACATTCTGAAACTTTCTTTGCAAATTTGGACACATTTCTCCAACTGGGATGGAACACATACTTTAAATATCTGGTGACGGCAAAGGAGGTAAGTTTCACTGCTTGGAAAAGTTAGTTTTCTCGATTGTCCTGTGGTAGTTTACATTGGATACTCCATTGGTTTGCCGTACACGATGCAGTTGTGATTATCACTCAGTGCAGTGCCAATGGAGTGAGTAATACTAGGTATGTGATTAGAAGTAAATTTTGCCGTGAATATTCACTGGAGAATTATTGGAATGTAAAATTATCATGCTACTCACAAAAAACAACTCCAGTTGCATGTTTGTTTTGGTATAAACTACACAAAATACTAGTTGTAAGAATCATGTTTTTTCTTTTTACAATAAATGTTAAGTCCAAAAATTAAATCAATCATTAAAAAATTTTGTTTTCGTTTTTAACAATTAAAATTGTTGAAAAAAAAAATAAGAAAAACACAAGACGATACATTTTTAATTAGTATTCATGCCCAAATTTAAGACAATCTGATTTGTTATTTTAACTTTATATTGTGAGGGTGCACTAACGACCAGTAAAGATCTGCTATTTAGATACATTAATTACCGACCAGCAAGTATGCAAGTCAGCTACAAGCTCATTAGTCTTAATCGGCGTGCGACATGGGATTGAACCAATCAGTGTGTAGAAGTTTATATTTGCGTCGCCCAGACTAAGTTACACGGGTTAAGTAAGAATTTCATCTGTCATCAAACTTGTGGATTTGTTTCTCGGCTATGGCTCTTTTTCAATGCAAATGACGGAATATTCAAAATCAGAAATACCCTTTTGTTGTCAAACAAATAAATGGGTATTACAAGTGCATAGATTGAGATTTAGGAAGGAAAGAATGTCGTATCCGACCGCCACTTTTTAAGATTTTTTTGGAATTTTTTGCAACCACTAACCAATTAAGAAATGGTTCTGTCGATTTTTGGTGGTACAGAAAGCGAAAACTATCTTTAAAATCCACTTTTATGATGGTTTTCGGACTTTATTTCCCTTCTAAAAAAATCCTCCCATTCAGAAAATAGAAGGATCCTATTATAATTGCCACTGCGCATGTACAATTTATTTATTTCAGCTTTCTTTATTCAGGGTAGCACCATTCAGTGAAAAACACTGCTTTCCAAGGTGGCCCTGACATAAGTACAATGTTTACAGTAATGAATATAATTATACATACACAAAGGTGGCAAAACAATTTAACCATAACATAATACAAACTACTGGTACATACATAACAATATAAATAACAATGGATGACATGTGTTGGTCAATTGTTGATGCACTGTGTTGGTCACTAATTGTGGAGTTTACAAGATCAGACTGACATGACTGAGGAAGTCATCGTATACCAAAAATGCCTGATTTTTCATGAAATAAATATCTTGGAATAATTTGAAGTATAGGTCCATCATCATCCATATTCTCCACCTTACTAGGTAGGTAAGATTACTTTATTGGTTATATTGAATAAGAAAAAGTGGCGGTCGGATACGACATTCTACCCTCAAACTGAGTCGACCATTTTTGACTTGTAAAAGCATTGTCTTGTAATTGTTCAGGATGGTCAAAATGACAGTAAACCAGTCAAAAATCACCCTTTGTGCACATTTGGGTCAATAGTCAAAACGGGCAGTTGACTGATGCTTCGCTTAGTTAAAAACTGTCTGATATAACCTTGACTGAAGAAGTCATCCGTGACTGCCAAGACCCGGGGCATTATTACTGAACTGTTCAAAATAAAAATTGTCAAAAGACAAAGTGCACATTTGGGTCAACGGTCAAAACGGGCAGTTGACTGATGCTTCACTTGGTTAACAGGACAAAATGAGTCAACCATTTTTGACTGGTAAAAGCATGGTCTTGTAATTGTTCAGCATAGTCAAAATGACAGTAAAAACCAGTCAAAAAATACCCTTTGTGCAAAAACTATCTGAAATAACCTTGGCTGAAGAAGTCATCCCTGACTGCCAAGAACCGGGGCATTATTACTGAACTGTTCAAAACAAAATTGACAAAAGACAAAGTCTCAAGTTGAATTGGTTAAACAAATTAATACAATTTAAAAAAAGGCAGTCTGTACTGTATGTTTTTTTTTGGGAAAAAAAAACGAAAAAAAAACCAGGCTAAGTGATTGTTGACTGTTCACCATTCAGAAGAATCACACACAAAGTAGGGATGGAACTTAACACCTGCCTGACTGCCATTGACAGGTAGATATACTGATGGGCAGGTAAAACTTCATTTTGAAAAGAGCAGTACCTGCTTGCCAAATACTTGTGCAAGGCTGGTAAAATATCTGTCAGACTAGTAGATTTTTAATTTACCTGCCCAACTGGCTTAGTGTCAAAATAAGTTAAGGCCAAAAAAATAAATTTTCTCCGGTTTCTGGTCATAGGTCGGCTTCAAAAGTCAGTGTGGTGACGTACTTTTTTTATTTATTTATTTTTGCCAAGCAGTTAAAGATGTGATACATGTATCTGCGATTATTGGAACCAGACCAAATTTCCTTTAGTATACAAAGTATAGTGGCTAAGAGAGGCCTCACAAATTGGGCAAACGTTCTATGTGAAAAAGTCATTTAAAACACAGCACAGCAAAATTCCAATAGATCCAGTAAGTTTGGCTGCAATTGGACAAAAAGCTGACGTGCGGGTCAGAGGCAATGCGCAACGAGACCAGAGACCAGAGACTTTTGTTTTTGGGCATAAGGTGCCCGCTTTGAAGAAAAAGATGGCAAAATGTTTGCAATCATTATAATCTTACTGTAACATGTTGTACTGTACATGATGCATCCACACACACAGTGTGAAATTCTCAATGTTATGTACTACAGGAAGACATTTACACTGAACTTTCAAAAAAAGAAATTGCTTCCTCTTGAGTCAAGTAATGGTATAATGAACCTTTATCATTTTGCCAATCTTTTTATCCAAAAGATAGCTTAACTTCCTATTCTCAAAACTATTTGTTTTTCATAGGGTTTTGAGGGATGGAACGATACAAGGGTTTTAATGGCAAGATCTCATTATTAGGCCTGAAACGTGTAGAGAGCTTATGTGCAACTTCTACTGGTCTAATGTGTACTGCACAGGTATGCATTAAACAACTCCTTAATTGTTGTTTTTCAATGTCACAGGTGTTTGCACAACAAACTTCACAAATCCCAAACCATTACCAATGTTGGTCTCTACCCATGCCATTTTAATATTAAAAGAACTATAAAAACATTTTCAACACAAGTTGTATTACTAGCCTACAGGCTTTGGGTGGGAAGGTGAAGTGACGAATGCCATATGCTTTACACTGTCACAAACAACAGGGAATTCAAACTGGAGGTCAGTGTCATTAGGTGTCACCGAATGGGCCGAGTTGCAGCACTGGAGACACCCAAGTTAAAGGGGATGTACACCATTGGTGGTAATTACTGGGGAAAAGAAACCTTTTCTCTAAGAGAACACCCTTCAGGAGAAGATAATCTATCCGACATGTTGTCATTCCAGCGGAAACATTCATACAAATGGATCATGATCCATTTCCACTTGGAATGAATACCCAAAAAAAATCTGATTGCATTTTCACTCTATTTCTCCTAGCAATACATGTGTATCAGAGAAATAAGCTGAAACTGTTGGTTTACATGTACGTGTGTAATTTTTATAAAGACTGGACAATTCACAGAAATTTTGTCTTTAACAAAAGTGTAAATTGCCTGTAAAGGACGACTTCAATCTAGTGCTGGTAGTTATCGGTTAGTTTGCTAACTGTTTAACCGAAACTTTCACAATCAGTTAACCGGTTATCCAACGGCCACACAAATTAGATATAGTCGGCAAATGGAACAAATTGTAATCTAAAAGCATAAATAAACTTCCCACAATGGGAATAATAATAATGGTGCTTATATGACAGCTCGTACTTTATCGTAGGTCGAGTTTTGTTTAGGTTGAGTTTTCACAAAGGTCGAGATGTCTTAATCCCCCCCTTACACAATATTTGTTTAGGTCGACTTGTCCGTTCTCGCCAATCTTTACATCCCGCAGATTAGACTAAAATGTTAACACAATAATATTTACTGACGTAATGATGAGGTAATTGGTTCTACAAACTGAGTCACATTACAAGCTTTCATGTTGCATGCTTTGTATTTATGTGAAGATGCGAAGTATGACTCATAGGTCGAGTTTTGCGTAGGTCGAGTTGTCACAAGGCGCGAGCGCTGTCGTGGATTCTAGTTGTTCATGCCGAGTCGTCACAAAGGTCGAGACGTCTTACCCCCCGCAGTGTCACACTAATATGTGAATAACATGTTATATACTGACGTTATGATGACGTACTTCATTTTAGGCACTAATTCACGTCACAGGCTTTCATATGGTGCATGTTTTGTATTGATGTGACGATGCTCAGTATGACATCATCCATCGACAACTTTCACATGTTAAACCTATGGGGTTTTGGCAGAAACAAGAAGAAAAATAATCGAACGAAAATAATAGGGTGTCGGCGACCAGGCCGAAACCCTAATAAAGATTTGTAGCGCGCACAGATCCACCCTGCTGGGCGCTAAAGGTGTGGAAACAAAGAATAACTATCACCCCAGGTCCGTTTTGAAGTTGGTTTCTTTAGGAGTGACATATTGCTGGAGCGCAAATTGCGTGATGGAGTGTAGACTTTAAGCAGTTCAGAAATATAAATTGGAGCAATGTTATTAAAAGATTTGTGAACGATTAGCATAAGTTTAAAAACAATTCTCTGTGAAACAGGAAGCCAGTGCAGTTCTTTCAAGATTGGAGTGATATGGCATGACTTTCTGGACAAAGTTACAACACGAGCTGCTGTGTTTTGTATGTGCTGAAGACGAGATATTTTATTCTGCGGGAGACCGTAAAGGAGAGCATTCCCGTTATCGAGCCATGATGTGACAAACGCATGTATAATTTGTTCAGCAGCACTTTGATTCAAGTATTTCCTTATTCGGCTAATATTTCTGATATGAAATGATGATACGCGAAAGATGTTGGAGATATGAGGTTTTAAAGTCATTGTCGAGTCAAATATAACACCCAAATTACGTGCTTGTGATGAGGGGGTTATCTGCGAGTCATCAATTGTAATAAATGGAAGAAAAAATATGTATTTTTTTTAATTTTAAATTTTTTTAAATATTGGTTTCGGTTAGCAAATTTCTAAATAGTTTGTTCAGTTTCAGTCAGTTAACTGGTTAACCATCCCAGCACTACTTCAATCACTTTTTCTATGTTTTAAAGGATCATTCTTTATATTAAGAATGATGAGTTGGGGACAAGGGCCAAAGTCATGGTACAGCCAAGCCTTTGAGAAGCCTGGCCAGGCCCAGGCTTTTCCCGTGCCTACTGGCCTACATGTATATAATGAGCTGTGCTTGCCTGGGCTAGGCCCTCCAGAAGCCCAGGTTATGTTGATTGGCAGGTACTGTATTGTTACAGGATTATGACTCACAAAAGACAATTAGGAGGCCTGGTAGCCTGGGCCTGGCCAGGCTTCTCAAAGGCTTGGCCGTACCATGACTTTGGCCCTCCTCCCTTAACTTTTGATGAATTTGGTTTTAAAACATATCTGTGTCCATATTTTATAAGAACCAAGAGATGTACAAATGTATCAATCAGTCCGAAATTTTGAGCTTATTTCATCGTGTTAAAGATAAATTTGTAAAAATGCATTCACTTGAAATTTATTTGGGAAATAGTTTGATTTTAATAAAAATTACTGTAATGATGTGTGTGTAGACAGAAATATTTCAAAAGATGTTTAATACCATCATCAACTTTAAACTAACATTTTATTTAAAACTGTCATCATTTTGTTTTTGAGAATGCTTCTGTATAGGGTTAACCCTCCTACACATGGAGGCCACTCCGATCCACTAAATTTTCAATATGTTCTTCACCAACCTTTAGTACATACAAGCCTGTTGTCCTTTCCAAGTAATCTTACAAAATCAACTGTGTGCCACCTAAGGCCACTGTAAATGTTTGAACATATTAGTATGGCCTGCAATGTATCGATGGGAGACCACCTTACCCTGCAATCTCAGTGGTGTGACAGAGCACAGAAGGGTAACCATAGGAGGCCACTGGCAACAGCTATTGGCTTGCAGTGGCCTGAATGGGTTGTTTCAAAAATTGCACTGATTGTAGGAGGGTTTTAATGGAAAATGGAGGGATTACATAACTTGAGTGTGAAGTTGGGTCAGAATGCGATGAAATGTGTTATAATTACATTATCTTGTGGTCCATTGTTTTTTCATGCAGAGTAAACCATAAATTAACTGTTGACTAAAGCCGTGTTCGCACTGGACTTTTTTTTGGGAAGGTTTTACCGAGACGATGGTAAAATGAAAAAATAATGGTCAAATGTAACCTCTGTCCGCACTTGGACTTTCGACACGGGAAAATTTTACCAAGACCGTGGTAGAAGTAACCGAGCTGTCAGTATAATGACTCATGAGGGCGCTTTGCGTGACCTTTCTCCGTTGCCCCGAGTGACCCACCAACGCACAGAAAACGTGCTACACATGCACATGCATTAAATGCGCCCGGCCCGCCCCCACCGCGCGGTGAAACAAGGCAACGCGCATGCGTGGTGTCCCTGTGTAGCACGACCTTGCGCTCGGGCGGATGCGCTTTCCTGAGCCGCTTTTACCGACTCGCACTGTCCGCACTGGACTTATCGTCTCGGGAAAAGTTACCTGGTTAGTTTTCCTGGGCAGCAGTTGGCCAGTAGAAGTAACCGCTGGACTCAGGAAAAGTAACTGAGAGGAAAATGTCCCAGGCTGTCCGCACTGGACTTAAAACGGGAAAAGTACCCATCGTCTCGGTAAGTTTTACCAAAAAAAGTCCAGTGCGAACACGGCTTTAGTGACTGAATCAGGCCTGTGATTTCTCAAGGTTTTTCCTGATTTCAGGATTTTTTACAAATCTCCCTTGGCCTCAACATTTTCTTGCAAAACCGAGAAGTAGCCACCAAGGAAGGAAAGAAGTAGTCTGTATTGTGTCCAAACCTCTAGGTTCTTGTTTGCGATGATGTGGAGAGTCTATCAATCTTCCAAAATTAAACATCCAGGAGGTTCAGGGGGCTTTGTTTTCTATACCAAAGGGAGACCCAGGCCCGCTACCCATTTTTCAGGATTTTTCACTTTTATCAAATCACATCCCTGCTGAATTTTCTGACTATGATTAAGTAGGCCCCCTACCTTTGATTTTGCACATTCAGTGTGGTTGCCTCCACAGTTGTACACAAAATTCACAATTTGCTACTCAAAATAACCATTGTACGTGTACACAAATGTTTAAGCTTCATGCACAATATTTTAATGACATAGTTAACGGAGTACATGTACTTTTGTGTTTGTAATGCAAATTTTGAATAGCAAACAATTATTAAATTTTGATTAGCAAATTGGGAATTTTGTACAGCTAAATTATTCACTTAACTTAACCCTCCTACTTTTGGTACCTTTTTCATACAAGTTGATGCAGCATTTGAAACCATTCGCTTTTGTGATTTTGAATGGTGAAATAACTGTGTAGGTACAGTATTGATTTCCCCAAATGGTATTGAATGGTAGGTTAGCTAATACAAAACCTTGTTTGGATCTTTCCAAATGGTAGTACAGCTAATACAAAACCTTGTTTGGATACTTCTAAGTGGTGAATCAATGGACCCTCTATGCATTTGAATGGATTTGAATGGTAGTAAAGCTTGCTACCAACACTGTTCAAATGGTATCACCATGTGTGTACAAAACCAATGGGAAATTTTGAATGGTTTCAAATGGTCTATCAGTAGGAGGCGTTAAAGAAGAAATGCAAGGTCCACAATTATTTTTAAAAACTGAGATGAGACTGCACCTTTAAAGACAGGAATAATGTGTTACCAGCGTCTGTCCAGTTGTCATTGGATACGGAGTTGAGCAGCGTGTAATCAGCATGAATAACTTCCTGATTACATACCAATCCTCCATTCACATTATTCTTTTCTTATCTTGTTTGGGGAGAGGCAGGAACCAGATCTGATGTGTGCAGTTGTGCTTGAATAGAACCCAAATTAAGTCTTGACTTCAGTTACATGTTTGCTGGTCTTGTATGTGTTGTAATTGTTTAAAAAAAATCAATCCTGCTTAAAAGTTAGTAATATGATTACTGGTGATTTATTGTGAAGTACATGAATGTCTGACTTACAAATTGTTTCAAAAAGTGCAATGACACTTTTCCTTCCAGAAAAGGTTTTCTTTGAAATAGTGACATGAAACTGTACTCTTAAACCTGCTTTAAAAAGATAATATTGTCACTGGTTATGTACTAGTACTAGTTTTAGATTAACTCTGTGACTGAAAATAATACCCTAACCCCACATGATAAGGTCATGCATGTACCTGTAGTACCGTTGCTGCTGCATAAATACGCCAGTAAATTTCAGTCGCTGTGTTCTTCTTAAACTAGGACACTTATTCCATGCCCTGTTGGAAGTATGGTTGTGACGATACCATCACTTTAATTCAAAGTTATTTCAAGCAACTACATGACGTACATGTACGTATGCAAGTTAGCTATTTTATTTCGCAGTAAATTAGTCAATGTTTTTTATTAAAAATTTTGGACTTCCAAGAAAAAATTATTTTTAAATTTTTAGTTAGAATATTTGAAAGTTTTAACCAGTTCGCGTCGGAGGCCGTGTATACACGCAAAATTTTTTTGCACCACGGATCGGAAAGCGTCTATACACGCCAGAGGAATATTTGTATGCATGCTCGGTTGATGTGGCAACGAGCCGAGTGTACAGTGACATGCTCGGTAGACGTGGCCACGCGCTGTGGAAGCTTCCATTAACGTATTTGTGTGGGGAAAAGAAACCCGCACAGGGGCCCAGAAAAACTTTTTTATTCCCGACGCGAACTGGTTAAAAGCCAGTACATAATTTTGGTGATGTCTGTGTTCTATGCATCCATACTACAAAAACCAACCTACATACATGCATATAAGCTTCATTGTGTTATTAATTAATGAAAAAATAGCGAAAATACATTAAAATTGTTCATATTTATAATTCATTCCAATGTGAAATTTCTGTCTTCCGATGATAGAAATTAATTTTGGAAATTACATCTGAAATTCATTTTACTTAAATGAAAGCAACTGAAACAGTGTTTATATTAACCAGTTCGCACCGGGAATAAAAAAGTTTTTCTGAACCCCGCGGCGGGTTTATTTTTACCGCACAAACACGACCAATGGTGCTCACCAGAGCGTGACCGGGGAGACCGTGTCTTCCACCGTATGCTTATGGCTCGTTGCCACGTCGACCGGGAATCTATACAAATATTCCCGAGAATCCTGTGGCGTGTTTAGACGCTCTCCGATCCGCTGTCCCAAAAAAAATAGCGTGTATACACGGCCTCCGACGCGAACTGGTTAAGGGAAGTTAAGTACCATCATTAACTTTGCACCAACAAGTAAAATTGTGATCATTTATGTTTGTAGATATTACCAATAGTATAGAGGCTTTAACCCCTTCTACTCTCAGTCCATTTTGCCAGTGGATTGATAGACCTGCAATAAAAGTGTTCGTCTGTAAGCTTGGGTAATAACACGATAATATCGAATATCACGATACTTTTTTTTTGTATTTGATTACGATATCGAGAACATTTTTAAGTTAGAGATACTGGCAAATTGCGATTAAAAAAAACATATCGCAATTTTTAAAAAATTGAGTAAAGTCAGATATTCTATGAAAACAAAACTAGAACAGTCTTTTCAGCTTTTGGAAGTGAGAAACAAAAGCGAACTACACGTATTTCAGAAGTACATACTCTGCAAACGAATTTGCGATTTATTGTGATGCATGCAGAGGGGTACATACCTGTTATTATCGGCTCTAAAGCAATCATGCATGAATGAAAAAATAATCGCAATATTATCGGAAATCGCGATATTGTTTGCCGATATATCATGGATGAAAAAAAAAACAGATATCACCCAAGCTTATTCGTCTGTCAGTTTTCGAAAGGGTGAATAACTGTGTAGAGGCCGTCTATACAGTGTAGAACTATGCATTCCAACATAAAACTACAGTACACAGTACTTTTTACATTTCAAATTTTTTTGATGGGTTTTGAAAGATCAAACTATATGTAAACAAGGGTTAAACTACATGCAAGGAAAGCATTTTTTCAAAAGAAACCCTCTATGCCCTGCCTGTAGTAATAAAAAAGTTCTTTAGAATCCTTTAGCTTAAAGTATCCTATTGCTCAGCAACTCAGGATTATCTTAGAGAACTGAGCCGTTGTTTCTGATAATATACTGTACGAAGTAAACAAACACTAAAAATAAAATACTGGCAACACTTCAGATGGAATTATCAGTATGTTTTGAAACACTATTTTGACATCTGTTCTTTTGTACGTGAACTCTGATCAAAGTCATTTTCTATTGTTCTCTCCTGATCCCTGGACAATACCCGATTGACTCTAATTTATACTAAAAGTGTGTCTGGGGCACACATTGTGACACTGATCGTGTCAAAGTTCAGTGCTCGCTTTTGATTCCTACTCTACACGCAAGTTGCAAACAAACCAGTGATAAACTTGATTTATTATTACAATTATTAGCTTCACATTAGTGTCCTTGCCATAGGAATTGATCAACAATCTGTATCCGTGTTATAAGAGTGTATTTGCCCAGAACTTTGGAACCATTTTCCAGAGGTATGGAGAACAACAGAATTATTTTTAAGATTATTGATGCAAATATTTATATTTTCATGGTTGTATTTTTTTGCAGCACAGTCAAGTCCATGATGCAATATGTTTGCTTGGAAAACTACTAAGTTATAATGTGAAAACCTTTCTCAAATAAAAGCAAATATTTGTCACTGTTTGTCATAGAAAACTGCCAGATATATGTGATTATTTTTAAAAAGATTGCCATTAAAATCTGGATTTTTCTGGAATGGAAAACATCTTAAAAAGTTGAAGCTATTGCAAGGTTAGGAGAATACTCTCTAATTAATTTTTTTTAATTTTTTTTTTAAAATTTTTTTATAGAGGGAGTGAGGTGAATTTGAAAACCCAAGTTTGAAATTTTGCATCTGCTAGAAACCTGAAGGCCACTCAAGCCATTAACTGTCTTTGGTGGTTTATTGTTCTGTTATTAATGACCATAAGGTTGAGACTTGTAACCCAATCTTTGGGTGTGTGCCAATTTTCCAAATGGGCTGTGTATGATAGATGGGTCAGACAATGTCACCATACAGTGATAGCTCAGGCTAGCCACTTGTTTTACTCCTTGTTATGATAGTTTTGGGTACCACTGTGCATATAGTTCCACCCATCTTTAAAGGAAAGTATACGTTGGTAATGTTGGAAAAAACATTTGAGTGTTGCTTCAAGTATGAGTGTGGTTACTCTCTTTGAAGATATAATTTACATTAAACGACCAAACGGATAGTTTTTGCCTCCTACTCCCGAGTCCCGACTATGATTAGAGCATATTAATCGAAATGTAGAGAAGACCCCAAGAAGACCCTGTGGACTGTGGTTCTCCCTGAACCACGCTCTCACTGAGTGATAGTTGAGAAACGACCTGCTTGATTTTGGTTCTCCTTGAAACCATAATCTTGCTTTATAATGACAATTGAGATACGATTTGCCTGAAAAGGTTCTTATCAGAACCCTGTACTCTCTTAAGTATAAAAAGAGTGAAAAACCACTCTTTTAAAGAGCTATATGGCGGACATGTCTTTTTGGAGTGAAACCCACTCTGATTCAAGTGAAAAATACAGTAAAAGGCTACCGATTCACTCTTTATACACAACAATTTTACTCGTTATCCACTCCAAAAAGACTTGTCCACCATATAGCTCTTTAAAAGAGTGGTTTTCACTCTTTTACATTAAGAGAGTACCTCATTTAGCAATAGTTGAGATAAACACATGGTGTTACCGCACACTGAAATGATATCTATACTCTACCATGCAAAGCCTTATATCTTTAGCTTGTTAAGTCATTAAATAGGAACTAGTGAAAATGCATTCAGATTTTTTGTAAAAGTTCTCTTTAAGATAAACTATTTTAAATTAATTTTACTTTTCTAAAATAACAGTAACTGATACAAATTATTTCATTTATTTCTAAGGTAGATTGACACCATTAATCACTTGGATTATGAATCCACTGCCAACAAATCAAATTTTGAGAAGAAAAAAAACTTGCAGCAGTAAAATCAGTTAATGATGGAAACATAAAGATATAAAAAAAAATTGGGAGATAAGCAGCACAGTGGCTTGTAAACAACACAACATAATAAACTGAATGTTATGGGTTTGTTAAATTAATTTTTTTAATTTTTTTATGCAAATCGCCCCACACAAGGCCAATGGCCACTCCAAGGTGGGGGCTACTAAGTCATTGAGTTGTTACAACGACTCCACACTGAAGAAACCAGCCCCTCGCACCGAAACAAGACAAGTTAGGACTGGGAGGGACTGGGAGGGGTAACTAGTCCAGAACAAGGCAGTTAACTGCCTCTTCCCCTAGCAATTACGGTTAAGTGTCTTGTTCAAGGACACAAGTGTCACGGCCGGGATTCGAACCCACATTCTGCTGCTAACACCAGAACTTGAGTCCGGTAAGCTAGACCGCTCGGCCACGACACTCCACGACATTCCACAAGAAAGTGTGTTTTGTCTCAATGTTGCCATTGTATAATTGTTGATATTTTACTGTATTTAGTGTGATGTACATGTATAATAAAGTTTTATTTGACAAGTCAAAAGTCAAAGAAAATGAGCATAATCATAGCTAGAACTTACAGCAGTTTCCCAACAGTGCAACCTCCATTTAAAATTGTATAGAACAGGGAACCTTGCATTTATACTGGCTTTTAAATTGTCTGTCAAACCATTCCTTGAGAAATTGAGGTTTCCCCCCCTTGTGCTTTATATTTAAATTATGATACATGTTCAATGACCACTGTACAGAAGACCTTTTTGTGGAGATAGTGATTCATGTGTATGGCCTTTGGTTAAAGCATGTTCCTTCCTCCATGATTAGAGTGACTAAATACAAGAATTCTTTGTATTATATAATATCCCTTTATTCAAGGGCAAGTTCTTTGTGTCTGAGTTAGAAAACCAATGTCCTTGGTTCTCTTGGTGTTTCCCTGTGTGTGCTGAGTAATGGTGTGGCTGACATACCTTCATGGAAGGATTGTGTTTAAATAGTACATTCTGGGTTCCATTCTTGTTTGTTATTTTGTGTTTAAGTTACTTGGGAAGAGCAAATGATATGAGCAGCAGGTATGTCCTTGATGTAACATACGGAATACATGTACATGTACACCTAGCCCATGAAAACTGTTCTGGTGGTCATGTGTGTAACCTACCGCTACATGTACCTGCAAATTTCAGTTATTTTGTAGTGTTGCCTTTTGGTTTTAAGGGTGAACAATGGTTTGATATTATTAAGCTTGGGCAATAACATTAACACGATAATGTTGCGTATCGCGATAACTTTTTTTTATTACAAAATCAAGAACTTTTCAATTTATCGAGATATCGGCAAATCGTGGAATAAAAAATATCAAGATGAAAAAATATATATCGCGATTGTGAGTCAAGTCAGAAATTCCATGGACACAAAATTAGGCCAGTCTTTTCAACTTTCGGAAGTGAGAAACAAAAGCGAACTACTTCAGTGAGATGTCGGATCACAAAGGAGCCGCCCCAAGAATTTAGCTAATGTCCATGGTGCATGTGCGAGTGGCGCAATTTCATGTGTCTCTCAGCTAAGTGCTGGTGATTTATTGTGACACTTAGAGTAGTACATACCTGTGGTTAATCAGCCCTAAAGCAATTATTTGTGAATGAACGAAAAAATAATCATGATACTGTCGAAAATCGCAATATATGTTTGACGATATATTGTGGATGAAAAAAATCGATATGGCCCAAGCTTAGATATTATCAAGGATTTTCTGTGTACACTGCGGTGTAGTTTGTGCTGAGTTGTTGTAAATGTCATCATTGTGGGATGTAAATGAAGGTACAACATTGTATTCTCAAGCAACATATTGATTACAGTTTTACATAAAACCTAATGTACATGTATATAAACTAATCAAAGAGAAGACCCCATGGTTCTCCCTTAACCACACTGTCACTTTGTGATAGTTGAGAAATGAATTGCCTTATGTTGGTTCATAATCTGACTAAAGTCCTTTTCACACTACAGAGCCAATTCCCGGGGGAAAAAAATTCCTGGGAAATTCCCGGGAGTTTTTAACCCCACCAACACCCCAGCGACCGTTCACACTATACATGTACCTATCTGGTCACTCCCGGGAACATTATTTCCTGGGAATATGCACGGTCGTTTCACACTCGCGATCAAATCCCGGGAAATATAAAAAAACTAAATATATGGCATTATTTACAGATTTAGATATTTATAGGTTAAGAAGGAAAGTTTCAAAAGTACTGAAATACAACACTAGATATTACCGCGCGAATTATTTGGCACGCTATTTGTGACCTCGCTGACCTTTCAAGACATGTTGACGTCCCAACATTTGCGACGCGAAAGTGGGGCAAGTTAAACCCGCTTTTGTTTCACACTAGTTGCTATTTGCCGGGAAAAAACACTTTTCCCGGGAAAAACTCGCTTAACCTTAAGCAGGGGTAATTATTTACTGGGAATAAGCTACTTCCCGGGAATTTCCTGGGAGTAGCTTTTGAAGTGTGAACAGACCGACCAGAATTTCCCAGGAATTTCCCGGGGAAATCTGTCTAGTGTGAAAGGGGCTTAAGTGACAGTTCAAATTTGAATTGCCCTACAAAAGGTTCTTTTCAGAACCCTGTACCTCACTTAGCGATACAATGTACTGTAAAACTGGTAATTTTCGCGTGAGTAATTTTTCGCGCTCAGCCACCCTACCGCCACATTCGTGGGTTGTTGCTTTCGCGTACGGTAAATATTTGACTTGTAGTACAATGCACACGATGTGGTTGACACGTATTTACCACTTCAAAAGGTGACCTAATTATAGTGCCGAAGTCGTGCACCGGCGCTATGCACAATGCTTATATACATGTATGTACATGTAGGTACGTCTTCATTACGGGGCCGGGGGTAAAGGTAAACAAAGAAAATATTAGTAACTTACCAATCCACCGGGTGGGTAATAAATTCGCGTGTTTTTAAATTCGCGCTGTCTAATCGTTAAGCGAAAAGCGCGAAAATAAATGTTGCGCGAAAATTAACAGTTTTACAGTAGTTGAGGCAAACACATGGTGTTACTACAAACCAAAAATGATATAAAACTATGATCAGTTGTGTTTTTTTATATTGCCAATAGCATGAGAGGATTTGATGGAAGTGGACATGAATGTTTGCTTTTATTGTGTTTTTTTTTTAAACAATCTGTATTATATTCTATAATACCGTACATGTAGTTTGAACTTGATGACTTCATCATTCAATTCGTTTAAAGGGACACTGTCATGGGCGGATCCAGAATATTTTTAGGGGGGCTGAGAATCAAGAACGATTTTTCGGTACTACAAAAATTACAATGAAGTAATCAAAGGGAGAGGAAAACAAAGCACAGTGAGGGGGAAATGAGGGGAAACATGAGGGGGAATACCTTAACATTTGTATCAGATTCTGTTTTTTTATTTTATTTTATTTTATTTTATTTTTTTAAACGATTTTAAGGGGGGGGGGCTACAGCCCCCTTAGCCCCCCCCTGGATCCGCCAATGACTCGTCACAATCAACTGGGCATGGAATCCGAGTGTTACTTTTAGATCAATTCGGTGACTGAAAATAATACCCCATCTGTTGCTGCTACTGCATAATATAAATGAGCCAGTAATTTTCAGTCACTAGGACACTGATTCCATGCCCTGTTAGTCTGCTCTGATCATGATGATGTCGTCACTTAAATCATGCGTGTTTTAGTGCATGTGCTAGTTTCGAAACATGCATCTTAAGGCCACTTAGCATAATTTATCCCTTCTGCTTTAGTGACGAGTATCTATATTGGTCAAAACCAGTCAACTGCCTGTTTTGGCTATTGACCCAAATGTGCACACAGGAGCATTTTTGACTGTTTTTACTGTCATTTTGACCACCCTAAACACCGGTAAATATACCTACATTGTGTACATGTACTGCACGTAAGGTGCGCCATTGTTCCACTTTTCAGTGCACTAGATATACATGTACCTTGGCAAGTATATCAACATTTTGATTGATTTTGACCCTTGCAGTCACTGAAGAGTTAATTATGATTAAATCAAACAAACTATTGGGAACGTTCCTCGTTAAAATGGTTTCATTTGGTGATGAATCATCATTACTTGATGCATTGCATTTCCACCAATGATAAGTGAATCGTTTCCGTTTGGTTGAAGTTCAGTTTGTGTATTTTTGTCTGCATAGATTCCCTTTGAAATTACTACTCCTGTTAAAACATCATTTCTTTACAAGATCACCCACATCTAGAGATTAGTACAGGTTGCTGCATATAACTGTGAGCTGGTGAAAGCATATTCTCAATGGAGGCTTTCAGCTTGAGGGTACCCAGGGCTGCTGTCATTATTCACTGGTTGACTGCCTTGTAGGACTTTTGTTCAGGTGTTGTTCCAGTCCCTGGCTGTCATTGAAACCTGTGGTTTTTGTGGAGGCAGGATTATGAAAACGTTGTCATGGTGACTGTCAACAGCATAGACCATGGCTTGAGAGAGTTACTAGTAAGTTTGAAAGCTGGTACAGTCGTGTGTCTGGTTTTTATGATGAGAATTTCTGGTGAAAAAAAAATCATCTATTTTTTTCTTCTTTTCTTCTTTCACATCTTATATAAATGAGCGCCTAACAAGCAGCCACTCATAACAGCTCTCCAGTTTTTGTGCTAAGTGTTTTGTAGCTACAAGTTTGTCTTCATTTTTATACTAGTGGATTTCTTATTACACCTGGAATCTACTGGACGTTTTATGTGAGTATTGGTACATTTGTTTTTTTTATAATAAGTGAAAAAACTGTTGTTTTTTTGTCTGCTGTAAGACTTGTATCTTCATTTTATTTGTGCAGTCAACCCTGATTTAGATTATAACCTGTAGCTTGACCACAAGCCTGTTGTTTGGATCAACAACCTTGTGATTAGACAATGGAGGTCTACATTCTGTTTATTCTACTCCTGCTATCCAGACCATTGTGTCTCAATGACTCATCTTTAGAATTCAGCATGCAACCTACAAGTACACTAGGCCTAGGATGAATTTGTTGACTTTCTTCTTCAAAACAATTTGGATCTTGTTGCCATAACCGAGATATGGTTTAAACCTGATGATGACTTGCTACCCCGTGAGTGCACTCCTGCTGGCTACTCTCTCCATCATATCCCCAGACCAAAAAAGACCGGTGGAGGGGTTGCAATTCTCTTTAGGTCCAGTTTATCTGTCAGTATGAAAAATTGTTAACATTGACTACCTAACATTTGAATCTCTGCATGCTGAGGTAACGTGCAACTCATCTGTTTGCCTTGTTAATATATATCGACCAGAAAGGGATGTTGATGGTAAACATGTAAATTTCTCCATTTTTCTGCAGGAATTTGAGAAATTAATTGTGGATTAAGTGCACCCATCTGACATTATTTTAACCGGCGATTTTAACATTCATATGGACATCACTTCAAACAATTATGCAAATCAGTTTAAAGATCTGCTCTCTGCTCATGGACTTATCCAGCATATCACAGCACCCACTCATCGATATGGTCACTGTCTTGACCTCATGATAACGCGTGATAATACTTCACCTCTCATCTCGAATATAACTATCCATCCCGGCTTATCTAATCATTATGCAATCATGGCAGATATGAAGCTTAAAAAACCTCCCATACCTACCATTTCTGTAACTACTCGACACTGGAAAAATGTAAATATTAAAGATTTATGTCATGATGTTGAATCTCAACTGGAAAATGTAAACCTTGAAGATGGTGAGCTGGATTCTTGTGTCAGTCTATTTGAATCTACTGTCCGTAACATCTTGGATGATCATGCTCCGCAAAAAACTTGAACTGTTAAACTACAATCTGAATCCCCCTGGTTCAATGATGATATTCGTGCTGCAAGGAAAATCCGTCGTCAACTTGAACGAAAATGGCGTGACAATGGGAAACTTGGAGTACATCGGCAAGAATACTGTAACCAACGTGATATTGTGAAGAACATGATTAACCAGGCAAAAATAACTCACTACTCATCTCTTGTGGAAGAGAGCTCTGGCGATCAGAAAAAACTCTTTAACATTGTTGAAAAGCTGCTTCATAAACCCAAAACTCCAGTGCTTCCATCTACACACTCCGATCAGGACCTCGCAAATGCATTTTCAAACTTTTTTGTCACAAAAATTGAGAATATCCGTCGTTCTTTCCCCCAGTACCTGCCATTATATCACAAACACCGTCACGCAAGGATCCACAATGTAGACTGTCTATGTTTGAGCCTACTCGTATTACGGAGATTAAGAAACTCATCATGAAATCGCCATCATAATCATGTGAACTTGATCCAGTACCAACTTCGCTAATAAAACACAATATTTGCTAAGTATATCACAATTATTAGGTAAAACTTGTAGCTTTGCATGGTGAGGATGATACTTATCACAATTATTGTAAACAGATCTCTTTCTTCCAGTTGTTTCCCTGATAGCCAGAAGGTTGCTCATGTTAAACCACTCCTGAAGAAACCCAATTTGGACAAGGAAGTTTTCAAAAATTATCGACCGGTAGTGAATTTAAAGTACCTTGGAAAAACAATCGAGTGAGTTGTTTCATCACGGATCTCTGACCATGTTCGTGCTAATAACCTGTCGGACACATTTCAGTCAGCCTATAAATGGTTTATAGGCTGTCGGACACATTTCAGTCAGCCTATAAACCATTTCATGGAACGGAAACTGCTCTTCTCCGCGTCAACAATGACATTTTATCTGCCATGGATGATGGAAAAATCACTGCATTAGTTTTGTTAGACTTAAGCGCCGCTTTTGACACGGTCGATCACAAAATCCTTCTCTCCCACCTTCAATATCATCTTGGAATACATGACACAGCCCTGGATTGGTGTAGGTCCTACCTTTTAAATAGGCCCCAGCATGTTTGTATTGGTAACGCTATCTTCGAGCCTGTTATTCTTGACTATTCTGTACCCCAAGGCTCCGTGCTCGGCCCACAGTGGTTTACTGTTTATGCGTTTCCAGTTCGTGATATCATTTTGAAGTATAATTTAAATTACCATGTCTACGCTGATGACACGCAGCTTTACATTACTTTTAAATCTTCTCAAGAACCTGCCGATTCCTGCATTACAACGCTGGAGAAATGTATTCAAGAGATTCGAAGTTGGATGAGACAAAACTTCCTGAAATTGAACGACGAAAAAACAGAATTTGTTCTATTTGGATCACGTCAGCAATTGTCTAAAGTTTCTCTTCCATTTATTACAATTGGTGACTCGCAGATAACCCCCTCATCACAAGCACGTAATTTGGGTGTTATATTTGACTCGACAATGACTTCATATCTCCAACATTGTTCGCATATCATCATTTCATATCAGAAATATTAGCCGAATAAGGAAATACTTGAATAAAAGTGCTGCTGAACAAATCATGCATGCATTTGTCACATCACGGATCGATAACGGGAATGCTCTCCTCTACGGTCTCCCGCAGAATCAAATATTGCGTCTTCAGCACATACAAAAAACAGCAGCTCGTGTTGTGACTTTGTCCAGAAGGTCATGCCATATCACGCCAATCTTGAAAGAACTGCACTGGCTTCCTGTTTCACATAGAATTGTTTTTAAACTTATGCTAATTGTTCATAAATCTTTTAATAACATTGCTCCAATTTATATTTCTGAACTGCTTAAAGTCTACACTCCATCACGCAATTTGCGCTCCAGCAACATGTCACTGGAATCATCTTCCAACTAAACTCAAATCTTGTCATAGTATAACTAGATTTAAATCGCTGCTTAAAACTCATCTTATGTCACAATTCTTCAAAGATGATGTATATTTGTAATTGCATTGTAGGTACATGTAGGCCTATCTCAGTACATAATTTTTCCCTATGCTATCATTGTATATTGTTTGTATTCACATTTTATCTTTGTTTCCGCGCCTTGAACGCCCAGCAGGGTGGATATGTGCGCTACAAATCTTTATTATTATTATTATTATTATAAATAGAGAATTAGCTATTTAGCTGTTGCAAACTGCATAAAGAACCTGTAGTATAAATGCAAATTAATGGTTATTGGCCGTTTCGAATCTAGCAGGTTCTTTCTCAAAGGCCAAATTTATTTGTTTTATTTATTGTTATTATTTTCGGGGGGGGGGGGTGGGAGTGGGGGTTATTTGTATAACTTTTGAAAATCATACAAGAAAAATCATTTGGTTCACCTTGTCACCTTACGGTTCCATATTTTCAGTTTATATTATCTTTTGGTGGTAAAATTAACAACTAAATGAGAAGTAATTTAAACATTACAAATGCAAGACACATGAGGTTGGTCCTGTCTTAGTTACCAGGGGAATTTTTTGTTCCACAGCCACTGATAACCCGTGTCCTTGAAGAGCAAACCTTTATTCTTTCTTAAAAAATAAATACAAGCAATGTTTTCAAATTCACGAAACGTGTAAACGAATCTTACATTTAAAAAATATGGAACCTTCCATTTCCACGATATTTGGCCGGTCCTTTTTATTTCACGAAGTGTGACCAGTGGGCCTGCTATTATTATATCGCCTAACCCAGGAAAGTTTTAACTGATAGTTTATTTTTAATTTTGTTACAAACAGAAATTTCAGAGGATGTTTTGTGACAGGCTTGGATTTGTTTTAACCCTAGCTCCCTAGGCCCATTTGCTTACACATAACCTGAATCCTCCAAAATCCTTCAGTAGTAAAGCCAGCACATGACATGTATGCACACATGTGTTTCTAATCTGTGATACATGTACATGTACATGGCCAGGGACCCTCCCTGCATGCATGGAGCAATAAACAGTGTCCACTGACCCAAGCACTGACCTTGCAATCACTACAACAAACATGGATATACATGTACCATGGAAATGCAAGTATGTCTAATAACCTCAATCCTCCAAAATCCTTCACTTTAGCAAAGAGGATTTTGGAGGATTTGGGAAGGTTAGGGTTAATCTGTACTATTTTTTTCCTTAATCTGTATTGCTGTATTCTGGATTATTTTTCATACTAAACTCCTCAAAAAAAGTTCGGAAACTCAAGTTTGACTGATGATTTCTCTCTTGTTACCAACTCATTTTCCTTGCATTTGGTATAATTGGAAAGCCCTGTTATTCCTCTTTACAATGATGTGCCATTTGTTTTGATTACGCAATTGGGGGATGTGCAGCACAGCTGAATATGGAGGTGGGTGTAAAGTGAAATGTTGCAAAATGCATTGCTATTGTCATACAATGCATTCCCCTTTTGCTGGGAGGAGGCTTAACATTGTTTATTCAATGAAGGAAGCTGTTCAAGCTGGTTTTGTCTTTTGTTAGTGATAGAGAGTTTCATTGTACTGATGGAGAATTACTGGGTGTTTGAATGCAGAAAATGACATTCTTTTACTCTGTTTGAAACTCAACCACATTAACAACAGAGTTGCTATCCCGGAGGCAATTTATTGTGACAGACCATGTGGATTTCTGAACTTTTCCCGCACATTTATGGCCTAAAACCTTTAAATATTGGTAAGTAAGCAGACAATCATTCAAGACACATCCATCTTCCAAACAACTCCTAACAGCAAGAGTCAATACACTTTTGACAATAGCAATGCATTTTGCAACATTTCACTTTACACCCACCTCCATATTCAGCTGTGCTGCACATCGCCCAATTGTGTAATCATAACAAATGGCACATCATTGTAAAGAGGAATAACAGGGCTTTCCAATGATACAAAATGCAAGGAAAATGAGTTGGTAACAAGAGAGAAATCGTCAGTCAAACTTGAGTTTCCGAACTTTTTTTGAGGAGTTTAGATATGCACTAAACTATTTAATTTATATCTATCTATCTATCTATCTATCTATCTATCTATCTATCTATCTATCTATCTATCTATCTATCTATCTATCTATCTATCTATCTATCTATCTATTCATCTATCTATCTATCTATCTATCTCATCTATCTATCTATTCATTCATCTATCTATATCTATCTATCTATCTATCTATCTATCTATCTATCTATTCTTCATCTATCTATCTATCATTCTATCTATCTATCTATCTATTCTATCTATCTAATCTATCTATCTAATCTATCTATCTAATCTATCTATCTAATCTATCTATCTAATCTATCTATCTATCTATCTATCTATTCATCTATCTATCTAATCTATCTATCTAATCTATCTAATCTATCTATTCTATCTATCTATCTATCTATCTATCTATACATACATACATACATACGCTAGCTATCTATCTATCTATCTATCTATCTATCTATCTATACATACGCTATCTATCTATCTATCTATCTATCTATCTATCTATCTATTCATTCTATCTATCTATCATATCATCTATCTATCTATCTATCTATCTATCTATCTATCATTCATCTATCTATTCATTCATCTATCTATCTATCTATCTATCTATCTATCTATTCATCTATCATCTATCCATCTATCATATCTATCTATCTATCTATCTATACATACATACATTCATACGCTATCTATCTATCTATCTATTCATACATCTAGCTATCTATCTATCTATCTATCTATCTATCTATTCTATCTATCTATCTATCTATCATTCATCTATCTCATCCATTCATCTATCTATCTATCTATCTATCTATCTATTCTATCTATCTATCTATCTATCATTCATTCATTCTATCTATCTATCATCTATCTATTCATCTATCTACCTATCTAACTCTCTATCTACCTATCTATCTATCTATTCATCTATCTATCTATCTATTCTATTCATTCTATTCATCTATCTATCTATCTCATCTATTCATTCTATCTATCTATCTATCTATCATTCATTCATCTATCTATTCATTCATCTATCTATCTATCTATCTATCTATCATTCATCTATTCTATTCATCTATCTATCTATCTATCTATCTATTCATTCTATTCATCTATCTATCTATCTATCTATTCATTCATTCATCTATCTATCTATCTATCTATTCATCTATCTATCTATCTATCTATCTATCTATCTATCTATCATTCATCTATTCATTCATCTATCATTCATTCATCTATCTATCTATCTATCTATCTATCTATCTATCTATCTATCTATTCATCTCATCTATCTATTCATCTATCTATCTATCATTCATCTATCTATCTCATCTATTCATTCATCTATCTATCTATCTATCTATCTATCTATCATTCATCTATCTATCTATCTATCTATCTATCTATCTATCTATCTATCATTCATCTATCTA
This sequence comes from Zoroaster sp. YZ-2022, assembly GCA_029582265.1. Taxonomy (NCBI): domain Eukaryota; kingdom Metazoa; phylum Echinodermata; class Asteroidea; order Forcipulatida; family Zoroasteridae; genus Zoroaster; species Zoroaster sp. YZ-2022. The sequence goes on along the minus strand of CM055825.1, from coordinate 6,012,123 downwards.
TCTATCTATCTATCTATCTATCTCATCATTCATCTATCTATCTATCTATCTATCTATCTATCTATCTATCTATCTATCTATCTATCTATACATACATACATACGCTAGCTATCTATCTATCTATCTATTCATACATAAATACATACGCTAGCTATCTATCTATCTATCTATCTATCTATCTATCTATCTATTCTATCTATCTCTATCTATCTATCTATCTATCTATTCATCTATCATCTATCTATCTATCTATCTATCTATCTATCTATTCATCTATCTATCTATCTATTCTATTCATTCATTCATTCTATCTATCTATCTATCTATCTATTCTATCTATCTATCTATCTATCTATCTATTCACACACTCTCTAGCTATCTATCTATCTATACATACATACATACGCTAGCTATCTATCTATCTATCTATACATACATACATACATACGCTAGCTATCTATCTATCTATCTATCTATACATACATACGCTAGCTATCTATCTATCTATCTATACATACATACATACATACGCTAGCTATCTATCTATCTATCTATACATATCATCTATCTATCTATCTATTCATCTATCTATCTATCTATCTATCTATTCTATCATTCATCTATCTATTCATTCATCTATCTATCTATCTATCTATCTATCTATCATCTATCTATCTATCTATTCATATCTATCTATCTATCATTCATTCTATCTATCATTCATCTATCTATCTATCTATTCATCTATCTATCTATCTATCTATCTATCTATCTATCTATCTATACATACATACGCTATCTATCTATCTATCATTCATTCATTCATCTATTCTATCTATCTATCTATCTATCTATCTATTCATCTATCTATCTATTCATCTATCTATCTATTCATCTATTCATCTATCTATCTATCTATCTATCTATCTATCTATCTATCTATTCATACATACGCTAGCTATCTATCTATCTATCTATCTATCTATCTATCCATCTATCTATCTATCTATCTATCATTCTATCTATCTATCTATCTATCTATCTATCTATTCATCTATCTATCTATCTATCTATTCATCATTCATCTATCTATCATCTCATCTATCTATCTATCTATCTATTCATTCATCTATCTATTCATTCATCTCATTCATCTATCTATCATCATCATTCATCTATCTATCTATCTCATCTATCTATCATTCATCTATCATTCTATCTATCTATCTATCTATCTATCTTCATCTATCTATCTCATTCATCTATCATCTATTTCATCTATCTATCTATCTATCTATCTATCTATCTATCTATCTATCTATCTATCTATCTATATATATATAAACGGGTAGCGAGCAAAGAAAAATTGGCTGATGCCGGACTCGAACCTGCGACCTCTCGAATACCGTACGAGCGCTCTACCAACTGAGCTAACCAGCCTCTATGTTGGTGGGCGGTCCACTTACGCCAATTATCTATTGCTCTATGGGGCCAGGTCAGAGGCCAAACCATATCTGCCGAGTAGCCAGGGATCAAGCCCCGGTCAGATGCAAAACAACCTGGGTAATGGCAGTAGCGGGGATCACACAACTTGGGGACACAAGCCTTTTACGTGGTTGTACACAAAGTAGATTTATATGGAGAAACTGACCTGAAATATTATATAAACGGGTAGCGAGCAAAGAAAAATTGGCACATATATATGTATATATAAGTCACTAAATGGTCACAGATTAGCAGGTTTGAATGAACAAAAGCAGCTTATCTGAGACCAACCAACTTTTGAAGGATTAGCGTCTCCAGTCGTTAATGCATCACTTTGAAATTCCTTTGTCTCTTAACAGAGTAGACAGACATCAAGAAAGTAGAAAAGGAAGGCGTTGTGAGATCAGGCATGGTGGGATGTAATATGCCTGACTGTGCAAACCATCCCAAATGGTTAAATGAAATTCCTTGATTTGTATTGTTCCGTTACACATCAAGTTCCGGAGCCACAGGGAGATAGACAAAAAAGCCTTGAACTTTCATTCAAAAAGGAATAGCTATTTACTGCTCATGTGTGTCTAGAGTGACAGGGGTTATGTTGTTGGATTTGGGAAATACATCCTACTAGAAACAAAGCATGGGGCCATTTCAACTGTTATAGTTCACTGAGCTTGGTTAGCACTTACAGTGTAACTCGCAATCACAATACCGTGAATACCTCGGATCACTTAACCCTGTCAGGACCGGGCATTTTTTTTGACATCTCAGGACTTTGGACTTGGGGAGGGTCACACTGTGCCTCCCTCTGCATGTTTTAAATCCTCTGACAATTTAAGGAAACTTGGTACATACACAGTGCAGTATGTTATCTTGATAAATATTGAAACAATGGTATCGTGTAAAAAGAAATCGGGTATAAGGGAACACTTTGCCAATTTTATGGCCATTTTTTGTCAAAGGCGTTCAGTATTTTTCGATATTTTCCACAGTCTTTTGCCAAGTGACATGAAACATGGTACACACTAGCCCCATTCTAGGGCCAGTGCACTGAACTCCCCTTTTTATATATGTGGGGTTAGGGCCAAGGATACGGAGGGTGTCCAGTGTATTGGCCCTAGAATGTGGCTAGCTGCATTTAACCCTGTCAGGACCGGGCATTTTTTTGGACATCTCAGTGGCAGGTGCATGTACATGTACATGATGGTTGTGTGTGTATTTTGTGTTAAATTTTTATTCCAAGATTTTGTTTATTTAAAAAAAAAAAAATTCTTTTATAAATGGCCACTGTGGAATTCAGCCTTTGGGCTGCCTAAAGAGAATTCATTTAAATAAACCAATAATAATTTTTTTTTAAATAAATAAAAAACTGGTTAGAAAAGAAATCACAAGTAATTCCACACCCCATGGAATTGACGTCATATGCTGTTTTGGAGTTTCGGACAACCAAAACTACAAGGAAGCCAAAAACTTTTATGATGTACGTTTATCAATGCACACAAAACTTGTTTTACCTTGCCACAGGCTTATTAAGGTCCGTCACTAGTCCTATAGTCTCTCTTTACATACAGGTTCAGGGTTGGCCTATTTACTATTCAAAGGATGATCGACTTAAATGAAATAAAATCAAGGTTTTGCTGCTTTCTACTTGTGCGGGACTCACTGTACTGTCTGGGTAGGCTCTAATCAATGATGACATGTTTTTCTGTGATGTTGTATCGAGCTGTGGATCTTTTGTGAGGAGGGTGGTTGCTCCGCTTCAATTTCCTGGCGTTCAGAATTCTGACCTCTTGGAAATACTTGCACCATGTCTGTTAAATAGGTTTTGATTTTTTTCGATGGCTGCATGAAAAAGAATTGCGGAACTGGTCGCTGTCAACATAATTGGATCTTGGTGGAAAAGTACATTGATGCTTACACGTACACATGTTTCTTGCGGAAAGAAAGTTTCTGAAAGAATCAGTCGGTGCATGAAATCAAGAGTCATGTTATGCAGAGCTAGTTTGGCGGGAAAATCACCCAAACGTCTTTCTTTTGTGACTGTTCTGGATTTGTGAAGAGGAACCTAGGTACTGTATGAAGAATACTTGTATTATTGCTTGTCTTTCCAATAAAGGGTAAATTTTGATGAAATTTAGCACTTGCACAAAGTAGAAATTGATGCTGCCTTAATTGGTACATGATGTATTCAACATGGTTGTGATCTGGTCCATGCATTAAGGCTTTCTCAGAGATGCCAACATACACGATTTGGGCGTAGCAAATATGATTTTGAGCCGTGAATACGACTCTACGATAATACTTCATTGAAATACGCTAAACAAGCCGCCCCAGTATAATTGTATATAGTTACAATACAAACAAACAATGAATGAACTATTAAGTGGAAATAAAAATGATGACAAATAATTTTAAAAACAACCTTTTAAATGTAAACCGCAGTGGTGGTAAAAAAGCGACAATAAGCGGGATTAGCGGCGAATTCACACGATTATGTACATATCACACACAAAGCCGAGCGCTGGATTCGACTGCCTACCTACCACATGTACCCTGTACATATATCTGTACATTATTTGCAAGATCGTACCCATTGATCTGTATTACATAATGGGAATAATGAGCATACCCATGGGGAATGAGGTTGTCTGTGAGGTAGCTTGTGTGTATACGTGTACATGGCGCATAATTGTGCTCACAAGACGCGTGCATTACCTTTAATTTCTCGAAGCTTCTTTGCAAGTGCGACCTCAGTGTCAGGCATGCAGGCACTGCTTACTGCGGAATTCTGCGCTTAGGGCGCATAGAATCACACGCTTTTTATGGCGCCGTAAGCGCAGAATTCTGTGGTAAGCAGCGCCATGAAATTGGGCCCAGGTGAGCTAGGGCTAGGCCTAGCGCTAGGCCTAGCTAAGGCTATCAATTTGTTATTTGCCTTCGAGACTCCAAAGAGAACAGTTAGTATTAATAATCAAAATTTCTAACGTGATTGATGCATGGATTACTAATAATTCGGAAGATCATTATTGTGAGCTTTTTAAGATAAGATACGTCTAGCATTGTTATAATTTCATAATTTTTTCATTGAGTATTGTCCTCCAATTTACTCTGCCCCTGGTCCCTATACCGCCAGCGGGGTTCACACCGAGTGCGGCGCATGATATTGCCCAAAATCCGGACATGCATTTTTTAGCGTTAGATTTTTGCGATTTTTTTTTCAATAGATGCTACTCTTTTTTGGAATTCAATGTTGGCATCTCTGCTTTCTACATGTAAATGTGGTATAAATGTGGTCTAGCTTACCGGATTCAAGTTCTGGTGTTAGCAACAGAATGTGGGTTCGAATCACGGCCGTGACACTTGTGTCCTTGAGCAAGACACTTAACCATAATTGCTTCTCTCCACCCAGGGGTTAAATGGGTACCTGTGAAGGCAGAGTTGGTTTGCTCTATATGCGCTAGAAATGGCAGCAATTGAGCTGTATACTCCCCAGGGAGCTGAGATGGTTTCAGGAATGATTTATGAGCCTTATGAGCCTTATGAGCAGGGATAATAATATAATGCGCCTTGAGCACCACTTAGTTGGTGGATACGTGCGCTATATAAATCCACACATTATTATTATTATTATTATTATAATTAACATTGATTGCTATTACACTGGATGCTTTGCAAGGAACATTTTTATTCCTGAAAATATTGTGCATGTGTATGGAGTGCCATGGTCGAGCGGTTTAGTGCATCGGATTTGGTTTCTGATGGCTGAGTCATCAAAATGTGGGTTCGAATCCCAACCGCGACCGTGGTGCTTGTGTCCTTGAGCAAGACACTTTACCATAATTGCTTCTCTCCACCCAGGGGTAAATGGGTACCTGTGAGGGCAGATTTGGTTGTTGTGTTTGATTAGCCCTATATGCGCCAATTGAGCAGCAACTGAGCTGTATACTCCCAGGGAGCTGAGATGGTTTCAGGAATGATTTATGCGCCTGATGAGCAGGGGTAATAATGTAATGCGCCTTGAGCACCAGTTTGGTGGATACGTGTGTTATATTTAAGTCCGCATTATTATTATTATTATTATTATTATTTGTTTATTTAATGCAGGATCAAAGACTTGAAGATGAACAGTTCGTCACCGCTTGACGGTTACAACAGTGATGGCCAGCTTAACAGTGGTGTCAACACACCGGTCAACACCATTATGCTGAACAATCGTTCCATCCCCCCCATCCGTGTGCTAAGTGGCACGCCTTGTCCTCCGTCCAACGCCAACACCCCAGTGCCCACCAACCACATCAACGGTATCAAGCAAGAGGTTATCAGGAATGATGAAGGCGGGGTAGGCCAGGGAGTCCAGTTACCGTCCCTGTCGAGTTTCGGACAGGCCCTGACCAATGGGAAGACGCCGGAGAAGTCGCTTATTGCCAACAGGGCTGGTCATGATGACATCAAGTCCGAGCAGGAGTTTTCTGTGGGATATGGTTCATCAGAGTTCATGACGTCAGAGGAATACTCCAAGAGCAAAGGTGAGTTTTAACCAATGTAAAAAAACATTTGTATTTAAGCTGCTATGGAAACTGTATATCAAGCAAGTTTAATTTTATTAAACTTTGTTAGGCAATTTGATTTGAATGTAGAAACTTATTTTTTGTCAAAAAGGTTCTTAATTTTCTTTATTAAAAGTTCATAATGGTAGAACGTGTCGATTCAATTAATAATGGAGGCATTTTTAAAGCGCTCTTATACGACGTATCAGAGCGCTGTACATTATTACCCCTGTTCATTAGGCACATAAATCATTCCTGAAACCATCTCAGCTCCCTGGGGAGTATACAGCTCAATTGCTGCCATTTCGGCGCATATGGGCTAATCAAACACAACAACCAATTCTGTCCTCACAGGTACCCATTTACTCCTGGGTGGAGAGAAGCAATTATGGTAAAGTGTTTTGCTCGAGGACACAAGCACCACGGTCGCGGTCGGGATTTGAACCCACATTCTGACGACTCAGCCATCAGAACACAAATCCGATGCACTAAACCGCTCGGCCATGACACTCCAATTAACAATAGTCCAAAGGTCTCTGCTATCAAAAACTGATTTGCCCATTGGCAATGCACTTACCTGTTATCAATGCACTGCCATGCATTGGTACCAGACACCATTTGGGTTTTGTTGAGTTTGTTTCCCCCCCCCCCCCTTGTTAAAAAAAAACAACTGGAAAGTACAGTATGATTATGCTTAAAGGCCCTTTCACACGAGACCGTTTTAACAAGGGACCTTGACTAAAAATCGCATCCATGTTAAAAAATAGCAAATCCCAGTCGTGTGAAAGCTATCCTTGTTAAATAATTACCACGGACCCTCGTTATTTATAACAGAGATCGAGACCTCCTCCAAAAAATCGCATCGATGTTAAAATCGCCACGATAGGTCGTGTGAAACGCTTCGTGCGCCCAAACAGGGGACCCTTGCTTTGGCGGTATCATATCGCATGCGCAGAACGCGTCACTAATCAGCTTGCAATAAATCCCGGATGTGTGTTGGTAAACAACTTGTACGTCCCCATCACGTTGATCAGTGAATGAAATGGTTTCATCGTAACTCCAAGAGACTTTCTTGGCCCGGACACGTTTATTTTTCTCGTTGGATAGCCTTACGTTAGAAATCTGGCTCTGTGAATCCGTCGGAATTGTTGCAAGTATACTTGATTCGATATCCATAATAAAACGAGAATAAAATTGTCGGGAAATGGGAAGGAAATGAAAACAAAATGTGGGAGAAAGTAACGTTTGACCACTTAGGAAGGAAGACATTTTGACTTCGACAACGCTGCTTTTCTTGCGGAAAACCACTGGTAACGTAGAAGAAAGCGTTCAGTGAATAAGCTCTGCGCACGGTACCAGTGAAATATTGGATTGCACAATCATGACCTTTGACCCTCCATGGAAAACGAGGGACGTTAGTTTTGGCGTGAGTGGAAGTCGTGTGAAAGTTTGTTAAAAAATCGCAAACGACCGAGGCGACAGACAACTGGCGCCCATTACCAAGGACCTTTGTTATCGGTGCTCGTGTGAAAAGGGCTTTAGTCAATATGACAATTGGTATTTACACGTAGCTGGGATTTGTTGGTCATATGTTGAAATATATATATTTCAAACAAGGTTTACATCAACCAAAATGGTCTCTTAGAAGCAGTCTTGATGAGGCTGACCTTGGTACTGGTCAAGCCAGCCTTGTGTTTTTTAGTTTTTTTTAAACATATTCTTTAATTCTCATGAAAATATGGACAAAAAAAAGTGTCGTCAGACTCTTGACCTTTAGGCCTGTGATTTCTCAGAATTTTTCCCGATTGCAGGATTATTTATAAATCTCCCTGTGACTCAAAAATTTCTTGAAAGAAGAGAAGTAGCCACCAAGGAAATAAAGAAGTAGCCTACATGTACATGTATATGGTGTCCAAACCTTTAGTTTCTTGTTGTGGATGTGGAGAGTCTGTAAATCCTCCAAAATTAAACATCCAGGAGGTTCAGGGGGGCTTTGTCGTTTGGATCAAAGGGAGACCCAGGCCTGCTGCCCATTTTTCAGGATTTTTATTTTTACAAATTTATAAAATCACACCCCTGTACCCTGCTAAATTTTTGTTAAATGAGCCCTTTTAAATTTTTTTTTTAATGCAAATCGCCCCACGCAAGGCCAATGGCTACTAAGTCATTGAATTGTTACGACGACTCCACACTGAAGAAACCAGCCCCTCACACCGAAACAAGACAAGTTAATAACCAGCCTCTTCACGGTGTGAATAGGACTGGGAGGGGTAACTAGTCCAGAACAAGGCAGTTGTTAAACTGCCTCTGCCCTGCAAAACTGACTGGAAGGTTTTCCCTGTTGATCCTCCTAAGTGAAAATTTCATTTAAGAAAAGCATAGTTGCATGAAGTCGGAATACACAAACGTGGTATCAAGGTAAAGTTTGAATGAATTCTCCCAAAACTGGAAAAGGGATGAGTTAGACCATTTCAGATGAAATGGCGAAGCTGTCATTCCATTTTTGTTTCATATTTTGTCGGAGCACACATAATTTTCCCATTATGAATATAAAAATTGAAGTACAGGTCAGTCAAGTTGACCTGATTTAAAGTCTTAATTCTATTAACACTTGTCAGCAGCTCTCTGTCACCCTAGAGTGATGCGAACGATCTGTAGCATTGATTGGAGGGTGATTACACTTTTACCCATTATATGATATTTTATTGATGACCTTGGCTGATACCTGGATTAGATGCGCCAGCTTTGGTTTCTTCTTTATGCTGCTCTGGATTTGCAGTTAGAGATGGATGACTCTGTGTGTTGCTCTTCCATTAAGTGTGTCTGAATATATTATTATTATATCATAGCTCCGCTTATTTCAGTGGTATTTCAAACATGAGTGGTTCCAAAGCCATAGATTTACTTTTGTATTAGCCCTGACCCCTACCAGAATTAACCCTTACCCTCAATAAGCATTTCACAGGCACCCTGCCGAATGCAACATAGAAAGTGCAAGATCCACCAGATGGAACAATTGTTCTGTTCTCTGCCGAGGGCAACATGATGCAATAATTTGTTGCATCTTGTTGCTTTGAGCCTGGTTAGGGTTTAAAGCCCAGTGAACTTTTCGTAATCTTGAACAAGATAACAAACATACAGTGTTCACAATTTTACATAAAACTTACTCGGTATAAAGATGATTTTTTATTTATTACTATTTAAAAAAAAGAAAATAAATTATCACATATTTCTTGTTTATTAAATAATAATTGGAGATGAAAGGTTTGTTCGCGGATATTTACTGTAGGATAATAACAAGTTTTGGGTGTGGCCACAGGATGTTAAAAGGATCAACCCAAAGGTGAGGTCCTTGATCGCTCCATGGTTCCATTAAATCCCTCCTACTGTACCAAACTTTTGTGGCAAGTAGCTATAGTGGTCAAAGTCAGTCAAATGACAGTTTTTTTGCCTGTTGAACCAACTGTGCACACAGGGGCATTTGTGACTGGTTTTGATGACCCTCAGTGTGACGAAATACATGTAAAATGCTTTTACCAGTCAAAAACGGTTGACTCATTTTGACCTGTAAATATGTACATGTACTACACATTAGGTTTGACAGTGTTTGACTTTAACCCTCCTACAATCAGTGCAATTTTTGAAACAACCCATTCAGGCCACCCCAAGCCATTAGCTGTTGCCAGTGGCCTCATATGGTTACCCTTCTGTGCACTGTCCCACCACTGAGATTGCAGGGTAAAGTGGTCTCCCATCGATACATTGCAGGCCATACTAATATGTTCGAACATTTACAGTGGCCTTGGGTGGCACATAGTTGATTTTGTAAGATTACTTGGAAAGGACAGCAGGCTTGTACATGTATAGGTTGCTCAAGAACAGAATTTTGTGGATCGGAGTGGCCTCCATGTGTAAGAGGGTAGTGCACTAGATATACATGTACATTGGCATGTACATAGAAATTTTGACTGATTTTGACCCTTGCAATCATAGAAAGGTTTTAAAACCTTCACAGTATGTGGATCAAGTTGGTTTGAAGTAAAAGATCTACGTGTGAAGCTTCACACAAATGCATTCGATCCTTCGTTCAGATCCCAATCAAATTGAGGCAGTCCATTTCATTGTGAACTGAACTTTCGAAAAAATTATTGTAACATTGAAATATTTGCCGTAAAACATTCTGCCAAACAGCTGGCATTGCCATGGCTGTAACCGCCAGGAACCTACCCAGTCAATGCGCAGACGGCTCATTGTGCACACATTAGAAAGTGGAAATACTCACATTTTTGGGCCTACCCTCCTTAATGCTAAGGTGTTAACCCTCCCATCACTAGACATTACATCACGTAGGCAGTTCACCCGAGTTCCCCCAGTGCCGATGCCTCGGGGTTTATGAAGAGTTGGTCCAGGAAAGCTTAACTCTCGAACCTGGACTCAATAACTTTTGTTGCATTTGGAAGAATGGCGGCAGGAAATAAAAGCGGAATGAATATTATGCACTGGTGTCGGAAGTAGAAGAGACTAACTGAGGCAGGGGTGCCTTCTTGACCGAGGCATCGGGGAGCTTCAACTGGGACCTCTATGACTTTGGGGCTTCACCTATAGTCTGATGTGGTGGTTTACACTGCAGGTGGAGTTTGAAAAATGGAACAAATATTATTGGGAAGAAGAGAAGAAACTTGTTTGGTTGTATTGATCTAAATGTGTGTTTGTTTGCACCTCAGGTGGAGTTAGTTGGGAAAAAGCGACTGAATATCGTGGAAAGAAGAATAATAAACCATTTTCATTCAAGTGTCAAATACATGTATTTACCTTGACTTGTATATGTGTACTTCAAGGGCCTTTCCAACTGCAGGCCTTCTCAGCTTGGGCGATGACACGATAATATTGAATATCGCGATACCTTTTTGATTCAATTACGATATCGAGACCCTTTTTAATTTATCGAGATATCGGCAAATCGTGATTTAAAAAAATGCATCATGATTAAAAAAACAAAAATGCCATTGAGACTGAGAGTCAAGTCAGAAATTCCATGGAAACAAAATTAGGACAGTCTTTTCAGCTTTCGGAAGTGAGAAACAGAAGCACATGTATACACACTATGCAGACGGATTTGCGATTTATTGTGACGCTTGGAGAGGGTACATAAATGTACATGTGGTTATCGGCTCTAAATCAGTCATGCGTGAATGAAAATAAATAATCGCGATACTATCAAAAATCGGGACGTATGTTTAATAATAATAATAATAATAATAAAGATTTTTAGCGCGCACATATCCACCCTGCTGGGCGCTCAAGGCGCGGAAACAAAGAAAAAACATTAATACAAACAATATACAATGATAGCATAGGGAAAACAAATTATGTACCGAGATACATGTACCTACAATGCAATTACAAATATACATCATCTTTGAAGAGTTGTGACATAAGATGAGTTTTAAGCATCGACTTGAATCTGGTTATACTATGACAAGATTTGAGTTTAGTTGGAAGATGATTCCAGAGTCTCGGAGCTGCGACAGAAAACGACCTACATGTATCACCCCAGTTCCATTTTGAAGTTGGTTCCTTGAGGAGTGACATGTTGCTGGAGCGCAAATTTGTTTGCCGATATATCATGGATGAAAAAAAAATTGATATTGCCCAAGCTTACTTCTCGGTTGTTATACATGTGGGCTTTTGTGTAATTTCCCATACACATGTTTAAACACACATGAAGGCCAGGAGTTGAAATTAACTTGAATTTTATGGTAGCCCACAGACTAGTTATGTCAAAAATTTTAAGTAGTCCTGAAAATATAGTTTAATTGTTTATTTCATTTTTTTTCACTAGCCCATTGGACTACCCAAACCCCAGCAGCTAGTAGTCCCGCTGCTAAAACCACTAGCCTCGGGCTAGCGGACTAGTGTTAATTTTGACCCCTGAAGGCCATGGACGTGGTCTCTGTTTCAGTTGATTTTGATCTTACATGTAAATATAATATTTTAAATTACACACATGTATCAAACATGAATATCCCAAAATAAAACACCAGCATACATGGACATACAATCTATAGAGCAAATTTTAGTTACCTAAAAAAATTAACACAATGACTCCAACAAAGCAAAACAAAACAGAACAAGAATAATTTTAAAAATGTAAATTTTTCCATATTTTTCCGGATTTGCGGATTTTTACAAATTGCAATGTTGTGATCCTCCGGATTTTAAAGATTTAAGCAGTAAAGGAAACTAAGGCAAATGCTCAGAACTATAGATTTCACCCCATCGCTGTTAACAACAGCAGCCCCAATACCCCTAGTAAAATTTACATGGATTTTTCAAAACTGCCCAATTGCACCCCTGAATAATACAAATTAATCACACATTTAAAAAGGTGAATGGAGCCGGCGTGAATGCACAAACATCTAGAAATCAGGAAAAAAATTCACTGAAGAATTATTGAACGTATTTACGAAAAGCTTTTTTCCTTCCTTGTTGTACACACACACTTATAGTGCAGAGAATTACATGCACTGTTAACTCCAGCATACTTAGGTCAAAGCTAACGTTGCAAAAATACAGACCAATTGTTCATAATCTTATCACTGAAATGTATAACAGACCACATTTAAGAATGCCTAGAATATAAATCTATAAAAAAAAAGATTATTCAGAGGGAACCGTCACATGAATTTCTCCAGAGTGTGCATTGATTTTGCAATGGATTATCCCTGCAATGGATTATCCCTGCAATGGATTATCCCTGCAATGGATTATCCCTGCAATGGATTATCCCTGCAATGGATTATCCCTGCAATGGATTATCCCTGCAATGGATTATCCCTGCAATGGATTATCCCTGCAATGGATTATCCCTGCAATGGATTATCCCTGCAATGGATTATCCCTGCAATGGATTATCCCTGCAATGGATTATCCCTGCAATGGATTATCCCTGCAATGGATTATCCCTGCAATGGATTATCCCTGCAATGGATTATCCCTGCAATGGATTATCCCTGCAATGGATTATCCCTGCAATGGATTATCCCTGCAATGGATTATCCCTGCAATGAATTATCCCTGCAATGAATTATCGCTCTAATGGATTATCCCTCTAATGGATTATCCCTCTAATGGATTATCCCTCTAATGGATTATCCCTCTAATGGATTATCCCTGTAATCCGTATTTGCCTTGTAGTTGTTGACAAACATTTATCATAAACAGGAAATTCTTTTCATAATTCTGTCAAATTATTAACAGCTGGCTCGGAAATAAATCACTGCCAGTTATCCATGGGCACACTGGCTTACTTTGAAAAATATGTGTCTGGGCAAACATTGTTCCATTCTCTCAGTTATTACCGTTAACCTCCTGTCGCTGAAACCAGTAGCCATCGTACGACTTGCCAACGGATTGAGATACATTTCAGCTCATGTTCACCAAACCGCCTCAAACCTTTGGAGAGGAATTCGCCGGCTGGCATTGCTATATTTGTGTTTTAAGGTTCTATTTCAGTGGTGTTCCGTGTTGGCCCAGTTCTGGTGTTTCCAAAAATATGTATTTGGGGGGGGGGGGGTGGAAATGATTTGATAACAAACAGGCATTGAGCTTTGTCAGGCTCAAGGGCCGGCAAGGCAAAAGATAGGGGCATCCACCCACAACCACATGCCATGGTACCTGTGCAGGCCTGGACTTAAACCTTTCCTTGAAACTATCAAGTAGGGTAGGTTTTTAAATCTAAATATTTACCAGTCAAACCAAAATTTTAACTGCCCTGAAGTTTCAGTATCACAAATTTTTGCCAAGGCAAACGATAGGGGCACCCACCCACAACCAAATGCTACGGTACCTATGCAGGCGCCAATTTCACAGGGCTGCCAAGCAGAGAATTTGGCTAAGCAAATATTTTTGCTAAGCAATATATAAACAGACTACCAGCCGAAATGCTGGTAGCCAAAGAAATCTGCTAAGCAAATTTTTCTGGTTGAGCAATTTTATCTGCTGATCAGATCGATGAAATTGGCCCCAGGTCAAGTTGGGCAGTATCACAAATTTTGGTCAAGTATTTTACCAGCCGCTATTGCTGTATTCCTGAAGATGTTAACAGACAGGCAAGCGCTGGTGGGTGTGAAGGTTCTACCCTTGTGCCTCTGTAAAATTAAGAGTCAAGTGCATTTATACACACAAGTACATGTATATTGCTTATCACCATTATATAACCAAAGGTACATGTACCATATGCTGTAGTGTTAGGAAAACTTAACCCAAACTAGGGCTGTGCGTTTTCGGATATTTTTGGAACCGGATACCCGAAGTCAGGAAACTTCGGATACGCGGATACCCGTTTTCATTTTTGTTGAAAACATGCCTCCGGTGGTGTACAAATACATGTACTGTAAATGGTAACAAATTGACTTTTATAATACTGAGGATACCATACTAAAATCGATCTTTTCTTTATTGGAGTGCAATCTCTTGAATTTAAAGATAATTGTCTGTAAAAATGTGACCATTACATTGTTCAAGAGTCACAGATTTCTGTTCGCACCGCTCAAATGTTAAGTCCGAATTTTAAAAAGTCGTTTACGGGTAATTGGAACCGAAAAATGGAACCGGGTAATGACCGTTTCGGTCGGGTATCCGGATATCCGGCACAACCCTAACCCAAACTACCCCACATCCTGCAAAATCCTCCAAGGGGCACTTTGGGGGAAAATTCAGCACTGTTGGAAACTGGTGCTTTCACCTCTTCAATTGGAACAAAATTATTACCTGGCAAGAAGTACAGGCCATAAGTGCTGAATATAGGAAAGATCAACAAAGTGCATTTTGAAGATAAGGGCATGTTTCCAAAAGTGCACTGATGGATTTTGGGGGATTCAGGAAGGTTCCTAGCCAGAATACCTAGGGGGTTAGGATTTAATGGAAAGCTTCAACTTTTGAGCTTCAAGTTCATGATATGCACAATTTTCTTGGATATACATGTATTGTAAGCAGTATATAAGCAGTTTTGCCAACATCACCAATGTTGTACATTCCCTTCGTTGAATCTCATCATGAAGAAATTGTAATCATTATTTTCACTCAGGAACTGGAAAGCGTAGAATTTCACGCCAGATTTAATGAGCATCTCGATTCTTACAAAACCAAGGACAGGAATATATATATAGAAAACATCAAAAATGAGTGAATAGCTTAATAATGAGAGGAAAGAAAACGCACATTGAGACTCTCCTGATGATGTCTGTATAATCAGTTTGTTCAGCTTTTTCTGTTTGATTTGCATAAAAGTAATTAAGTATCGCATGGCTTGGCATATTTGCGTAGACAGCAGATGATGAGAAGTAATTAATTGTGAGACAGGAGTGAGATTTTAGCTCTAAATGACTTCCATATGTAAGTATATGTCTTTCTTTTTTTCCCTCCAGTTTCTGTCTAATGAACAGATTCTTGCATTAAAATCATTGAATTTTAAAACCGTAACCACCCCCAAACCATTAAAACTCCAACAGCAGGGTTTGTTGGATTTTGATGGACACAGTACTGTTGTATAGCCCAGACAGGGATACTTTGCATGGGGCCGGGTGTCCCAATTCCAGCTAAGTCCAACAGTTGGGTGGTAGTGTTACTGCATGGTGTTGTATTTCGATGGACTCGGTACTGTATAGCCCAGATAGGGATACTTTGCATGGGGCTGGGTGTCCCAATTCCAGCTAAGTCCAACAGTTGGGTGGTAGTGTTACTGCATGGTGTTGTATTTCGATGGACTCGGTACTGTATAGTCCAGACAGGGATACTTTGCATGGGGCTGGGTGTCCCAATTCCAGCTAAGTCCAACAGTTGGGTAGTAGTGTTATTGCATGGTGTTGGATTTTGATGGACTCAGTACTGTACTGTATAGCCCTGACAGGGATACTTTACATGGGGCCGGGTGTCCCAATTCCAGCTAAGTCCAATAGTTGGGTGGTAGTGTTACTGCATGGTGTTGTATTTTGATGGACTCAGTACTGTATAGCCCAGACAGGGATACTTTACATGGGGCCAGGTGTCCCAATTCCAGCTAAGTCCAACAGTTGGGTGGTAGTGTTTGTGCATGTTGGATTTTCACAAATTCAGGAAAAATAGCTGGGGGGGGGGGGGGCGTTAGGGTTAATTAGAACTTGCTAAAGGGTATTACAAAATTGAACTTGAAGATTGAATTGGTTTTTCAAATTACTACCAAATTTTAAAACTTACTTGGGTCATCGGTGATCATTTTCAATCTGGTTGTTTGAATTACTGCCTTTAGCACAATGATCTAAAATTCATTATTAGTAATTCCCTTTTGTAAAAACTGTGTAGGATATTTATGTTATTGATTTGCCCTATTGTGTTTGCTTCAAACCATCAGACCACTTCACTAAAAAACTAAACTTTTGAATGAATCGTGGGTTTCCATGATTTGATTTCACCCAAGGTGAAATCTAATTTGAAAACTAATTTGAAAACAGGCATCATTTATTTGATTTTTTTTTTTATGGTAAGAATGTTGCATTTATTCCCCCACTGGACATTGGCTTGGCATTTTCCGTTTAATTTGCAAAACGCGTACATGTTTTGACACAGATCGTGTATATGTGTAAACGAATATTGTTTCACCAATAAATAGCATGATGCAGACAGATTGTCCGTATCTAGTACAGAAAATAATCCAAAATACGGCAGTATGGATTTAGAATTGTACAGATTTTAAAAATCCAAGCCACCAGGCTCCAAAATTTCTGTTGGATTACCCTCCTACAATGAGTGCAATTTTTGAAACGACCCATTCAGGCCACTCCAAGCCATTAGCTTTTGCCAGTGGCCTCCTGTGGTTACCCTTCTGTGCACTGTTACACCACTGAGATTACAGGGTAAAGTGGTCTCCCATTGATACATTGCAGGCCATACTAATATGTTCGAACATTTACAATGGCCTTGAGTGGCACACAGTTGATTTTGTACTTGGAAAGGACAGCAGGCTTGTACATAAGTAAGTCTAATTGCGGTGACACCATGTGGAATCTCAATTGAGTAGTAATTAGTTCTGAAAAGAACTGGAGGTACAACTCGACGTTTCGATCAGTATGCTCTGATCGTCCTCAGGAGAATGCCGGACTATGGAAAATGCTGCTGCTTAAGTAGACTGCTGGAGGATCATCCCATGAATGGATGCTGGAGGATTAGTTCGTTGAGGCGCGCAGGCGGGAACTGTTGACACTAGGATCCCAGGGGTTGGGGGAGAGGAGTGTGTGCACACTGAACTGAATCAGTTGTTAACAAGCACAGGGGGATGGAGGGTGGTTGACTTAGGATATAGGAGATCCCTCAGTCTGGGGTGGGATATGGACTTTGGATATAGAAGATCCTTCAGTCCGTAGTAGTGGTCGCCAAATGTCGCTGTACATGTATGTACTGAAGGTTGCTAAAGAACAGAATTTTGTGGATCGGAGTGGCCTCCATGTGTAGGAGGGTTAAAATTAAAAATTATCAGTTGAACTTTCTGGGTATCGTGAAGAATAGTGGGCTCACTGGTTGCACTTATATAAATATCATGGAAATGGAAGGTTCCATTGTTTTTAAATGTAGGCTTCATTTGCACGTTTCATAAATTTAGAAATCTTTAGTGAATTTATGTAAACGTGTAAACATCTCAACCCTACACTGAAGTTAACCCTCCTACTGTTTGACCATTTGAAACCATTCAAAATTTCCACTTACCAAAATGCCCATTGGTTTTGTACACACCTGGTGATACCATTTGAACAGTGTTGGTAGCAAGCTTTCCTACCATTCAAATCCATTCAAATGGTTTTGAATGGTGGATACACTACACCTTGGTGTGTTTCCATAGCCGAATGGATTCAAATGGTGAATGTACTACACAGTGGCTTATCATTCAAATGGTTTTAAATGGTGGATACATTTCACTTTGGTGTGGTTTCGCATAGCCGAAAAACAAAACCTGCATTATGTAGATAAAGTGGACTATCCATCATATCAGTACCCTATGGAGTTTTAACACATGGTGGCCAGTGTACAAGTAAATCTACCACTTAAAAATGGCACTAGGGTCTTTAGGGTACAGCAGACCTGTCATTTAAAACCATTTGGGGAATCAATACTGTACACAATTATTTCACCATTCACAACCACAAAAGCGAATGGTTTCAAATGGTGGATCAACTTGTATGAAAAAGGCACCAGAAGTAGGAGGGTTAAAGAAGAGTTCAGCGTCTGAAGTTCTAATTTTTGCGGACTCTATCCTTACAAAATAGTGTGTGGTAAAGCGTAAACTACAAAATAGTGTGCGTGGTGAAGTGTGACTGTCGGCAGGCATCCCCTTTCAAAAAACTTTGAATAGAAACAACTTCACGTTTCATTTATTATCATACACAATAGATTTTCTTCCAAATACCAGTACACTTTAGGCTTTGTAAACATTTGTTTATGAACTGCACTTGTACTATTCACGTTAAAGTTGACTGTTTTTTTTTGGTTGCACATGTATATATTCAATTACCTTGCAATTACCTCACTTAATAGAATATTTGACCCAGATGTGTTGTTGATGAAACGTTTTTTTCCACACAAGTTGTCCGTAAATGACTTAGGAGGTCTATATGGTGTGAAGCATGTTTTC
Organism: Zoroaster sp. YZ-2022; assembly: GCA_029582265.1. NCBI lineage: Eukaryota > Metazoa > Echinodermata > Asteroidea > Forcipulatida > Zoroasteridae > Zoroaster > Zoroaster sp. YZ-2022. The sequence goes on along the minus strand of CM055825.1, from coordinate 5,993,433 downwards.
AATTATTTGTCAAGAAAAACATTGTAGATTTCTTGGGTCGATAAGGTGTCGTAGTTTTTGTTGTTGTTTTTCTTTGTGCTAAAAGCACACAATTGGAAACAAATTTACGGGGGAAATGGGTATAATTGGTCCAAATGGTGTGGTGTTATACCCGACTTCAGTCACGTACTCATTTTGTGGGTATTAAAGAATGACAAAATTATGCAATGAAATTTTTACACTTAATTTTTTAAGAAAGAAATGTGAATGACCATGCGCTCGCACAGCCGAGAGTTTGCAATTGGAATTCGTCAACGAAATAGAGCTTGAATACTTTTTTTTTTAAATGTAGTGGAAGTTACATTGAAAGAATACTTGACTAAAGTTATAAAACTCGCAGGAAACCTAGCTGTCAATGGTCAAATACTGAACATTCCTTCAGCAATAATTACAGAAATAAGTAAGACAACTATAGGTTGAGATGCAAATAATTAAGTGTGCGTTTGTATGGAAATAATACAACAACAAAAACATGAACAGCATTGAAATATAACAACGATCTTAACCGTCATTAGGCTAATTGTGGAAGTAACCTGAACCTAGTAAGACAGTATTAGCATTATTACCAATATCCATTCCACCATTGAGTATTAAAACTGAAATAACTTATTTCTTTCTCAGTGGGGAAAAGAAAATAATTAAATACCCCTCTTTGTAAAGTTGGGACGTTCACACGCTTTATACCAGGGGTGTGATTTGTTCGGATTTTTCCGGATTTCTGGATTTTTACAAATCGCATTGTTGTGATCCTCCGGATTTTAAAGATTTAAGCAATAAAGGAAAGCAAAGCAAATGCTCAGAACTATAGATTTCACCCCAGCGCTGTTCACAACAGTGGCCCCAATACATTGGCGGATCCAGGGGGGTGCTAAGGGGGCTGTAGCCCCCCCTAAAATCGTTAAAAAAATAAAATAAAAAAATTAAAAAAATAAATTTAAAAAAGGGAGAGAAAAAGAGAGAGAGAGAGGGGGGGAGGGGAGGGGAGAATGCACTCCCATTCCCACAGTGTGCTTTGTTTTTCTCTCCCTTTGATTATTTCATTGTAATTTTTGTAGTACTGAAAAATAATTGTTTTTGATTCTCAGCCCCCCCCCCCCTAAAAAATGTTCTGGATCCGCCTACTGCCCAATAACACCCCTGTTATACATACACGAAAAATATTAAACGTTTCCAAATTCCCGAAACGTTTAAAAGAATCCTACTTTTATAAAAAAAATGGGACCTTGCATTTACGCTATCTTTTGCCGGTCTCCTTTATTTCACGAAGCACGATTTGTAACCTAATATCATATCACATTCCCAGGAAGCTCAAGTGATACATTTTTAATTGCCATGTGACTCGAAAATTGCCAATCTCATTCTCAACAAAAAGTTGTATGATCTTTTCAATTTGCCGATGCGATTCTCAAAGATTGTCGTTTCCGAACCAACTTTAAAACTTCCGATGCCAAGTATCCGATATTCCATTGCGGTTTGTGTGCTACTGTGATTGTGTTTTGTTTTTCTTTAGATTAAAAAAAACAAACAATGAAACTAATTGTCTGATCTTTTCAATAAGCCAATGAGATCATGGGATCTTTATTTTGCTGCAATTCTCAAAGATTTCCGCTCCAGATCTTTTATGTTGCTCTTCTTGAGTTTTTCTGGGTTAACACTTCTTGAGACGGTTTTCGTGCTTTGGATAAAACAATACCGCATGTGTAAACAATATTTTTGGCAAACGTTTACATGTTTTGCAAATTAAACGGAAAATGCCAAGTTTACCTCTTTGCTATGAATGGCATCCTGTCTAAGTATTTTAGGGTATTCGGTGTGTATTGTACATACCTCTTTAGCAGTGAAAATACTTGTGCACTTAGTTACAGAGTTTGGTGTGATGTGCCATGGTCGAGCGGTTTAGTGCATCGGATTTATGTTCTGATGGCTGAGTCATCAGAATGTGGGTTCGAATCCCAGCCGCGACCGGGATGCTTGTGTCCTTGAGCAAGACACTTTACCATAATTGCTTCTCTCCACCCAGGGGTAAATGGGTACCTGTGAGGGCAGAGTTGGTTGTAGTGTTTGATTAGCCCTATAATGCGCCGAAATGGCAGCAGTTGAGCTGTATACTCCCCAGGGAGCTGAGATGGTTTCAGGAATGATTTATGAGCCTGATGAGCAGGGGTAATAATGTAATGCGCCTTGAGCACCAGTTTGGTGGTTACGTGCATGATATAAGTCCACATTATTATTATTATTATTATTATTATTATTATTATTATTATTATTATTATTATTATTATTATTATTATTATTATTATTATTATTATTATTATTATTATTATTATTATTATTATTATTATTATTATTATTATTATTATTATTATTATTATTTTATTATTATTATTATTATTATTATTATTATTATTATTATTATTATTATTATTATTATTATTATTATTATTATTATTATTATTACCACCATTTTATAATCCCTGATACTTATTTTCATAGTTCAGTTTCTATACTGCTGCACCCAGTATTTGGAATGAACTACCATCTGGTATCCGTCATGCTTCTTCATTGAGTCAATTTAAAACATCTCTCAAGACTCATTTATTTTAGGCACTGTGTATTTTTAAATTGTACTTGTATCTCACTGTAAAGCGCTGTGATACCGTTTGTGTAAGAGCGCTATATAAATGCCTTCATTGTATTGTATTGTATTGAATGATTATTATAAAATGAATGTTAAATACTTATTTGCTATGAACACCATCCTGTCTAAGTACTTTAGGGTATCCGGTGCGTATTGTACCTCTTTAGCAGTGAAAATACTTGTGCACTTAGTTACAGAGTTTGAGGCACCATTTTATAATCCCTGACACTTATTTTCATAGTTCAGTTGCTTGAATGATTATTAAGGGACAAGGGCCAAAGTCATGGTACAGCCAAGCCTTTGAGAAGCCCGGCCAGGCCGAGGCTTTTCCCCTGCCTACTGGCCTATATAATGAGCTCTGCTTGCCTGGGCTAAGCCCTCCAGAAGCCCAGGTTATGTTGATTGGCAGGTACTGTATTGTTACAGGATTAGGACTCACAAAAGACAGATTAGGAGGCCAGGTAGCCCAGGCCTGGCCAGGCCAGGCTTCTCAAAGGCTTGGCTGTACCATGACTTTGGCCCTCCTCCCTAAATGAATGTTAAATACATTGTGAAAATCATAAATACTTCTGACTGCATCTCACCCTGTCACCCACCCACCCACCTTCCAAATATCACTTGTTTTCGTATGTTTTTGGGCATTGAAAGTTTTTCTACATAGTAAGTTTGGGCAATATTGATTTTTTTTTTTTTCATCCACGATATATCGGCAAACATGTATCGCAATTTTTTTTCATTCACGCATGCTTGCTTTAGAGCTGATAACCACAGGTATGTACCCTTCTGCAAGCGTCGCAATAAACGCAAATTCGTTTGCATAGCGTGTACGTACTTCTGAAGTAGTTTGCTTTTGTTTCTCACTTCCGAAAGCTTAAGACTGTCCTAATTTTTGTTTCCATGGAAATTCTGATTTGACTGACAATGGCAATTCTTTTAATTTATTTTTTTTAAATTAAAAAAAAAATTTTTTTTAAATAAATTAATCGCGATATATTTTTTTAATCATTATTTGCTGACATCTAGATAACTTAAAAAGGTTCTCGATATCGTAATCGAATAAAACAAGGTATCGCGATATTCGATATTATTGTGTTATTGCCCAAGCTTGCTACATAGAAATTAATTTTTGGTTAATAAGACTTGTAGCTTTGCGTGGTGAAAAAGGATAAGTAAAGACCGTTTGTGGTGACACCGTGTCTCTTTAGTAAATAGTTCTGAAAAGAACCGGTTGATAATATTGTATAACTTGTTAGCAGAAAACTCTTCAAAGATATCAACACAGGAGTCAATAGCACAAGTGAACCAATGCTAAATTCCCCTAGTGACAGACAGCCATGTGACAGCCATTGCGTTAAAGGGGCAGTATCATCATCATCAACAGGGCATGCAATCAGAGTGCTAGTTTTAGATTAACTCAGTGACTGTCATAATACCCCACAGGATAAGGTCATATTACCGTTGCTGCTGCATAAATGAGCCAGTAATTTTCAGTCACTGTGTTAATCTTAAACTAGGACAACAATTCTATGCCCTGTCAAAAGTCTGCCCTGATTGTGACAATACTGCCCCTTTAATTACAGGGCAGTCACTTACATCCATGCACATGCCTGAACATATACTTTATACATTTATCATGCACACAGTAATTGAAGTAAACTTTTGCCCACTAAACGGAGCCGTAGATCAAAGAAACAATAGTAACACAGATCCAGTTAAGTCCGTGTCTCTACAGAGAAATCATGTGTGTGGAATCATGGTAGATTACACAAAATGCATTGAGAGGGGTAAGCATTAGTCAGACAAGTGGTAAACAAGGTGAATGGAGAGCAAGAATGGGTATGATGTCATTGGCGATTGGTTGTGATGTTTGCTGTGAATAGAAACACCTGTGATGAGACATTGTCATCATAGCATCAGCAGTACTCTGTATGAGATATACCTGAACCTGTACTGGAACTGATATCCACTATACCTTCCTGCATAAGGCCATTGGACACTGTAACATAATTTAAACTGCCCCAGGCCTGTGATTTTTCATATTTTTTCCTGACTTCAGGATTTTTTTTACAAATCTCCCATTGCCTCAAAATTTTCTTGAAAGAAGAGAAGTAGCCACCAAGGAAAGAATGAAGTAGCCTGTATTGTGTCCAAACCTAATAGTTTCTTTATTTGTGGGGATGTGGAGAGTCTCACAGTAAACGCTCCAGAATTAAACATCCAGGCGGTTTAGGGGGGGCTTTGTCCTCCAGACCAAAGGGAAACCCAGGCCTGCTACCCATTTAAAGGGACAGTATTGTCACGATCAGAGCAGACTTTCAACAGGGCATGGAATCGTTGTCCTAGTTTAAGATGAACGCAGTGACTAGAAATTACTGGCTCATTTATGCAGTAGCAACGGTAATTATGACCTCATCAACTCCATTTAATTTAATAAGAATGAAGATGTATAACAACCTACATATGAAAGTTTTCGACTAGTCTGCTCTGTCCGTCATCAGGAGATGATGACGGCTAGAACAGACTAGTCGAAATGTTGAGAACAAACCAACCGGCTCTTCTCAGAGCCATCACTTCTTCCAAGAAGAGATCATTACATGGTGTCACCCGAAAAAGAACTCAAGTATCTATCTCCACCATGCAAAGCCTCAAATCCTAGTATTTGTTCATTGATATTGAAGATACACACCCCTAATGCAGTACCATTCATTCATCGGGCATTGACCACTGAAATCAAAACAAAACATCACAAAGAAAATACGACCAATGAGTATAATGCACGCTAAGCCCGACAAGAAGCACATTGATTAATCAATCGTGTGCCTGCACCTCAATGCCATACACCACAATGAAATCCGCAACGACACGGAAAAGATGTGGTGAATAAGAATCCAATATCATTTTCTGTGCCAAACTTTACCCAAGACGTAGGCAGTGATGAGAAATTTATATCAATGCAGATGCTAAAAAGAGTAAAAACATACAGATATGTTAGTGTACGTCAGAGTAATTGTTCAGAATCACCGCAGATGTTACTCGGGTATTGCCGTGCAGGAAACCATTTCCTTTGCTGGCTTCGTGATGTCTGTGCGAACAGCTGAAATGTGGTTTTGAGAATCAGATTTTTTTTTTTTAACTATCCTTTTGAAGCCATTAATTGGCATGCCTCGGTGCACAGATTTACAGCCGGCCGATCGAAAATATCACGAGTGGAGTTGGGGATTTTAACTTCCCTTTGACAACAAAAGTTGAGAAAAATGATGCAAATGTAAATCGCTGTGTAAAAGATGTACCAGATTGTAACTCTGATTTCATTTGAACATTTTTAATCAATTAAAGGGAGTGAACACCATTTGGTAAAATACCTGATTACAAAATAAATTATAATCTAAAAACTTACTTGGCAATCATGCATGTATCAAACAGTGTCAGTGGCATATACAAAATATTTTAAAATAAATAAAAAAACCTAACACCCCTCTCCCTAGGGCTGTGCGTTTTCGGATATTTTTGGAACTGGATACCCAAAATCAGGAAACTTCGGATACCCGGATACCCGTTTTCATTTTTGTTGAAAACATGCCTCCGGTGGTGTACAAATACATGTACTGTATGTAAATGGTAACAAATTGACTTTTATAATACAGAGGATACCATACTATTGATCTTTTCTTTATTGGAGTGTAATCTCTTGAATTGAAAGATAATTGTCTGTACAAATGCATTGTTCAAGAGTCACAGATTTCTGTTTGCACTGCTCAAATGTTAAGTCTGAATTTTAAAAAGTCGTTTACGGGTAATTGGAACCGAAAAATGGAACCGGGTAATGACCGTTTCGGTCAGGTATCCGGATACCCGATACCCGGCACAGCCCTACCTCTCCCACTTTGAAAATCCTGGCTACACCACTGTTGTTCATGGCTTTGACCATTTTCTGTCAAACAGTGTCAGTGGAATATACAAAATATTTAAAAAAATTAATTTAACAAAAACTTAACACCCCACTCCCACTCTGAAAATCCTGGCTACACCACTGTTGATCATGGCTTTGACCATTTTCTACAAATCTAAATGCATTTTCACTATTCTCTTGTTATGCCCTCACTTGCTTTATTTACAGATTTTTCAGGTGCTCAGAGTCATCACTTGGGAGGGGGGGGGGGGGGGGTGGGAATCCTTTGCCTGACACCCGTCGGGCAATTTATAAAAAAAATAATTGATTGAGACCTTTTGTATTTGAAAACATAAATAAAATCAAATGACTTTTGTATTACCCTCCCAGTTATGCCCGTGAAGACTGGTTATTATTGTCTTGTTTTTCAGGTGCTGGTTCTTCAGTGTGGAGTTGTTGTAACAACTCAATGACTTAGTAGCCCCCACCTTGGAGTGACCATTGGCCTTGTGTGGGGCGATTTGCATAAACAAATATTTAAAAAAAATAACCAAAAAAAAACAAAAAAAAAACTATCAAATATTGTCTAAAAGTTATAGGACGCAGTATAAATTAATTTTCTCAGCTCACTCCCACCATCCTTGTAATTTCTGTAATTAATTTTCCATTTTTTGTTTTGTTTGTTGTTTGTTTTAGAATTTTTAATGTGGTTATTTATGTCTCCTGGATGAGTGTGCTTTTTGCTGTGCAATATTTTTATGTGCCTGGTTCATACTGTTTATTTAATTCTAATTTGTATGTATTCTTTATATTTTTAATGTAAACTGTGTCGTAATTCAGCCGGCAGGCTGCAATGAGCAGATTTTTAATAAACCATAATAATAATAATAAATGATTATAACTGCATGTTCAACTATTTTGATGTTTACAAAGCATAATTTACGCAGCCACTTTCAAGGTCCCTTCAGTGAAATTCTCTGTTACATTTGTATAGAAATACAATTTTAATTGGCCCTAGACAGCAATGTTTTGGGCGTAAAGAACCCCCTCCAAAAGAAAATGTTTAAAAAAATTAGGACACTGTTATGAAAAGCTTTAAACATTGGTCTTCCAGAACCTAGTAATAAGAACGTGTAAGCCTTATGTCATTGATGGTTTAAAGGGACAATATCGTCATGATCAACTGGGCATGGAATCGGAGTGCTAGTTTGAGATTAAATCAGTGACTGAAAATAATATCCCACATGATAAGGTCATACTACCGTTGCTGATGCATAAATGAGCCAGTAATTTCCAGTCACTGTGCTCATCTTAAACTAGGACACTGATTCCATGCCCTGTTGAAAGTCTGCTCTGATCGTGACGATAGTGTTCCTTTAAGTACGGTTTACCTTCAAACAATGCATCGGAATTCGCATTGTTAATAAATTGAATAATTGTAAATAACCAGTAAACGCGTCAACAATTATCCATTTCAGTGTGATATTTATAAACCGCAAATTACACAATTCCATGTGTAATTTTTTCTTTGTGCCTCTCGCTGGACTGAAATGACATTGTGGAGTGGCACAACGGTCGCTATAGTCGATTTCATTGTCAATAATGTATTTGTTTGGGTTTAACGGTCGCCACATTCCCAGAGTGATAATTGTATTTACTGTTGTCAAGAAAAACAGTTTAGTTGTGGAGTATTCCACAGCAAATACGTGACATTTAACAATGTGGGATCATGAAGTACTGTATGCTTTGTCAAATGTGCAATGTGCATGCTGTACGTGAGACATATTTTTAAAGAAACACAGTATTGAAAAGAAATTCATACAATCATGAACATTTTTGTGCCTTTTTATTCCGTCGCCTCAGTACTATGATTCAATCGAAGTGTATTGTATAACGTGATCTGACTCAAAGAACTTTTATTAACCCTAACCCACGATCTGGCTAGGAACCTTCCTGAATCCTCCAAAATCGTCCAGTGCACTTTTGGAAACATGCCCCTATCTTCAAAATGCACCTTGCATTTTCGGTGATCTTTCCTATATTCAGCACTTATGGCCTGTACTTCTTGCCAGGTAGTAATTTTGCCCCATTTGAAAAAGTGAAAGTACCAGTTTCCAACAGTGCTGAATTTTCCCCAAAAAGTGCCCCTTGGAGGATTTTGCAGGATATCGGGTGGTTAGGGTTTAAAAAAAATTATATTGAGCAATAATTCTTGATCTTGCGCAGTAGATATATTTCCCCTCCTCCTTTCCTCCTCATAAAGAGTTTTTACCAATAGTGGCTTTAAATATTAATAGTTTATTCCTTGTCCCTGCTGACATTAGCTGGTTTATAGTAGACATCTTTTACATTCCTAGCTGCACTGTGTTTTCCAGATGTGTCTTTCAAGGAATTTATTTCAACAGATAGAACACGAAACAGGTGTTTCTTCTGTGAAAAATAATTGTCAAAAGTACATTGTAAATCCAGTGGATTTTGTGGTTCTGTTGGTGACAGTTCAGTGGTTTGGTGAATCTCATGGTCCATGGCTGTTTGACATTAGTCAGGATTCTTGTGATGTAGTTTTAAAAGTCATGGGATTTGCATGATTTCCAGGCCCAGAATAGTCAGGGGAAACCATCTAAAACCTTTTAATTCAAGGAGAAAATATAATATGTCAGCCTAATACATTTTGTGTGATTAGTAGCTTGCTTAAAAGCCATTAACCCTCCTACACATGGAGGCCACTCCGATCCACAAAATTCTGCTCTTGAGCAACCTTCAGTACATACATGTACAAGCCTGCTGTCCTTTCTAAATAATCTTACAAAATCAACTGTGTGCTACCCAAGGCCACTGTAAATGTTTGAACATATTAGTATGGCCTACAATGTATCAATGGGAGACCACTTTACCCTGCAATCTCAGTGGTGTGACAGTGCACAGAAGGGTAACCATAGGATGGTGGCCTGAATGGGTTGTTTCAAAAATTGCACTGATTGTAGGATGGTTAATGGCTACAAGGGTCAAAATCAGTCAAAACTAGAACTCAATAAATACTCACATAATTACGCATTTTTGGTTCAGGAGATATGATTTTCTGATATAATAACCTTTGTTTTAATGTAATTTGACACTGATTATGTAATTATGACATCATTACGATTTGATGGTTTTTCCAGATTTCATTCTTTCAGCACTAATGACATTACCAACAATATTTTTAAAAGGTCTGACCTCCCTCAATATAACTATACTAATTCATTCTCTATGCGTTGTATCAATTTTGTGTTATAATTGCATTCAGAATGTTCGTATTATACTAAATGTGTGGAATCTTAAATCAAACATTCATTTGGGAAATTGGTTGTTCCTCTAATGGCGATATATATCGGAAAGCTCACGGTGTCTTCTATGCATGTGCATAGAAGATCCCTAATGTTGATATACTTGCCAAGGTATATCTAGTGCAATTAAAAGTCGAACACTGTCAGACCTTACGTGTAGTAAGTACATTTACAGGTCAAAATGAGTCGACCGTTTTTGACTGGTAAAAGCATTGTCTGGTATTGTTGAGGGTGGTCAAAGTGACAGTAAAAACCATTTGGGTCAACAGTCAAAAACAGGCAGTTGACTGGTTTTGACCACTATATAGCCACAAAGGTTCAGCTAAGAAAGGTTCAGGAAAGAAAGAAGTAGCCTATGTCCAAACCTCTGGTTTCTTGTTTGTAGGGATGTGGAGAGTCTGTAATTCCTCCAAAATTAAACATCCAGGTGGTTCAGGGAGCTTTGTCCTCTAGACCAAAGGGAGACCCAGGCCTGCTACCCATTTTTCAGGATTTGTTTACTTTTGTCAAATGACAGCCCTGTGAATTTCCAATTCTGTGCCTTATCTATAGAGTGAGACTGCATGTACATGTATATCACTGGAACACCAAGCTGACAGGTACCAGATGGAAATAAATGGCATCTAGATTATCAGAAGAGATTTTGTTGATGATATTCTTGAATTGGTGTCTGTCCTGGTGACGTTTACGTAGACCTTAGAGTAATGTACATATAGGGTCCAGGATATAACGGATTCAGGTAAAAAAGTATAAATAGATTTTTTTGAACTATGAATTATTAACAGGATTCAGGATACAGATTTGTATGTCGGGATTACCCCTACTCAATCCCTCCCCTTCCAAAATCTAAATAAATAAAATAAAATGACAAATATAAAATAAAATAATATTCAATGTTAACCAAAACAGCACAAGATACACATTTAAAAAAATTATAAATATATACAAAGATGAGATAGATAAAACCACTCCACGGGGCATCCGGACTAAGGGACGCAATAAAACTGAATCTAAGAGGTCCCATTATGTCCTAGCTGCTCCATGCAAGCATGGAACAATGATAAACAACCAATCAAGCGGACCAACAGACAAACAAAAGAAACAAACGCACAAACAAAGTAATAAATTCAAATTATTAGAAATAAAAATAGAAATTATGGTCTAAGTATGTGTCAAGTTTGAAGGCTCTGTGAACTTCAGAACTATGTTTTTTTTTGTTAGATAAGTCTCATCGAGAAGAAGGAGCAGAAGAAAAAAAATGAACAATTTCAAGAGGTGTTTGCGCTGTCGCACGAACACCTAATAATAAACAATTTCAAATAAATACAATTTAGAACTTAGAAGCAGGAGCTAGATTGCATTCTGGAAAAGGCATTTCTTCTTACAAATATTCAAAGAATTTTGGAATGCCGAATCAATTGGGACTTGAATGATCCATGCAAGAATGCCTGAAGGAATGCAATAGCAGTGATTACATTTTTATCCAGGGTCCCTACTTTTAAAGCAAGGTACAACACCCCTGGAACTCACCTGATTATCAAATAAACAAATTAATATAATAGGACTAATAGCTTACTTGGTGTTCAATTTGGTTAAAAAGTATCAGTCATCCAGATAAATAATTTTGTCTGAGGCGCGTTTTCGAGACCCTGACCAGAAACATGTATGGGCTTCGGTCATTGGTTAAGCGTTTTCATAAGTTCGGTTGTGCTGCGATGACATCATTGTTCTGCCCAAACGTAAACCAAAGTTTGTGATCGGTTACACTTGTTTTCAAGATGGCGAATTGTAAAAAGTAACGACAGTTTTGTTCATTATTTGTTAAAACGATGGAATGATTGTCCGTATACAAGTTTATTACTAGCACTCACGGGTAAGTTCCATTTCGCCAAAATGTTAATTACACTGTATATTTTGGGAAACGTTGAGAGTTGAACACGTCACAAACTGAAAACAATTTACTGGTTACGTTTGCGTTTTCACGTAGCTATGACGTCTTGTTTCTGGTCAAGAATATGACGTCAGAAACAAGTTTCTGTTCGTGTTCGCCAAACACACGCCCAGAAGTGCTTTGATCTAATAGAGAAAATAAGGAATTGTTATAAATGCATGTATGTGAAATTTCAAAAATGTTATAAGATGGCAATTTTGTGAAAAATATAAATGGTTTTAGAAGTACATGTATGTGTAGGTTTTATCGTTGTTTTTACCTTTACGATGAAACTTTGAAATAAACGTCTTTCTAAAAACTAATGTTTTATGTTAAACAGAGCATGGGATTGGAGTGCTAGTTTTAGATTAACCCTAACTCCCTAGGCCCATTTGCTTAGGGACAAGGGCCAAAGTCATGGTACAGCCAAGCCTTTGAGAAGCCCAGCCAGGCCCAGGTTTTTCCTATATAATGAGCTCTGCTTGCCTGGGCTAGGCCCTCCAGAAGCCCAGGTTATGTTGATTGGCAGGTAGTGTATTACAGGATTAGAACTCACAAAAGACAATTAGGAGGCCAGGTAGCCTAGGCCTGGCCGGGCTTCTCAAAGGCTTGGCTGTACCATGACTTTGGCCCTCCTCCCTTACACATAACCTGAATCCTCCAAAATCCTTCAGTAGTAAAGCAAGCACATGACATGTATGCACACATGTGTTTCTAATCTGTGATACATGTACATGGCCAGGGACCCTCCCTGCATGCATGGAGCAATAAACAGTGTCCACTGACCCAAGCACTGACCTTGCAATCACTACAACAAACATGGATGTACATGTACCATGGAAAGGCAAGTATGCCTAATAACCTCAATCCTTCAAAATCCTTCACTTTAGCAAAGAGCATGTAGCATGTAACCTCAATCCTTCAAAATCCTTCACTTTAGCAAAGAGGATTTTGGTGGATTTGGGAAGGTTAGGGTTAACTCAGTGACTGAAAATAATACCACTCATGATAAGGTCATTAACCAGTGCCGGCAGTGATTTTCAGTCACTGTGTTCATCTTAACCTAGGACACCGATTCCATGCCCTGTTGAAAGTCTGCTGTGATCGTGATGATAGTATCCCTTTAAGCCCAGCCCACAGTAGTTCATTAAAACAAATTAATAATGCAACCACAAAGTAATTAAAGTGAACTACATATAGCTAATTACAGTCATGCTGATAGAAATTATAACGACCTTAAATGCTCCCTACAATTAATGAACTAATCTGAAGAAACACGTGAACTAATGCGGGAGAAAGGCCTTTTTCCTTTAACAACCACCTGTTAAGTGAATCAGACCCAATAATACATGTATATAAGCCCTGGATGCAAATTGCTCATCAGTGAACCATGGTACCAACTTAATGCAGATGGTGAATGGATTTCTCTAAGAAATGTCACATCTGGTAAACAGACATGCTTAGATCAAGCTCTAACAGCCACATGTGGTTCCGATCGAATCCTGTCAGGAATAGTCTTGGCTGATTCCTGAACATGACTGGGCTACATTAGTCCATCAGTCTGAGGAGTAAATTGGTCTGTGGATCACTCCTGATCTTCTAGTTGTGTGCATATGTTTGTCTGTCTCTGCCTCATGGTGTCTGTTACTGTTATGCCTGTGTGAGTGAGTATCAGTCTTCCATGTTGTCTTTCTACTGTTTTCTGTTCCTCATGTCTGTCGAAAGCCCAGTCCATACTGCACGCAAGGCAGTTTTGGACATCATATAATTGTTGTGGAAAGTTGAAATGGGTTCAGCTTTTGTGACTCTTGTCGCATGGTTGCATTGTTATAAGTATGAACCAGTCTTGTAGTTTTCTTTACTGTAAGACACATAGATTGGTTGTCAGTCTCCTTGCCTTGTCTGTCTGTCTGTGATGTACATTGTACATGTACACTTGTCTGTTGGTATGTTGATCTCTCTGCGTATTGTAGTGTATCTAATTATATTGTCTTTTCCTGTGTCTGTCAGTAGGTCTGTGTGTCTAGTTTTCATTTCGTCTGATCTTTGTAGGCCTGTACATGGCTGTGTAGGCTAGTTTGAAAACATAAAAACTTCTCTTTTGGAGAACGTGACACTTGAGGATTTTTTTTATGATTAAGTGGATTCAAATGCAGCGGAAATAAATAATAATACAAAATGTATTGTCATTTTATATTTATTTAGGCCTGTGGCAAGTGAAACTTGTTCAGTGAGGATGTACTTTTGCGTCCCTTTCCGCCACCACCCCCACGCCACCACCCTCCTGCCACCACCCTCCCGCCACCATGGTTTCGTTACCTGCCCAACTTCGGGAGAAAAAAAATCCTCAATACAAGTAATTAAAAAATAGCCTTATGTTGGAGAAACAGAAATTCACAAGAATGTTTAATTTCATTGGATCAACATTTAAAAAAAAGCTTATTACATTGTGACATGAGAAAATTTAATCTTAATTTACATGTATCACCATAAACACAAGTAATGTTTCCAAAGAAAAACAGTGTTGTCTTTGACTCATTCTTCCTGTGTTTCTCGTCGTTTTCAATAATGAATGACTTTTCTTGCTGCCTGATTCCAAACAGTATTCACTGACCTGCGAGGTTCATCTGTGTACATCAGTAAATTATTGTTTGTCATTGAATTCTCTGATTTTTATTTATAGTCGATTGGAGTGAAAAAAAAATATAGCCTTTGAAATAATGGGACTGGTTTGAATTGCAATCGGTGATGTTTGACAAATTCGAGCGCTGGCCCGTCTCTGAAATTCCCTACCAGAAAACAAACTCTGAGAAATGATGATCATTGATCAATACTCAGCAATATCAAATTTCCTCTGTCACAAAATCAAATCATTAATTTTTCTCGAGACACTTGGGCTGCCCGTCTCTTCGTCAAGAGTATGCCCGTGGATGAGCCGATAAATCCATGAAGTGTGACCTTCACAACAATTTGTGGTGTAGTTTTTTCCGCCAGACTTAAGCGGGGAAACGGGGTGTACTCATCGTGTTATTGATATCTGGCAGGGAAAAGCACATCCCTCATTAGAAGCCGGAATTGCGAAATCACCTGTCCTCTGTCAATCAGATATAATGCAGTATTCTTGGGATTTGAGTTTTTGTTATGCAGTGATTGGATGTAGGCTGTTTGGTTTCCTTGGTTAGTAATTTATAGTACTCTACAGAATGAAAGAAGCCTCACTCTTGTAATGATGTCTTGATGTTTCTCATTCTGTCCTTATTGGACTTCATTTAGTTCTTACTGAGATACAGAGTGGATCCGACACAAAATGCGATGTTATAGAGAGGTGTGCAGTTATTCAGGATACTCTTGTTTGGAAATTCAAATCATATGATCAGAATTGAAAATATATAGGAGTCTGTTCTGAAACCTCAAGGTAAGTCAGAGATGTCAAATTTGTTTTATGATTTTCATATTGACTACTAAGGACTAAGTGTATTCTTCTATGGACAGTAACATTCAAGGTACAGCATTGGTAATGTTGGCAAAACTGCTTCTGTGAGTATGCTTACTCTCTTTGAATCAAGATATACATTGAAGGGAAGGTACAGCATTAGTAATGTTGGCAAAACTGCTTCTGTGAGTACGCCTACTCTCTTTGAATCAAGATATACATTGAAGGGAAGGTACAGCATTGGTAATGTTGGCTAAACTGCTTCTGTGAGTACGCTTACTCTCTTTGAATCAAGATATACATTGAAGGGAAGGTACAACATTGGTAATGTTGGCAAAACTGTTTCTCTGAGTACGCTTACTCTCTTTGAATCAAGATATACATTGAAGGGAAGGTACAACATTGGTAATGTTGGCAAAACTGTTTCTATGAGTACGCCTACTCTCTTTGAATCAAGATATACATTGAAGGGAAGGTACAGCATTGGTAATGTTGGCAAAACTGCTTCTGTGAGTACGCCTACTCTCTTTGAATCAAGATATACATTGAAGGGAAGGTACATCATTGGTAATGTTGGCAAAACTGCTTCTATGAGTATGCTTACTCTCTTTAAATCAAGATATACATTGAAGGGAAGGTACAGCATTGGTAATGTTGGCAAAACTGCTTCTGTGAGTATGCTTACTCTCTTTGAATCAAGATATACATTGAAGGGAAGGTACAGCATTGGTAATGTTGGCAAAACTGCTTCTGTGAGTATGCTTACTCTCTTTGAATCAAGATATACATTGAAGGGAAGGTACAGCATTGGTAATGTTGGCAAAACTGCTTCTGTGAGTATGCTTACTCTCTTTGAATCAAGATATACATTGAAGGGAAGGTACAGCATTGGTAATGTTGGCAAAACTGCTTCTGTGAGTATGCCTACTCTCTTTAACCAGTTCGCGTTGGAGGCCGTGTATACACGAAAAAAAATTTGCACCGCGGATCGGAGAGCGTCTAAACACGCCATAGGAAACTCGGGAATATTTGTATGCATGCTCGGTTGACGTGATAACGAGCCACGTGCATAAAGTGCCATGCTTGGAAGACGTGGCCACACGCTGTGGAAGCTTCCATTGTCCTTTCAGGTGACGTGAAAACACGCCATTTTGGCAGTGCTCGTGCTTCGGTCGATTTGTTTGGGTTTGGGCACTCGTAAACCTGTTCCACACCTTTTTCTTTGTCTCCATTGAAATCTGTAAAGCTGTGGTATACTAAGATTTCTATAGACCAATTTCCATGCACCATTGTCCCATTGTTACTCAGTAACATGCCACTCGGATAATGGAGGAAGGAATCCTTCCTCCATGCTCGGATGACGTGTAAATACGATGAAGAATTCTTTAGAGGGCTCGGTGGACTTCTAAAGATGCAACACGAAATACGCCCTCCTGGCTATAATTCCCAAGGGAAACTCGCCAATTTATATGCTAGTAAGCTAAATGTGGGTGTCCCGTCTTAGTTTCATTGACGTAACCAAAAAAAATTCATGCAAACAAAAACGTGTTTGTGTGGGAAAAAGAAACCTGCACAGGGGCCCAGAAAAACTTTTTATTCCCGTCGTGAACTGGTTAATCAAGATATACATTGAAGGGAAGGTACAGCATTGGTAATGGTGGCAAAACTGCTTCTGTGAGTATGCTTACTCTCTTTGAATCAAGATATACATTGAATGGAAGGTACAGCATTGGTAATGGTTGCCAAACTGCTTCTGTGAGTATGCTTATTCTCTTTGAATCAAGATATACATTGAAGGGAAGGTACAGCATTGGGTATGTTGGCAAAACTGCTGCTGTGAGGAAGCTTATTCTCTTTGAATCAAGATATACATTGAAGGGAAGGTACAGCATTGGTAATGTTGTCAAAACTGCTTACTGTGAGTATGCCTGCTCTCTTTGAATGAAGATATACATTGAATGGAAGGTACAGCATTGGTAATGGTTGCCAAACTGCTTCTGTGAGTATGCTTATTCTCATTGAATCAAGATATACATTGAAGGGAAGGTACAGCATTGGGTATGTTGGCAAAACTGCTTCTATGAGTATGCTTACTCTCTTTAAATCAAGATATACATTGAAGGGAAGGTACAGCATTGGTAATGTTGGCAAATCTACTTCTGTGAGTATGCTTACTCAAGATATTAAACAACCAACTTGGTCACAAGAAAAGAAAAAAACATTCAGATAAAAAGATGTGCATTCTAATGTGGAATTTAGGAAAGAGTGTACATTAAGGCTGTGTCGGGTATCCGGGTACCTGGATACCCGACTGAAACTGTCATTACCTGGTTCCATTTTTTGGTTCCAATTACCCGTAAATGACTTTTGAAAATTCTGACTGAACATTTAAGCCACACAAATGAAAGTCTCTGATTTTTTTTTTTTTTTTTTTCACAAAATGAAGAAAACTTGGACAGAGGCTTTAGAAGTAACATTTGCTAACAGCTTTCCTTTCACAGACTTGACGGCTTTTGTTTGATGTATCTAGTTTGTTTGAGTTGTTTGCAGTTACTGGATTAGTGCGAGTGTGGGACGCGTGAATTCTTTTTGCATTTTTGTGGGGAATAACTGAAAGCGCACCACATACTCTTTCCTAAATTTGAACCGAAAATTATTTCACTTTTCTTAAAATTGACAACACATCAGACAAAATTATTTCTCGGGACGATTAATACTATCATCAGCTTTACATGAAGTAAGTTTTATATTAAAATTTGACCGTTGGGTTATTTTTGAAATAGTAATCCTGTACCTTTAGGCCCCCAAAAGTCTGGTTTCTGGTCATAGGTCGGCTTAAAGTCGGAGCAGCGACTGAGGCAACGCACGCAGAGACCAGAATATCACAGTGTTTGGAGTGCAAATTTGGAGAAGAATACCTGTGTCTTGAGAAACACTTCTTATCATGCACTTGAAAGTTATCGGGGGAAAAATGATGGGGGAAAAAACCTTGAGAAGTTGAAAATGGGACTGGTGCATTTTCCCCGACCTGTGGGTCGGAGAGATACATGTAAGATGGCTGTACAAGATGGCTGTACAAGATGGCTACACATAGTCCACTACACATAGTCCACTTCTTTTTTTTGTTTTGTTGGATGCATTTTTTTTTTTTAAGTACACAAAACAAAAGATACAGGAACAAATGGTTACTAGGTGTTTATAGAACAATGTGTAACGGACCATGGCAACCACTTGGACTAGTGCCAGTTTCTTATTTTCCTGAAGTTTAATCATCATCAGGTGTTGTTGATTTCAATCATAGATCTCTCACTCAAATTACAACTAATTGACTGGCAATGACCTTTGAATGCTACAGTGTGATTTTGTGAAATTTAACAGGATTTGAAAGCCTATAAAACATCAGTGGTGTCACAGCTTCAAAGTCCTGTTTGGTGAAACAAAATCCCCCCACAGATCACAGTGTCAGTGATACCATGGCGTGCCTGTACTGCTGTACATCATGACTCAAGTCCATTTCTATGAATTTGGAAATAAAAGAGGTTCCCCAAAGTACAGAAGTGATGGTCTGTTGTTTATTCATCGTGTCGGTTCAGGTTGGTGGGTTTGAGAGTTCATGGGAAGATTCTGAAAGGTGGCGGATTAGGGAGAATATCTGGCACGTGATGAAACTCAAAAGTTTTAAATGTGGGCTGTGATTTTTATCAAAAGTGCAACATATGAGTGATTTAGAGGAATGTTGAATGTTGATGTCTTGTAAATCTTGCTTCATTGTAATTGCGGAGTGTGGTGGTTTGATACAGACCGTGGAACACTAAACAATACAACATTTTGTTTATGATCATGGATGTTTGAATACTGTGAGGAGAAACATTTGGGTAGTTTTACATGGTAAGGTAAGGCAACGTATTTTCTGTTTACACTCCTACGTGTACACAAATGAACATAAATAACGTCATTATTAATGCCACGTAAATGTACTTGTTCTGACTTTGTCCAGACCAAGTTTGTTATCTGTGTTCAAACTTATGGGTTAAAATGTTTAAAGGTTTGATGAATTTAAAACTCTGTACATGTATGGGTTTTTGTAACTTTACCGTGTGGGTATGGTTGTCACTATTACGTTTTCTGGTGTTAGAAATTAAAAACTTAATTGTCTTCAAATTTAATGTTTTAAATGTACAGAGTAATTTTTGTTAGAACATTCCTGGAAAGAAAAAAAAATTATGATTTTGATATGACGTCAACAGCAGGAGGATCAGTTTCCTGTAATTGAGACAGAATAAACAGCAAAAGGCACCAGTCACTGTTCTTTGTTCAGCGTGGTGAACACACAATCTATCAATCTACTTACTACAAGAAAAGTTCTACTTCAGTAAACCTTGAAAGCCGACAGTTTAAAAACTATTTTAATTCTGGCAAGACATTTGTGATGTGATCTGGGGAAAACCCTTCACATGGTGAAATTTGTCGTTTTTGTGTTATATACATCAAATTAACGAGGACACTGTGCTGTTTTCAAAACTGTTTTATTCATGATTCTAGGTTGTCTATAACTTGAGTTATGCTCTCAGGAAGTTATAGCTGCCGCTGTCCTTAAAAAACAATGGCGGAAACGAAAAACAAAGACGGCTTTTTAATTATCTGTTATAAGACTATGTTTTTACATATAAAACGATGGAATTTTTATTTAATATTTTCAAGAGTGATCATTTAGATTAACAATTAAAATGGTAACAAAAACTATTTTGCCTTTATCTTCAAAACAAGTTCGCCGACATCTGACAGGGTTTTTCCAGATCGCATCACATTTAAAGAACCTCCCCAATGCTCTCATTGTTCTTTGTCGTCTGGACATTTTAGTGACACATCCTGGCTTTGACTCTTGAGTCAAGAAAAGGCTAACTTGAAGAAGTTATTGATATTGAATTCATTGGGAAATTTTACCTCATAAAATAACCCTTATCATGGTCCCAGCTAGGGCTGTGCTGGGTATCCGGATACCCGACCGAAACGGTCATTACCCGGTTCCATTTTTCGGTTCCAATTACCCGTAAACGACTTTTTAAAATTCGGACTTAACATTTGAGCAGTGCGAACAGAAATCTGCGACTCTTGAACTATGTAATGTTTACACTTTTACAGACAATTATCTTTAAATTCAAGAGATTGCACTCCAATAAAGAAAAGATCGATTTAAGTATGGTATCCTCTGTATTATAAAAGTCAATTTGTTACCATTTACAGTACATGTATTTGTACACTACCGGAGGCATGGAGGCATGTTTTCAATAAAAATGAAAACGGGTATCCGAAGTTTCCTGATTTCGGATATCCGATTCCAAAAATATCTGAAAACGCACAGCCCTAGTCCCAGCATGTCCAATAGTTTGCACACTTTATTACATCTTTCAGTAAACAAAGTTTATTGACATACCAGATCAGTGCTTAACATATAACGTTGCTCAGATTATATACTGTATCTCTGAATACAACTGTAACTTACATGAACTTAACACATATTGCAGTTTCCATAGTAACCCATCCAGGCTTGTTAGAAACCATACTAAAAAGGGTATCGAAGCATGATAAATTGAACGCTGGTAGGATACACTTTGTGAATTTTTATTTATTTTTTATTTATTTATTTTAATGAAAGAGATCTTGGAGATGATGAGTGGTCAAACTTCAGTACAGGTTGGATGCAGTTTCAAAGAGCACAATTTCTCCTGACGACGGACAGAGCATACTGTCCGAAACGTTGCGTCAACCGATTCCTTCGGAACCACACATACTCAAAAGAGAGATTTATTCATCACATGGTGTCACCGCAAACCTTTCAGTTTAAATAGCACAATGCTGTCTGAAGGGCAGATCTGTTCAAAGGCAAAACTATTGATTTAATTTTGCCCTACACCGACGTGTGCAGGCAAGGCAAAACTACTCTGTAAAACTTCCTTGTTCCCCCATGCCTAGATGCCATTGCTTACAACTGTTCCAAATTGAATATAACTGTTATCATATTAGCACCATACAGGTACAGAATCCATTCAAGTACCCTAAACGTGTTTGCCCAGGCGCCCTAACCCACTCGTTGGGAATTGATCCATACCCTAAAGGCGTAAATAGGGTTTTTGTGGGCCGGGTTGGGTTGCGTTTTGTTCTGTGGCACCACAATTGAATGTATTGTGTTTGCTAAAAAGCTCATTCACACTGTTTCCTTCTTAAAACTACAGAAACCAATAGTGTGATGGCAGAAAGTCTAGTCACAGGAGATTTTCAGACTACTCATTTGTTATTTTATTGTTAAAGGTAGTTAATGAATACACATACTGATGGAAATACGTATGTATTCCAATGTATAAAGCAACAAATGACGATTTGTCACTTTATGAAAAAGTGATTTGCCGGATATATACTACTCAAAACAATTTAGGGAACATCAAATTTTTAACATCAAATAGGTTTGAAATGTTCCATGAACTGGGATTTTCATTTGCAACCCCCCTCTCTCTTTCAGTAGTCATGTCATGAAATGTGTAATCACTACATGCATCCTTTATCATCTGTTTCATTGTGCAGTTGTTTCTCATCAATTCTGTGAAACATTGTGTTTATCTGAAATAAATGATCTTGCTTTAACTGAGATTATTCCGGTGTTCCCTAAATTGTTTTGAGTAGTATATTAACCCTAACCTTCCCAAATCCTCCAAAATCCTCTTTGCTAAATTGAAGGATTGATGTTACATGCTACATGCTCTTTGCTAAAGTGAAGGATTTTGGAGGATTGAGGTTATGAGGCATACTTGCCTTTTCGTAGTACATGTACATCAATGTTTGTTGTAGTGATTGCAAGGGTTAATTAACGTAATTACGAAACTATGACGTTTTTAACACTTGAAACTTAGCAGAAATTTTGACGACAATGAATACACCTCGGATATCTACAAAAATGATTTTGACAAAAATAGATTTTTCTTTTTACGGATTCATCACTTCATGAAAACGGTTATGATTTTATAGATTTGTGTACTACCCTGGAAACTTTACGGTTGAAAACCCTGAACACAATGCATGTTTTTGTCAACCCTGGACTTCAGTATGGTCTGACTTGCTCAAAAGCCCTCCACCCATTCACTCAAAAATACCACCACAAGAATAGAGAGACAGACTGACAGAAAGCAAATCTGAAAGTCATACATGTGACAAACGTGCCGAACTTGCAAGTTTCTCCGCGGTGATTGTGAATGAGCAATCACAGACCTTCTCACATTTTTCTCTCTGGTAGACTAACGGGGTTAATTATAGGGCATTTTCCATACAGACATTTGATCCAGTCGTTTTCATTCAAACAAGGAACTTCCTTGATTGTAACACCACACTTTGAGGCTTAAATTATTCACCCTCCTTAAAGTAATACCCCTGAACCCTTGTTGGGAACACATGTTGCGTGCAAGTCGAGCAATAATAACTGCCGATAAAGTTACTGAAGAGTACAGAATAGGAAAGAGAACACTAATTAAAGAAGCTGAAAGGTTGCTTTTCTATATATAGACGAGGACTTCCTGTTGGAGAAGGGACCAATCGCACTAACCCAGGGAAATGTGGTTTTCTCTCCCCTGGTCTCCTACAAGGAGTGTACAAGTTTCAAATGAACACGGGTTGTTTTGGTGGGATGGGGAATTTGTAAAGTGACCATTCCCTCATCACAATGGACATGTTGTGTACGTTGAAGTCACTCAATATTTTATAGACCTTATCCACTGAGTGACCATTTTAAGTTAAAATTCTTATACACAAGTCCATGGAAAATCACAATGAGGCACACAGTTACAATTTATGTACAAATAAACAAGTGACTTTTGAACAGTGTTTCTGATGCATGGTATAATGTCATAGCTTAATGCATATTTGTAACCAGTGCTTATATGAACTTTTTTCTTCTTTTCAAAGCAGTTTTTCTCCATAATCATGTTAATTTGTCATTTATCAAATGTTATTACAGCTTCTTTTAAATGAAGGTCTGGCCATCAGTGCTGTAGTTCGCAGTCAGCCATCGTCACTATAGTCAAGATTCAAGATTTTTTTTTGTCATGTTAAAAAAGCTTGAAATTTGTAGTCCTGATGTGAACAATAAATTAAATTAAAAATATGTATTATACACTGTACATGTGTTACAGCAAATCCATGTACATGTATATATATACGTGAAAATACATAAGATATAAGAAAGATAAAACAACAAAAATACTAGACACTTGGCGCAATATCAAAAAGTTACACACTTTCAACAAAAAATCAAAACAATTTCTTTTAAAATACATGTCTGCATTGGCCATCATCACTGTAGTCTGGACAGCAGATGTGCAGCGTATCTGTTTTTAAAATAATTTGTAAATAGATGAATGTCCCCTGCTGGTTTTCATCAATGTCTCCAATCCCATCTTGACATGATACTCCATAGAGAAGGGTCATCACCTCAACATCTCAACGACATCTGCCTGTTGTACCTCAGCCATTCCTTCATGACTTCTAGATGTGAAGGGTTCACCCCAGGGCCGGCCCTTTCTTTCCAGCTCTTCTGTCTCGGCGGCAGTGGCGTCATCTTTCCCCATCATCTTTCCCCATCACTAGGATCATCCCTCCACTTCAGTTGTTTACCACTGCGGTGCTTTTACATTCCGATAAAAGGATTCCCCTCCATATCCTGTGACAGTCAGCCTAATGCATTACTTGATCCCTTTATCAGGAGGAGGGCATTTTACTCCACAAGTGACTTCCCCGACCCAAAAGCTTTAGATCGAGTGGGTGGAGTGGCACTGAATAACCGCCCATTGTCTGAACCCTAAATGGCTTCCATCCCATGGAGCTGGTTTCAGTTGTTCCCTTTTGTGTGAGGGTTTATCAAGAGATTTTGATATTCTCCTGGGGGAGGACTAGTCTTGGAGTTATCACTGTTACCTAGCTGTCACTTGCTCTTTTGAGTGTTCAAGCATCTGACGTCAGCTTGACTTTAGTTGAGACATAAAACCGGGTGTACTTTGACAGAGAGTTGTTACATGAATTTCTTGACAGCAAGAGGGCGCTACAATGATATACTTTATTTTTTTTAAAAACTGTTCTCTCCCTGTCTGACTCTAATGGGTGCGTTCGAGTAGCTTCCCCGGGTTGACCCGGGTCTGACTCTGGTGCGTTCGAGTAGGTCTGACGTCATTGCTGGGGCTTACCTGGGTCAGCCTCAAGTAACCTGCTCGCGAAGCAGGTCACTTGAGGCAGACCCGGGTAAGTGACGTGTATGACGTCACTTTGAGAATATTCTAAAAGGCAGCCATTTTTTCAGTGTGGCAATTTCGTGAAGTTTGACATACATTTTCATCCCTTAAATAATTTGTGAGTAGAGACTGTTCTTGTACTAGAAGACGTGTTGTTTTGTACGAACCTGAGAAGTATGGTAATACGATTAATTAGTTCCTTTTTACCCGGGAAAGAATTATTTTGCGATCGTGTCCTTTACAAATTCCGTGTGACCTTTGACATTCTTCACATCGCTTTAACGACCACAAGAGGGCAATCGTTCAACAGGATGCTCATTCGATTAGATTGTACTCAGTATTCAAATATGTGATGCGATCTGGGAAAACCCGTCGGATGTCGGCGAACTTGTTTTGAAGATAATGGCAAAATAGTCCCCCAATTTTTTGTTTGACAATTTGAGTTTTTGTTACCATTTTAATTGTTAATATCTAAATGATCATTCTTGAAAATATTAAATAAAAATTCCATCGTTTTAGTACAGCGATGGCTATAACTTCCCGAGAGCATAACTCAAGTTATAGACAACCTAGAATCATGAATAAAACAGTTTTGAAAACAACACAGTGTCCTCGTTAATTTGATGTATATAACACAAAAATGACAAATTTCACCATGTGAAGGGTTTTCCCAGATCACATCACATATATTACTGTATTAAATTACAGTATTTTTAGTTGTCTTCAAAGGTAAGGTACAGATTGGCCATTAACCCTCCTACTTTTGGTGCCTTTTTCAGACAAGTTGATGCACCATTTGAAACCATTCGTTTTGTGAAACACACCAAGGTGTAGTGTATCCACCATTCAAAACCATTTGAATGATTTATAAGCCACTGTGTAGTACATTCACCATTTGAAACCATTCGGCTATGGAAACACACCAAGGTGTAGTGTATCCACCATTCAAAAACCATTTGAATGGATTTGAATGGTAGTAAAGCTTGCTACCAACACTTTTCAAATGGTATCACCATGTGTGTACAAAACCAATGGCCATTTTGGTAAGTGGAAATTTTGAATGGTTTCAAATGGTCAAACAGTAGGAGGGTTAAAAAAAATATCTGAATGGACAAGTTTGCAATGTTACATGGCAAAGCTCTTGATAGGATTAATAATGTTATCTGAGGTGCTGTCATTTTTAGGCCAAAAAAAGTCTCTGGTTTCTGGTCTCCACACGTGTCGCCTCAGACCCGTGCATCAACATTTTTTTTCTTCTTTTTTTTTTTGGCTATGAAATAATGTCTAATTGCAGCCAAAATTGCTGGATCGATTGGAATTCTGCTGTGCTGTGTTTTTAAACAACTTTTTCGCATAGGGGTATGAACGTTTGCCTGATTTGTGAGGCCTCTCTTATTCACCATACTTTGTATATGGGAAATTTGGTCACCACGTATACGTGTATCACGTATTTCCTTGTTGGGAGAGGAAAAAAAAGGGCGTCACCGTACCGATGACCAGAAACTGGCCACTCTATTTGTTGATCTTATTTCTAATAAGGTTATTGGAAAGAGTACGTTCTTTCAACGTCCTTAAAAAGTTTGAATGCATTTTCACTATTCACGTAACACCCTTAAACTTCTTCAAATTGTTTATTAATCCTCCTATTATCACTGTTGTTCTTAACAAAGTCGACCCATACTTCAAAATGTCACAACTGGGACATTTTGAGGCACACACTTTCTTATCTGAAGATTAACGGCATTCCCCAAGGCACTTCAGAGAGATGAGGTAAACTGAAGCAGCCACCTGCTTTGTTTCATTGCAAGGTTAACTTGAAATAAACCAGTGCAGTAACTTGGGGTATACACATGCTGTGTGAAGGTCAGAACACTTTGTTTTTGTCCCAGACCCAGGGGCATTTTGGGGTATCCATGTACCATTCTTGTGTACAGTATGCAATATTTTAAGGCATGCATAGAAAAAGCACTGTGTATTTAGCAGACAAGTTTTTGTGGCATTTTGGAGACTGCATGTATACAAGGGTTAATATATCTTGATTCGTAGAGAGTAAGCATACTCTAGAATGTTTGGTAGTTTTGCCAACATTTACATAATTACCAATGTTATACTTTCCCTTAAAAAATAGAATTATTAATACATTTCATTGTGTTAATTTCAATTACTTCCCCCAAATAATAAAAATAATAAATAAATAAATAAAATGAAAAATAAATTAACCCTAACCTTCCCAAATCCTCCAAAAATCCTCTTTGCTAAAGTGAAGGATTTTGGAGGATTGAGGTTATTAGGCATACTTGCCTTTCCATGGTACATGTGCATCCATGTTTGTTGTAGTGATTGCAAGGTCAGTGGACACTGTTTATTGCTCCATGCATGCAGGGAGGGTCCCTGGCCATGTACATGTATCACAGATTAGAAACACATGTGTGCATACATGTCATGTGCTTGCTTTACTACTGAAGGATTTTGGAGGATTCAGGTTATGTGTTAGCAAATGGGCCTAGGGAGTTAGGAAGGATTCAGGTTATGTGTTAGCAAATGGGCCTAGGGAGTTAGGAAGGATTCAGGTTATGTGTAAACAAATGGGCCTAGGGAGTTAGGAAGGATTCAGGTTATGTGTAAGCAAATGGGCCTAGGGAGTTAGGAAGGATTCAGGTTATGTGTAAGCAAATGGGCCTAGGGAGTTAGGGTTAATTAATTAAATGAAAGTAAAAATAGTGTACATGTGTAAGTCCTGATGTATTGGAGTACTTCATATTGCTGGTTTGCTTATATAAATATCTACATTCTATTGGAAAAATAGATGCAGAAGTAGGTATTTATTTTTATTTTTTTATATATATTTCACTGGAGTAAAATATAGAATAAATTTTCCAAAATGAAGATTTTCTTTTGACTTTTTTTTTTAACATAGCTGTTATTTTCTCTACATTTTCATACAGATATCAACTGTTGTTCGGACATGGTAAGCAATGCTGGTCGCCAAGGTGGTGGGGGTGCCGGAGGAGGGGGAGGGAATATGTCCATGCCGTGTCCGACAACAGGAGGAATCCGCAGAGTCCGTCTTCAGAGCAACACCCTTTCAAACGCTGCTTCTCCAACACTCAGCGACATCTCAAATATCCGCTTCACACCGCGGAATCCCTCCTCCATGTCCTCAGGGAACCAAGCGCCACAGAACCAACCGCCAAACGAGCGGCAAATGTTCTTAGAACCCAGCACGGTGATGCCCATCAAGCTGGAGTGGTCGGGGGGAAGTCGCACACTGCCCTCGTTGACGCCACACAGTCAGGGACCAGGATCACAAGCCGGGAGCGACGTCGGGGACCACTCCTTACCCCCTCCTAGCTCGTCGTTATCTCACTATGCCAGCAGCTTCAATTCCCTCTCGCCCTTCCCTGTCGAGATCTCGCCATCGGGGTCCAGCTTTGCAAGTCCACGCCACTCAGCCAGGTCGTCTCGTTCACGCAAACGGGCACTGTCCCTTTCACCGCTCTCCTCGGACGATTTCAATTCAATCATCAGAACAAGTCCAACGTCTTTAGTAGCATATATAATCGGTTCACGTGGATCGTCTGCCTCAATATCGCCCTCACCAGGCATGCTGGCTGGCGATTATGGACACTTGTCGGCTCGTAACAGTAGCAGCCCGATGTCCCAGTCTTCATCAGGGAATCACCCTTCTTATCATATTCCAAGGGCAAACACAGGAGATGTATCTCCGCCTCCTTACCATCCTCGTAAATCAAACATTGGGTACTCGTACAATAGTGGTAATATGGCACCACGGCAGATGGAACCAATGGAACAGTCGTCGTTATTCAATATGCCGCAGATGGAAGGGCAGCTTGTTGTGCAGCCACGGAATGAAGTCATCCAACAGGAATTTCAGAACTACAACCCCAATACGTACACGCAGAACCACCACCAGCAGTACAAGCAAGAGCCTATAGACACGTACCCGGACACAGCAAGTACCTACTCTCAGAGTACCACTTTCTCCCAGCAGCCGTCCTACCCTCAAACGTCATCAAATCCTCCCTATCCTCGGCCTTCCTCCCAGCCTACCAATTATTCCCAAACACCCACGTTTTCCCCTCCACACCCACCACCAACTTCGTATCAAATTCCACCGGCTTATCACTCACCGGGTACCCCCTACCAACAGCAACCGAGCATGCAGCCATCGCAACCCGCTATGGCAACCCACTCACTACCATCCCATATGCCTCCGCCACCACCCTACTCCCAGCATTTCGAATCGCAGCATTCGCCCCCGGCCTTGGCAACCCAGGTCAACTCGCCAGGCTCAAGCACTGCCAAGTCCAGCCTGGAAATGGACAGTGAGCGGGTCCACATTTGCCGATGGATCGACTGCAGTGCCGTGTTTGAAGACCAGGAGGACATGGTGAGGCATATTGAGAAGGTTCATATTGACCAGAGGAAGGGGGAGGATTTCACCTGCTTCTGGCAGGCTTGTACAAGGCGCTACAAGCCGTTCAACGCTCGCTATAAACTCCTAATCCACATGAGGGTACATTCAGGAGAAAAACCTAACAAGTGTACGGTAAGTTAAGCCCGAGGAATGTTTAATTGTTTTAATTTGTTTTGTTTATTTTAAATTATTTTTGTGAACACGGAATCATTTAATTGAAGGGACAGTGTCGTCACAATTGGAGCAGACTTTCAACAGGGCATAATAATAATAATGATAATGGAGGCATTTTTAAAGCGCTCTTACACGAGGTATCACAGCGCTGTACATTATTACCCCTGCTCATCAGGCTCATAAATCATTCCTGAAACCATCTCAGCTCCCTGGGGAGTATACAGCTCAATTGCTGCCATTACGGCGCATATGGGGCTAATCAAACACAACAACCAACTCTGCCCTCACAGAGGTACCCATTTACTCCTGGGTGGAGAGAAGCAATTATGGTAAAGTGTCTTGCTGAAGGACACAAGCATCGCAGTCAGGATTCGAACCCACATTCTGATGACTCAGCCATCAGAACACAAATCCGATGCACTAAACCGCTCGGCCATGGCACTCGGTGTCCCAGTTTAAGATGAACACAGTAACTGAAAATTACTGGCTCATTTATGCAGCAGCAATGGTAATATGACCGTATCATGTGGGGTATTATTTTCAGTCACTAAAACGAGTAGTCATTCCTTGCACTGTTGATCGTGACAATATTGTCTTTTTAACACTTCTATATATATATATATATATATATATATATATAAACAGCAAAAGAAACGTCACCCTCTAAATTTTGATAAGTCTGAGAACGTGTTTAGCTTATGTGTCCTCAGACGTCATGCATGACGAATTTTGAGGTCAACCAAATTTGCCACATTGTGTTCGTGTTGCACTATATTCTTCATTAAACAAATTATATTAATTATAAAATGAAAATAATAAATATTTTTAGGGGTGACGTTTCTTTTGCTGTTATGTATATATTTGGTAATCTCAAAAAACAGAATGGAACACAATATGACTAAAACTCTCTTGGTTGTAAAGTTGATGATTTGTATAAAACATCCCTTGAAATCTTTCTGTCTTGAGGTGCAATCATTTTAAGTGAAATTAGTCCCAAAATTTTCCAACTGAATTTTTTATTTCACGAGACAAAAATTCCTATGTAAGAACGAATACAGAAAATGAATTATAACAATTTTATTCGTAACTACAACATTAGAACTTCAACTAACATTCATCTCCCAAAACACAGGACACAAATTTGTCAACACATACTTCGATACACTGGTGCAACCAACTGGAACAAGCTTCCCCAGTGATATAATTAGAAACTCACCAACACTTAATTTATTCAGATAAAAAATTAAAATGTACCTATAAAAATTGTTCTTTGTAAACTACTTATGTGTATTATCTTAGTAAGTTTGTTAATTGTTATCAATTGTGGAGTGTCGTGGCCGAGCGGTCTAGCTTATCGGACTCAAGTTCTGGTGTTAGCAGCAGAATGTGGGTTCGAATCCCGGCCGTTACACTTGTGTCCTTGAGCAAGACACTTAACCATAATTGCTTCTCTCCACCCAGGGGTTAAATGGGTACCTGTGAGGGCAGAGTTGGTTGATTAGCCCTATATGCGCTGTAATGGCAGCAATTGAGCTGTATACTCCCCAGGGAGCTGAGATGGTTTCAGGAATGATTTATGAGCCTTATGAGCAGGGGTAATGATATAATGCACCTTGAGCACCACTTAGTTGGTGGATACGTGCGCTATATAAGTCCACACATTATTATTATTAATGTATAGTACCCTATTTAGGCTCATAAAATTTGCTGTTTTTCTGTGATAAGTGTTTTGTTGTTTTCTTGTCTGTCCGTTCGTACGTCTTGTCTTGTCTTGTCTTGTAAGGCATCCCCAACACAAGCAACCGCTTACCGGGACATGCCTCCATTTCATTCTTTCTTATGTCTAATAGGTTACTTATACATGTAAATGTATTAATACTGTTATCTGTATACTTTGACTTGAGAACTGTGAAATGGAAATGAATGTAAATGAATTGAAATTGAAAATTGATTGTCAATGACACAATGAAATAAGCTGAAACAAGATGGTTTCTGTCAGTGTCTCTCGATTCTAATGGAAGTGTGGATGCACAGTGCATCCCTGTGGTTGGTGATTGATTGTTTAACATCCATTGGACAGAATTTAACCACAATTTAATTTAAAAAACTGAAATACTTTCACATTGTTATTGAGTTCTTTCGGGTACACTGTGTGATGGCTCTGAGAAGAGTCTCCTGATGACGGCTAGAATGGACGAGTCGAAACGTTGAGAACAAACCAACCGGCTCTTCTCGGAGCCATCACTTCTTCCAAGAAGAGATCATTACATGGTGTCACCCAAAAGAACTCAAGTATCTATCTCCACCATGCAAAGCTTCAAATCCTACTTTCACCACGTTCCTTCAAAAACCTTCTATGACTGCAAGGGTCAAAATCAGTAAACAAATTTCTTTGTACATGCCAATGTATATCTAGTGCACTTAAAAGTCAAACACTGTCAAACCTTACGTGCAGTAAAGTACATTTACAGGTCAAAATGAGTTGACCGTTTTTGACTGATAAAAGCATCTGGTATTGTTGAGGGTGGTCAAAATGACAGTCAAAACCAGTCAACAATATACCCCTGTTGGTTCATCAGTCAAAAACAGTAAGTTGACTGATTTTGACAATTATAGCTACTTGCCACAAAAGTAAAAAAAAAAAAAAATCACCTTCAATAAATTATGAATTACCTTATGAAGTACCTTTTTAATACAACCTTCAATATCCACATGCATGGATTGTAAATTAGTAGCATTTGTGATTAATGGTTTAGGCCAGCCCTGTCTGACATCAACCCAGCCTTACTAACATGAATTTAGGGAGAGGTGAAATGTTTTGTTTTGGCGGATAAGGAACGCTTGAGATTGCAGACTGATGGATTTAAACAAATAGTGATAGATCTGGACCAGACAAGGACAGGAACGGCATGGTTAAGAGCAACAACTTGTTGTTGGAGTTTCTCGGTAGTGAGGGGGGACATCGTGGGACGTTTGTTAAGTTGAAGTAAAGCCAGAAATGTTTGTAATCAGTTTGCTTTGGGGAAAAAAAATATTAGCTGTCTGTAGAAAGATCAGATATTTTGCCTATCCAGTTCATCGTCAACCAGGGATATTGGCGGCATTGATGACCCAGTGCATGTTATTAAGTTTATTCTTCCTTGTTTCTTCCCCAAACTGTGTGTTCCTTTTTTCTCCTGAATAGAACTCTCTTCAAAAAGTTGTTAAATTATTTTTGACATTTTGTGGGGTTTGCATCTATAGATACAAGGGTCAAAATCAGTCAAAATGTTGATATACTTGCCAAGGTATATCTAGTGCACTTAAAAATCAAACACTCTCAAACCTTACGTGTAATAAGTACATTTACAGGTCAAAATGAGTCGACTGTTTTTGATTGGTAAAAGCATTGTCTGGTATTGTTCAGGGTGGTCAAAATGACAGTAAAAACCAGTCAAAAATGCCCCTGTGTGTACATTTGGGTCAACAGTCAAAACGGGCAGTTGACTGGTTTTGACCTCTATAGCTACTTGCCACTGAAGTACAGCTATAGTAGGAGGGTTAATTTGTTTTTAATTATTTTGTATTTCTATTATTATATTTGTAAATACATATTGTTTTTTTAATTTTTAATTTTTAATTTTTATTTTTTTTTTTGGGGGGGGGGACCTGAGAGCCTGAAATGTTGTAGCAAAACTCCATCAGCCTCTTACAATACAATACAATGAAGGCATTTATATAGCACTCTTACACAAACGGTATCACAGCGCTTTACAGTGAGATGCAAATGCCTAAAATAAATGAGTCTTGAGAGATGTTTTAAATTGGGTGCAGCAGTATAGAAACCCTTGTTAGCCGCAGTTAAATGTGTAGTTGGCTTTTTGAAGATCCGGGAATCAGAATTTGAACGGAGTCCACTGTGGTTAGGTTGGTATGGTATAATAAGCTCACAGAGATAGGATGGCGCAGAGTCAGTAACACATTTATAGGCAATAGTCATTGTTTTGAAATCAATCCAGTCTCGAACCGGGAAGCCAATGAAGCTGTCGTTGTGAAGCCTCTTGTGTATATAATACACAAGTTCGCATTGGTATCAGTACCTCTCTGTTTGCGAAGTTTCAGAGAGTCTGTCTGAGACATTTTATAAGACAAACATTCCGCTGCCCACATTCCCACTTCAACTGAAATTCCAGCATGATTGGTCCGCCCAATTTATGACTTTGTAGGATGGAGACAACAGCATGATCCAAGTATTAAGCCACCTGATCACTGATCACTGTATGGACAAATGTCTGTCTCACCTGGGACGTTCAGGTATTCAATCTGTCCTTTAAAAGTGGCAATGGTTGGCATATGTGAATACTTTTCATTCCGCATAAATATAGCTGGTCGTAAAAGCAAAGTAATGGTCTAGTGAATGACTTGATGGATGCAGGTGCCCTGGGATCTGGTTTTGGGACGTTAGGGATTTACATGAACACATTGTGGGGATGAAAATTGTGGTTATAGAATTGTTGTTGATTGGTTCTCTGACCCGACTGTGCCAGCTGTGGTTAAAATGTACATGTAGTTATAAATTGTGTGTTGACATTTTGTTGTTGTTGTTGTTTTTGTTGGTGTTTCCTGGTATTTGTTGGTTTTCTTCTGTTATTGTTGTTGATGCATATCATTAGGTGTTCGTGCGACAGCGCAAACACCTCTTTGAAATTATTATTATTATTTATTTTTTTTATTTTTTCTTCTTCTCGATGAGACTTGTCGAACAAAAAAACATACTTCCAAAGTTCACAGAGCCTCCAAACTTGACACATACTTAGACCATAACATGTAGTTGTCAATAACGTTATGACATTATAGTTTCAGGTAAAGTTGTGACGTCGTCGTGACGTCATCATATATCGAAATACACTAAAATCCAATTTTAATATTTCAAAAAAATGAACCACAAAAGATATTACACAATCTTTGCATCACCTTAGGGGCCGTTCACAATTGTCAACATTTTCACGAGCGTACAAAGAGTACACTTTTTCAAGACCCCCCCCCCCCTAAAAGCGTACGAAAAAAATGTTGATTTTTTTTCACACAAGTCTATATATAGACATTTTGCAATTGCGTGTGTATGCTACAGTATAGTACAGGTAGCTAGGGAACGGAAGGGACATTGCGCAATTATTTGCGCGCAATCTCGGTTTGGGAACACTGCATTTTTAAAGAGGTAATTACCGTTTTAAACGGTAATCCCCTCTTTAAAAATGGAAACAGAGATATAAAATGTTTTATTTGTATTTTGTATTAAATTATTACATTACTGAAGCCTTTTACAATGCAAAAAACATTTACAAATGTTCTGTTTGAAACCGATTAGTTTATTTATAATATTTTGATAATATTTACCCTATACATAAAATGAACTTGTCCAGGCAGTCTTGTTTGTGCGTGTGGGACGTGTGTCTGATTGTGTGTGCATGGACGGGCGGCCGTTAAAACACGCAGTGGATACGAACGACATGTATACATGTACATGTAAAATACAGTACATTTTCATGCACGTAGGACAATGCCGCGCATGCTGTACACATTACACGTTCATGGGATGCGATGCGGGGCGGCCTCGGCCGCGACCGCTCGACCAGTGCTCGCTCGGCATCGGTTGCGGCTGTCGGCTGTGGTGACGGGCGAGAAAACAGATCGACATTTAAAAAAAACAAGCGTTAGGCGGGCATTAACGGGCGAGAAAACATATCGACATTAAAAACAAGCGTTATGCGGGCATTAACGGGCGAGAAAACATATCGACATTTAAAAAAAGCGTACGGCGGGCATTAACCCCCCCCCCCCCAGCGTACGGTTTGTACGCTCGTGAAAATGTTGACAATTGTGAACGGCCCCTTACAGATCTTGAATTGTGTGACATTTCGTACACAGACATGACCCAATCTGACCTCCCTTTCTGGTCGAAAAGTTTAAGTGAAAAAATATTCTGAAGCACTTATATAGAGTCCATGGTATGGTATTTGGGCGTGCCTTCCTGTGGACAAAATTACTATTGACATGTGACCTTTTCAAAAATG
Source organism: Zoroaster sp. YZ-2022 (assembly GCA_029582265.1). Taxonomy (NCBI): domain Eukaryota; kingdom Metazoa; phylum Echinodermata; class Asteroidea; order Forcipulatida; family Zoroasteridae; genus Zoroaster; species Zoroaster sp. YZ-2022. The sequence goes on along the minus strand of CM055825.1, from coordinate 5,958,244 downwards.
TGACTGATGGCGTCATCACCTGTCACAGCACCCTCTGGCGGTGGGTTTAAAAAAAAAATAATTTTCTATCTCAAAAACCATAGGCAATTTGAATGTGACATCTTATTTAAAAAAATGTTTGATGATGTCATCAAAGTTCAGAGCGCCCCCTAGCGGCATTTTAAAAAGGGATTATTTTCCAATCTCAGATATTGAACCAAAGCAGGTACTAATGCTATTTTTTTTATTATCATGAAGAAGTTTTATTGTGTCATATATATGACCTTCAAATCACCTGATCTGACCTTTACTTCCGGTCTAAACAGGAAGTTCAAATTCAACACATTCTAACGCAAACTTGATAGGACTTTTGAATATGAAATTGATATTGTTATAATAAAAGATGGTACACCTTTGCAAAATATGATTGACATCATCGATGATAATTTGATTGAACCAGAAGTTGACACAAACACCGTGTGTTTGTTCTAACAAACACTTGAGCTCTAGTTGTTTTTGCTGTTGTATTTTCTGTTTTTTCCGTTGTCTTCCATTTGTGGCTGACGTTATTGAATTGGTGCATCTGGCACAAACATCAAGATGTACATTGCATAAGTTTACATTCCTGAAGGAGCAGCTAAGGTTTTCATCGCTGAAAGTTTGAGTTTGTTGGTTGTGGAATGACCTGTCTAGTGAAGGGGGACATTCTTCTTAACAACAAATGTAATCCCAACCCTATTTCTCATTATACTTCATTCTTTTTCTTGGATACCTTTGGCAACTGTGGTTGGAACAATGAGTGACATAGCTCTGTCGTACACCTACTGCATGTGCTCTCTGATCTTGTTGCTAGGCAACCACTGGCTACTCCTTTTGACACAAAAGGCAGTGGGTCAATCAGAGGTCAGAGATCAAGAATCTTGGCAGCAGAGGGCAGAGATTTCTCCCTCTCATAAACAATGATATATTTTGGAATCTGTTTGGTTTGTTTGTTTGGATTCTCATTTGGATCAAGTTCCTACCATTCATTGATGGAAGAAGTGTGTGGCTTTATATGTTTTAAAGGAATATACATGTACGTCTTGGGTGAATTATGATTTAAAAACTTACTTGATATGAAGTTGGCGATGTTACAAACCATTCTGAGAAATTATTCTATCTGACATGCTGAAAACGTATGACAAGGAAAGATCATGGCTATGAACCACAGGCCTGTGATTTCCCAGGATTTTTTCTGATTTCAGGATTTTTTTTTTTTTTTTTACAAATCTCCTTTGCCTCAGAATTTTCTCGCAAGAAGAGAAGTAGCCACCAAGGAAAGAAAGAAATAGCCTGTATTGTGTCCAAACCCTTAGCATGTTCGGGGGGGGGGGGGGGGCAAAGGGAGACCCAGGCCCACTATCCATTTTTCAGGATTTCACAAAGTAACAGAAACTTTACAATACCCGCGTGTCACTTTGTGAAAATACAACCCAGGCTTTGTGTGTGGCTTTTGTTTTCAAGAACTAACACAAACATTGTTTTCAGTGATTAATTGATTAGTAATTAAAAAAGACTCCAAAACAACATATACTGAACAGCAAAAGAAACGCAAGTCCGAGGTCTTGTCAAGTTTCAAACAGAAGACAAACCATTTTGATTCTAATCACTCATTTAATGAAAAATGCTTTCAATTTGTGAGCTGAAAGTGACTTGAAATTGCATTGCAAGATTTTCACTTTCAACAGTCACTTTCAGCTCACCAATTGAAAGCATTTTCCATTAAATGAGTGATTAGAATCAAAATGGTTTGTCTTCTGTTTGAAAACTTGACAAGACCTCGGACTTGCGTTTCTTTTGCTGTCCTCGGACTTGCGTTTCTTTTGCTGTTCGGTATATTTCCATAATTCAAAAGTTCTATAAAAACCACAAAGTGACAACAATTCAAAAATATGAATTTTTGATGAAGAAACGTGTGTTTCAAAAAGAGACTTACTTCAAATGCCCGTTTTCTTCAAATGTGAATTTTGTCTAGTGAGGAAGTTTGTGTCACTTCGTGAGACCTGTATTTGGAAAACCTTTGACCTTGATATGCTGTCTCTATGAGGTTTTTTATTGTAAACATTATTTTCTGACACTGTGGAATTTTCAGTTCTTGGAAATGCTGAATCATATAATGTTGCTTTCCATCCCAGTGTTATGTCCTGCAGAGTTTATTTTGACTGTTTAATTTGTTGACTGTAGAAGTAATCCTATACAAAGATTAACGCCAACCTGTTCAGCAGAATCTTTTGAGTTTTCTCTCAAATGGGTGCGTGAGCTGATGTTATGTTGTGATGAGGATTGACAGAGATCAGGATTATGGTATGCTGTGGGTTACCGCAAGAGGCAGTTGGATACCATGGGTTGAGTCACCCTTTCTGTGGGTTTTGAGTCATTGATGGTTATTGTATTGGTCTGACTGTATCCTGGCTTGGTTTCAAGGTTCACTGGTTTTGTTGTTTTTGGAAAGATTGTGACCTTAACCCTCCTATGCCCAGGCTGAAATTTGGCCCAGTAAGCGCCGCACCCACAGACAGTCACTTGAGTATTTTTGGTTGCATTGCCAATTGTTCACACTTGTGTATTTTTCTCTAAGAGTGCTGGAGTTAGTGGCAAAGTCAAACACACTTGTACATGTCCTACATAAGTTATATGCAGAGTCACACAGAGCTGTGTATGTACTGCATAAGTTAGCAGCAGACTCATATACAGTCCAGTGGTTTTGGTTTGACCATAGCCACATGTCCTTGCATTTATTTGAGTGCACTGCACAAAGTCAATGGGTTGGGAGTTACATACAAATTTTGAGTGTCTTTGATTGTTAAACCTACATGTATAGGAGGGTTAATAATAAAATTGACTCTCTGGTATATCTTGCATAATAGGCCAGCTACAATCCCCGCCCAAAATAGTTGGGATGCGTGACAATAAACATACTCTCCCCTGACCCACCCAGGACAGAAAGGAGTACTATGAAGCCCCAACGATAAACTTTTACAAAATATTGGTTAGAGAAATTTTGAAGATGACCGTTTGTTTAATGGGGGTTTCAGATTTTTCAGAAAGATTCAAACTTTTAAAGCCCTCATTTTAAGCCCTCGATATCTTATAATTTTTTGATATTGATTTCCCACCTGCCCCTTCCTGGTTATCCATGCCCACAAAGGTCAACATTTCAATCACTTTGAACATTTACCGCTTCGACCCCATGTCCCATACTGAATGTTTCTATTGGTAATGCAGAACATGGTCAGTGAGAAAAGAACACTAGTTACCATCTTCACCCCCTCCTCCCTCCCCCCCCCTCCCCCTCCCCCTCCCCCTCCCCCTCCCAAATCTATGAAAAGGTATTTACCGATATATCCAAGACCAGCTGTCACAGTTGACCTCCAATCCAGAGTTTATTGACCTGGGGATCATGGCTTCCACTGGTGACTCTCTGTTCACACCCTAGTCTGTTTACAACCAGAAATGCTTCCAGAAAGAAAAAAAACAAAACCAAAAACAGGCTGGCAACCATGTAGCCAGCTTAAAAAAAACTGCTGACAATAAATTTTATTTGGGATGACAAGTGAAACACAAAGTCAGCAGAAACGGGTTTTTGTTTACAAATCATGAAGTGATGGCTGCATTTAGCTTGTCATTTTGATGCTGGTGTATTGAATATTTACATTTATAAATATTTCAACTTGTAACATGTTGAGGGCAAGCAAGGTGGTTTATGAGATCATATTTGGTCCAGTTTCAAGGCCTTCATATATCAGCAAGTTTCTTGATAAGGTTGCTTTGGCATAAAGAGAGCGAAGTAAACTTTATGTGCACATGTATAAATTCACCTATTACAGGATAGATACAAAAGTGAGGCTATAATTCTCACAACCACACCCTGTATGCATCAGCTAGAGAAGGCCCAATAATTTGGTAATTCCAAAAAAAAAGTTCCTTTCTGACAATTATTTTACTTAAAATTCAACGACATTTGAAAGTGTGGTTGCTCCTGCAAACGGACAAAATTAGACAGGTTACTTTAAAACCCTCCTACAATCAGTGCAATTTTTGAAACAACCCATTCAGGCCACTCCAAGCCATTAGCTGTTGGCAGTGGCCTCCTATGGTTACCCTTCTGTACACTGTCACACCACTGAGATTGCAGGGTAAGGTGGTCTCCCATCGATACATTGCAGGCCATACATACTAATATGTTCAAACATTTACAGTGGCCTTGGGTGGCACACAATTGATTTTGGATTAAGATTACTTGGAAAGGACAACAGGCTTGTACATGTTATGTACTGATGGTTGCTAAAGAACAGAATTTAGTGGATCGGAGTGGCCTCCATGTGTAGGAGGATTAATGGAGCACGTTGTATTCAGTGAATACGGGTAATTTTGGAACTGGGAAGCAAAATTTATGTGGATTTTTCAAAACTGCCCAATCACACCCCTGATTATGAAGTGTTCATCAATGGCATTCAGTTTCTGAAATGTTAGATATTAAACGGGGGGTTTCGAGAACCCGAACTGGTAAAAAAGGAACTGGGTATTAAACCCAATGGTCAGGTACCCATCAACCCAGGTACCTGTCACAGGCCTAGAAGATTATAACCCCAGCTCATGAAACATTTATGCAAAAATTATTGAGGTCTATACACCCAGACATGACACCTTGTTCCAAATAAATTTTATTGATACACTCTGTAGTTTCTGAAAGTTTTGTCTAAAGTCTTCCTGTTCCACATACTCGGAACAAATCGGGTGCCAAGAGGTTCCCTGGCCATCCTTATACATTCTCCAGTCTCTTGTAGTCTGCCTGTTACATTAAATCTCTAAAGGCATCTAGAACATGACCTCAGTGACCCTTGCTACAAAGACTTGAAGCGCTCACTCTGGGGGTCAACTGGGGTCATCTTGTATCATCTTGTATCCTCCATTGTCAAGACAACCTTTGACATAATGGTGCAAATGATTTCCTTATGCTAGGAAGATAACTTGAAATGTGGAATTATATATATGTACATACATATGACATAAAACACAATAAAGGGGGCCACTTTGCATCCGTCACGTTAACAGTTTTTCCAATGGTTGTTATTTATTTTAAGTACCTGAAACCGACCAAAAAGTGTTTCAACATGTGAATGGACATGCAGACTTATACTAGAACTAATTTGAGTTGATTTATTTTATTTTTTTATTTATTTTTTTACCCTCAAATTTCCATAATAATTAGACGGAAAAAGTTACCTCACTTTTCCATCCATTTGTTGATGGAAATTTTAGGGTAATTAACAAAATAATAGTAATAATCAACTCAAATTATCTTTAGGATAAGCATGCATGTCTATTCAAATGTTGAAATTCTTTTTGGTTGGTTTCAGATATTTAAAAAAAAATTACAACCATTAGAAAAACTGCTAACGTGACGGTAGGAAAGTGGCCCCATTTATTGTGTTTTATGTCATATACTTTGTAAAAAACATTTTAGTGACATTATATTTACAATATGTTATTTGAAAGTTTTTGTATAAATCTAAATTTAAAAAAATAATAATAATTTTAAGAATATTTATTGTTTATCCAAAGCATCCCAGCTCTTTTCATTGGGAAAAGTTTTAACATAATTTTTCAGGCAAACAGTGTACCTGTTACTATTAGTGTCAATCAGGATTCAAATAATAACTTTTTGTTTGAATTAATTTGTTTTTGTTGAAGATTATTATTTTATTGTTTACCATTGCAGTTTGAAGGATGCAACAAAGCTTTCTCTCGTCTGGAGAATCTTAAGATTCACCTTCGTTCTCACACTGGTGAGAAGCCGTATATCTGCACACACCCTGGCTGCACCAAGGCCTTCAGTAACTCATCAGATAGAGCTAAACATCAGAGGACACATCTAGACACAGTGAGTTGGTTTATTGTTTGTTTGCGTGATCATTTTATCGTTTGTTTGTTTGTTAGTTTGTTTGTTCTTTTGTTCGTTCATTTGTTTGTGTTTGTTCATTGTTTGTCATTTTTTTCTTTTTTGTTTTGTTTGTTCCTTCATTTGTTTGTATATTTGATTGTTTTTCCTTCCTTTGTCCCTTTCTTCGTCTCTTCCTTCGTCCCTTTCTTCGTCTCTTTCTTCGTCTCTTCCTTCGTCTCTTCCTTCGTCTCTTCCTTCGTCTCTTCCTTCGTCTCTTCCTTCGTCCCTTCCTTCGTCCCTTCCTTCGTCCCTTCCTTCGTCCCTTCCTTCGTCCCTTCCTTCATCTCTTCCTTCATCTCTTCCTTCATCTCTTTTCATCCCTTTTCATCCCTTCCTTCGTCCCTTCCTTCGTCCCTTCCTTCGTCCCTTCCTTCGTCCCTTCCTTCGTCCCTTCCTTCGCCTTCCTTCGTCCCTTCCTTCGTCCCTTCCTTCGTCCCTTCCTTCGTCCCTTCCTTCGTCCCTTCCTTCGTCCCTTCCTTCGTCCCTTCCTTCGTCCCTTCCTTCGTCCCTTCCTTCGTCCCTTCCTTCGTCCCTTCCTTCGTCCCTTCATCCTTTCGTCCCTTCCTTCCTTCGTCCCTTCCTTCGTCCCTTCCTCCCGTCGTCCCTTCCTTCGTCCCTTCCTTCGTCCCTTCCTTCGTCCCTTCCTTCGTCCCTTCCTTCGTCCCTTCCTTCGTCCCTTCCTTCGTCCCTTCCTTCGTCCCTTCCTTCGTCTCTTTTCATCCCTTTTCATCCCTTCCTTCGTCCCTTCCTTCGTCCCTTCCTTCGTCCCTTCCTTCGTCCCTTCCTTCGTCTCTTTTCATCCCTTTTAATCCCTTCCTTTTTCATCCCTTTTAATCCCTTCCTTCGTTCCTTCCTTCGTCCCTTCCTTCGTCCCTTCCTTCGTCCCTTCCTTCGTCCCTTCCTTCGTCCCTTCCTTCGTCCCTTCCTTCGTCCCTTCCTTCGTCCCTTCCTTCGTCCCTTCCTTCGTCTCTTTTCATCCCTTTTCATCCCTTCCTTCGTCCCTTCCTTCGTCCCTTCCTTCGTCCCTTCCTTCGTCCCTTCCTTCGTCCCTTCCTTCGTCCCTTCCTTCGTCCCTTCCTTCGTCCCTTCCTTCGTCCCTTCCTTCGTCCCTTCATCTCAGAATGTTATGAGCTTCTACCTATCGAGAACCTCTGTACTACTGGTGCCTATTTAATGTATTCCATATGGCAGGGAATGATATCCTTACAAAATTGTGCATAGAAAAATTTGTGGACATAAATGATTTTGTGTGAATGTAATGCTAATTTTGAATATATCTTGAACTTTGTGTAGCATTTAGCTATGTGATCCATCTTGCCATGTTCATCCCCCCCCCCCCCCCCATAATTTCCTTACAGTAGTTTGCCCTTGTGATCACTTACCAGTATAAAGTACACGTGGCCTGCATGGTATGAGAGATGCCTTAACAAACCCACTGACTGTCACAGTTTATCAATGCTTGAATTATTAGATTTTCCACTGTTAGTGTTTACTATCTTGTAATGCCAGTACCTCAATATTTTACACTAAAAGTAACCTTGTACTTACAAATGCATTCCCAAGTGGATAGGAGAATTGGTGTCGTATCTGGAGCATGATTTATGGTAGTTTACTTGATAGCTGTTCTATAAGGTTGGGTTAAAATTTTAAATGGAAACTAAATAATCTGCAATTTCCACTGAAGTTATTATTATTCCCAAGGGTGTATTTTCTTGAATAACTTTGTATTCCCGGGTGTGTGCATATAAGTGGGGCACAAGACTGGTCACCTGGTCTTGTGGTCAGAGGGGTTTGGATTTAGAGCATTTCAATTGTTTTATTGTAAAACAGGGTGACCAAAAGTTGAATTTACAATACTTGACCATGTATTAGGAATATAACAGTGTTTAATTCGCAAACAGGTATTGAAAAGACACCCACAGGTATTGCTGGCTAACACTAAATGGGCAATTCCATGGTTACGTTACATTTTTTGGAGGTTTCGGGCCCACTCTTAACCCTCCTACTGATAGACCATTTGAAACCATTCAAAATTTCCACTTAACCAAAATGCCCATTGGTTTTGTACACACATGGTGATACCATTTGAACAGTGTTGGTAGCAAGCTTTACTACCGTTCAAATCCATTCAAATGCATAGAGGGTCCATTGATTCACCACTTAGAAGTATCCAAACAAGGTTTTGTATTAGCTGTACTACCATTTGGAAAGATCCAAACAAGGTTTTGTATTAGCTGACCTACCATTCAAAACCATTTGGGGGAATCAATACTGTACACAGTTATTTCACCATTCAAAACCACAAAAGCGAAAGGTTTCAAATGGTGCATCAACTTGTATGAAAAAGGTACCAGAAGTAGGAGGGTTAATGCCACAATATATATTTCACCCGTCAGTTTTATTCACAGTAGTTGCATTCTTACTTAAGACCTTACTCAGCACAAAAATAATCATTTAAGAAATTTGTTATATGTAACACTGTACACCCATCACAACTTCTAAGTTCCCCCAATATTTATTTATTTATTTATTTATTTATTTGGAATTACACTTTTGAAACAGTGGCACACGATGTATGTAAATATCGGTGCATCCATCAAAACAATTTCTAAGTACAATAGTTACAACAATTAATATTTATAAAAATAACAATATTTAATAATAAAAATATTAAATAATAGTAATAATTTTGCGAAACAAAGCGAACGTATGGAGCTGAACGAAGGGACGCACCGTCGTATGCGAGATAACCATGTAGACCTACACAATGCCAGGTAGGTCTACTGAGGTAGGGTGAGCAAAATAACAAAATGCATACGGACCAATGTAGGCCTATATCCCGCGATTCGCTTTGCTTCGTCAAATACAAATAATAAATAATATCAAGTAAATGGATATTTACAAAATAAATTGCAAAATAAATTGCACGGTCTTGTGTCTAAAGATGATTTGACAACACTGTACACTGTTAGAATGCTGGTCAAAACCTCAACCAACACGGACCACATGCGAACCACACAACAGCCGTTTAAAACATTTAACCAACAAGCCTAAACATTTAATCAACGTTCACTAATGTTTAAACTTGTTGGTGAAAATCATCCAACAACAATTGCGCGTCTCACCCGGCAGTCCGTGCCGGCTAAAGCTCCGACCCGCGCTCCAACAGTGTAGGTTTCGGCGGATAGGCTAATAGGCTATCTCCTAACACCCCAACACATCAGTCTTGTAACCCATACGCAAAAAGAGAAATGAAAACATGAAAACAATTGATTTAGAAACATGTCAAAGCGACAAGAGAATCCCGTCCATGTCAAAATCCCCCTCCACCCGCGGATTTGAGACGCATGAATTAACGCAGTTGATGAACCAGCCGGGGGTAGTTCAAGCTCTGCAAGCGACCATCATCTTTAAACACAATGCGTTTATATTAATGAAACAATACAATAAATAGCTATAAATAATCAACAGCAATGGCAGTAAACAAGTACATATATAAACATCAATTACGTAAGTCAGCTCTTAGCTTCCATGCACGCTTGGTGTAAGATTTACAAAAATCATCAAAAATAATAGCAATATTGTCAACATCATATTTGTTTGGATTAATTGATACATCACTACCTAATGTAAGGTTCAATTTAACATCTAAGTTACTTGACATAAATAATTCCCAAACATCAATACGATTCATGGAGATTAATTTTCTTTCTAACTTAACATATTCATCGGTTCTTATATCATTGAGCGCAGTGCAAGTGAACAAAAAATGTTGAATATTTTCAGTACCATTATTACACGTTTTGCAAGTGCTGTCATGGTCCGGAGACCATCTACTTGTTCTATGATTGAGTGGCAAGGTATTTGAGCGAAGCCTGAATTTAAGACTTGCCCCATGGAAATCTGTTTTGTCAAGCAAGTAATTCTCCAGACCAGGACAGCACTTGATAGATGCGTAATCCTTAAGTGATGACTTCCTATTAATCTCATCATGCCAAAATTGAACATAATTTTCATTAATAACGCCATTAAAAGATGTAACCCATTGACTTGTTTTAGGGACGTCCCCTATGCGAGTGTTATCAAGGATATTCATAATATCGAAGTTGCAATCAGTGCATGTCTTTTGAATGTTATTGAGAAAATTATACCGCAATCTATCCTCTTCCGAAAGATTAAGAATAGTATTTAACATGAAATTTGACCAACGGTGCTTATCCATGTGTAAAAGGTGATCAAAATATTTGACTCTAAGTGCATCTTGAGAAACCTTGATAGGCACCCATCCTAGATCACCATATAATGCTTCCTTCGGTGTGTTTCTAGGGGCCTTAAGGATGTAGCGCGCCATTTGCAACTGAATACTTTCAATTTTGTCCGTGTCTTGTTTGCTTGAGTCAACCCAAATCGCAAGAGGCATAATTAATAGAGGGAAGAGCAATTGTTTTCCATAGAATATCCCCATAATATACACGATTGAAATCATCAAAGTTGTCGATAATAGATTTAATGTACGCAATAAGCCTATTACCTTTCTTGATAGTTTCTTCAATGTGGACGTGGTCTGAAAGACTTCGACTAATATGCACACCTAAGTATTTATATGACTCGACTTCCGAAATATGGTGCTCCCCTAATTTCCAAACTTTGTTCTTATTGATACGCTGGCCAATGGTAAGAACATATTTTTTAGAATATCTCAACAAGTATTGCATGAATTTTAAAAATTCAAAAAGCAAATGACAGAATGACATGTTCTACACAGCTCGTAATGAAATGGTTGAAATTCAATCATGCATGCACAATTGACAGTGATTTGAATGAAAATTCAGCTGAAAAAAAAGTTGCAGTACAAAGCATTGCTTCAAGGGCATGTTACACATGTATTTTTCTGTAAGAACTCAGTTATGGAGAATAATGGAGGACCAATTCCATATTAAACTCTTGCTCTACCCTTCTAAAACAATGGACATGCATGTTGCATGTTGCTCTTTGAATATTCTTTTCTTATTATGAAATAGCCATACATTGTTATTGATGCATGAGTTCTTACAGAAACTTTGCTTTGCATCCCCCCAAAAATATTGTCAAATTACGGCGTGCACGTGAGGCAATCAAATAGCGCGCCGGCAGGAAAGTGGGCCCAATACCTAAAAAAATGTAACGTGAGTAACCATGGAATTGTCCATATGCTTGTGGTGGAATTCCCCCAATTATTAACGTGATTTTTGTATTACTGTATTGGGTCAAGTTATGTTGTTTGTTTGAAACATAGTGTAAAGTCTTCAGTTGTCTTGGTCAAATGGCAAGTTCTACAGGTATTAAGAATTGGTACTAATTAAGCTTGGACGATAACACGATAATATTGAATATCGCGATACATTTTTTTATTCGATTATGATATCTGGAACCTTTTCAAGTTATCGAGAAATCGGCAAATCGCGATTAAACAAAAATCGACATTGTGAGTCAAGGCAGAAATTCCATGGAAACAAAACTAGGACAGTCTTTTTAGCTTTCGGAAATAAGAAACAAAAGCGAACTGCTTCAGAAGTGCATACACGCTCACGCAAACGAATTTGCGATTTATTGTGACGCTTGTAGAGGGGTACATACCTGTGGTTATCGGCTCTAAAGCAGTCATGTGTGAATGAAATAAATAATAGCGATACTATCAAAAATAGCGATATATGTTTGGCGATATATCGTGGATGAAAACAATCGATATCGCCCAAGCTTAGTACAAATAGTCCTTCATGTTTATTTTACATCAAAACATACATGTACATCCCTTCTTGTGCCCTCACCCATATTTTGCCACTGTGGATACGCCCCTGGGACATAGCTTCAACTTTCAACCCTCAGCTACCTGATGATTTTCTGTTTGCTTACCAATGGAATGGTTTTACTGCAAGGTTACCACTCCAAAACCAGTGGTTGGAATGTCAAGCCTGCAATCACACAAGTGGTTTAAGTTGGAACCCCAAAAGTCTCCATCACCTTTCCCCCAAAAACAGATGAAAGTTCCATTAATGTTGGAGTTCTTAAAATGGGGCCCATGATTCCACTCTGTCATCATGGAATTACCAGAAGCACGCAAACTCCCCCAAAAAGTACTTGTCGTCCTGGCAAGATCTGCACCCATGACTGTCTAGGGTCTAGAATTATGTGATCCATTTGCCAGTCCCTGCCCAAACAAGACCGAATCTCATTATTTTTTGTAAAGCCAATAGCATGTGGCATGGCCGTCAACAAAATGATTACTTTCAAAGTGCAATGTGAACATTGTTGTTCCTTTGGGATGTATCCAGGGTTCATGGTGTACTTCGGCTGGTACTTGTAAGATGAAAGACCCTCCTAGGCCCATCACCAATTTGGTAATGTCATCAATTTGTCAGATCACACTGGAAAAACACAGACAATCTGTTAGCTGCTGGTAACATTGACAACTTGTTTCTTGACACCCTGCATGGGTGAGTTTTGAGTTGAGGATGGATTTGTTTTTTGTTTTTTGGAAAGAGCTTTTTTTGGTGGAGTAATGGAACTGTCTTGAATTTGTTTTGGTTGAGTGGTTCTGGGTTTGGATCCTACATTGTACGTTATTGGTCACCTTGTAGTCAGTAAACTGCAGTTATAGGAACTATTTTACTTGATTCACAAAACCATTTCAAAATGTCATATTAAAAATTTCAAAATGTCTTACTGAACAATATACAGCAATAATAATAATAATAATTGTTAATATGTGAATTTGAGATATTCGTTAAAAAGAGCATTTTGAAGTGCCAGAGCTACATGTAATACTAACATGAAAAAATGCTAATGAAAGCTGTAACACATTTTGGTTTTCAACTAAATCTTAAATATGCTTAGTTACTGATTTTTTTCTTGCTAAGCAGCTCTGTTGAGAGATGAGAGATTACTCAGGGACTGCTGAACATTGCTGAATTTACTTATCTTGTTCAGATCCCGTTTGGTGTAATGCTGTGATAGCATTAATAATAATAATAATAATGTGGACTTATATAGCACACGTATCCACCAAACTGGTGCTCAAGGCGCATTATATTATTACCCCTGCACATCAGGCTCATAAATCATTCCTGAAACCATCTCAGCTCCCTGGGGAGTATACAGCTCAATTGCTGCCATTACAGCGCATATAAGGCTAATCAAACACAATCACCAACTCTGCCCTCACAGATACCCATTTACCCCTTGGTGGAGAGATGCAATTATGGTAAAGTGTCTTGCTCAAGGACACAAGCACCATGGTCGCGGTTGGGATTCGAACCCACATTCTGATGACTCAGCCATCAGAACACAAATCCGATGCACTAAACCGCTCGACCATGGCATTGTAACATATCCTTTCAACTGAAAGTACAAATTAGGGCCAGGCATGTGATTTTTCAGGATTTTTCCTGATTTCAGGATTTTTATTTTTACAAATCTCCATTTGCCTCAAAATTTTCTTGAAAGAAGAGAACATTCTTAAAACTAAAGTGTTGAATCAACATTTTAAGAGTTCGGTCAGTGACTACTCTTTATAAAGTTAAATTCAACTCAAAGAAAGTGTTGAATTAACATGGAGTCAAGTTAAGTCTAACCTTATCAATGTTAATTCAACACTTTTAAAGTTAAATCCAACTTTATAAAGAGTACTCATCACTGACCGAACTCTTTAAAATGTTGATTCAACACTTTAGTTTTAAGAGTGAAGTAGCCACCAAGGAAAGAAAGAAGTAGCCTGTATTTTGTCCAAACCTCGAGTTTCTTGTTTGTGGGGATGTGGAGAGTCTGTAAATCTTCCAAAATTAAACATCCAGGAGGTTCAGTGGGCTTGGTCCTCTAGACCGAAGGGACACCCAGGCCCGCTCCCCATTTTTCAGGATTTTTTACTTTTGTCAAATCACACCCCTGCAGGGCCCAATTTCATGGCGCTTCTAGGCAAAGAATTTTGCTAAGGCAAAAAAAAATTTTTTTGCTAAGCAATATAAAACGGACTACCAGCCAAAGTGCATAAATTTGACATGAAAGTTTGGCTGGTAACCAAATAAATCCACTAAGCCGCTATTTTTTTCTTCTTCTGATGAGCAATTCAATCTGCAAAGCAACTCAATGAAATGTGGCCCCTGGCTATTGGTGTTTTTCAGGTTGACTGGACGTTGCAGATACGGTTTACTGAAAGTGCAAGGCCTTTGTACAATTCTGATTCCATGTTCTGGACACTGAAGTTTGCAAAGGAATCCGTCAGCAATCTGAAATGACCGTAATGACATTTTTTACAAATAAAAATAATGCTAAATTATTACATTTAAAAAAATTAGTTTTAATGTTTTTCAAAAAGTTGCTGGACAGTAACTATTTTAAATTTGACATACTGATTAAATATTTTCTCTAAGATGAAAGCACTTTTATACAAATTGAATAACTTCTTAGGATTATTGATACTTGTACGAAATAAACACCAAGTAAGCTTTTAGAATAATTTATTAAAGGAACAGTATCGTCACGATCACAGCAGACGTTCATTAGGGCATGGAATTGGTGTCCTAGTTTAAGATGAACACACTGACTGAAAATTACTGGCTCATTTATACAGCAGCAACGGTAATATGACCTTATCATGTGGGGTATTATTTTAAGTCACTGAGTTAATCTAAAACTAGCACTCCGATTCCATGCCCTGTTGATCGTGACGATATTGCCCCTTTAATTTGATAATCTGGTTTATTACTAATGTTGGATCCTCCCATTAAGAGTAACATTGCTAGGCCATTTGACGACATTCTCTCGAGCCAAAACTACATAAATATATCACAACTGGCAATTCTTGAGATTCCTGTCAAGTAACATAACTTCCTATTACCCTGACAATGATCAACCAAAGTGATGTTTTGAATGTGACAGATGGCAAGTCTTTCAAGTCCAATTGCAGCCCATTGGTTTGCCTTCAGAGTCAGGGCTGACCTCTTGTTCTTGACCTCGGCATTCTTGAGGTCTCTGTTTCAGCCATTAGTCTGCCTCTTGTCTTGATTTCAACAGGAATCTGACAGCAGGTTGTGATGAGGACAGCAGCTCCAACCTGAAGACATAGAGAAGATGTTTTGGACCTTCAAAAAACAAAATATTTAAACATCCAAACCTCTATTGGTGATCAGGAAATAATTCAAAAGCACTTTCATACACAGACTTGTTTTGAACCAACCCCCCCCCCCCAGGAAAAAAAAGAAAAAAAAAGTAAATAAATAAATAAAAAATTAATTAATTAAATATTTAAAAAGGTAATATGTTATATAAATAATAAATTATATATAAAGATATAGATGGATTGATTGATTTGATTTGGTTGGTTGGTTGGTTGGTTGGTTGGTTGGTTGGTTGGTTGGTTGGTTGGTTGGTTGGTTGGTTGGTTGGTTGGTTGGTTGGTTGGTTGGTTGGTTGGTTGGTTGGTTGGTTGGTTGGTTGGTTGGTTGGTTGGTTGGTTGGTTGGTTGGTTGGTTGGTTGGTTGGTTGGTTGGTTGGTTGGTTGGTTGGTTGGTTGGTTGGTTGATTGATTGATTGATTGATAAGTTTTAATTTATATTTTGTTGTGTACATTAAGAAACCATCTTGAATGATTATTAGTTTTATTTAAGTTATCTTGACACAAATAATAATATAAAAGATCAGCAGTTCTCAATGCGCAGTTCAAGTTCATTAACATACACACAAGCCTGTTGTAGTCTGAAGCTTTTTGAAAATTTTTTTTTGAACTTTATTACCCTAATTATACCATGCCTTTGTATGGAGACGGACAACATTTCCCTCACATTTTGTTCCCATTTTCTGTTCCAATTTTGTTTTGGGAATGTCTGTGAACGTGCTAAATGTACGGGCTGAGCTGGAATGACAGTGGAGCTCCATACCTGTCTCTCAGCAGGCGACTGAGACAATCACAGTCAAGAGAATAGCATCCTGGGTAGATTCAACCGGGTTCATATGGTAGAAGGGTCGGAAGGTTAAGAGTATATTATTACATCGATGGTTAAATAAGTCAACAAGAATCTCTTTTTTTCCCCCTGTATTATATTGTTTTCAAAGTTGAAGCAATTACTTCCAGATGAACTGGCAGACTTTACATTCATGTTATTCTTTGATATGTCAGTCATTCTGTGTCAAGGTCATGACAAGAAGAAGGCAACCCAAGGGTTGGTATTCAGATTTTATATTTGTATGATTCAATTTTGTTTTCTATCTCCTCCTTGTCCGACTTTAGAAGCCCTATGCATGTCAGATACCAGGATGTACCAAAAGATACACAGACCCGAGCTCGTTACGGAAACACGTTAAGGCCCACACAGCGAAAGACCAACAGGCCAGAAAGAAGGTATGTGCGAGCTTTTTCAAATTTACACTTGATAGCCGATGTCAAACTTGTTCAAACTTGTCAAAGGTGGTCACCTAATTCTGTCACTAATGGCAATTTTGTAGTGGTTATTTGGGTAGCTACACAGGTTTGACCATATCAGATGGGTTACATTAGATGCCATCTTTACTTTGCAGGCATGTGATTCCTTAGGATTTTTCCTGATCTCAGGATTTTTTACAAGTCTCCCTTTGCCTCAAAATTTTTCTTGAAAGATGAGAAGTAGCCACTAAGGAAAGAAAGAAGTAGCCTGTATTGTGTCCAAATCTCTAGTTTCTTGTTTGTGGGGATATGGAGAGTCTGTAAATCCTCCAAAATTAAACATCCAGGAAGTTGGGTGGGAGGGGGGAGGGGCGCTTTGTCCTCAAGACCAAAGGGAGACCCAGGCCCACTACCCATTTCTTAGGATTTGTTACTTTTGTCAAATCACACCCCTGACTTTGGCTTAGGGATACATCAGTCGATATTGTAAATTGCTTCACTGACCAAAATTCACTCAAATGGGTTATTCAAAGTACTTGTGCATTCAAATGTGCATTGCAATTACCCATAAAGATGGCCCCTTTCCATCAGTTGTGTGACATCATTTGCAAACCTTCCAAATCATTGCTTGCTCTGTCAAATTCTCTTTCAGCTGCGAACGCGAGATGAGTTTGGTCATCCTCAGGACATATTGACCAATTGCCTAACCATCCAGCCCCTTCACCCTCTCTCTCTTGCCGATAGCCCCATGGAGCTTAGCGACAGCGGTCTAGGTAGGTCGCCACATTCATCAATGCCTGGTACCTCATCGGATATGTACCCTGGTAAGTTGAGGGTTACAGGAATGACGTGTAGTATGCTTCTCACCTAGTCGCACCCCATGGCATTCTGTGAATAAGCCAGGCAACATCTTACAATCCTTTATTGACCACTCATATTGGTTGAGCTCTGGCCAAATAAGTCTATATATATGTAAAAGACATGCGAAATAATATGATGCCGTTATAGTCAACAAGTAGATGAGAATTTATATACATTTTGGCTGTGTCATAGGGTTTTCCAGGAGGCGTGGCATCAGGCCTATTGGCAAGACAATTGGCTTTCATCAATGGACCTTATGTTCCACCACAAGAGGGTGCCATTTTGGGTTAAAATGAGGGTCAAAACAGGTTATTAGGGGCGCGTTTTCGTGACCCTAACCGGGAACTTGTTTCTGACGTCATATTCTTGACCAGAAACAAGACGGCATAGCTACACGAAAATGTGAACGTAACCAGAAAATTGTTTTCAGTTTGCGACATGGTAATAAACTTGAAAGATATACTGGTGTATGAACAATCATTCCATCATGTTTTAACAAATAATTAACAAAACTTTCGTTACTTTTACAATCTGCCATCTTGAAACCAAGCGTAACCGATCACAAACTTCGGTTCACGTTTGGTCAGAACAATGACGTCATCGTAGCACAACCGAACTCGGGAAAACGCTCAACCAATGACCGAAGCCCAAACATGTTTCTGGTTATGGTCACGAAAAATGCGCCCTAGACTTCTAAATAACCAATTCATTTATAAATTGAGTGGGTTTTTCAATGAAAATTTTGTAAAAAAATATTAAAGTGTAAGATAGAATCCGCAACATTTGCTCAGAAAATTTGTGTTATTAATGTTTTGTACCCCAAAATGTCATTGGTAGTACGCCCTCTTGCGGTTTAGCATATAAGGTTTATTGTATTGTGTTCTTGTCAATTTTTTAGGTATGTTCTCGAGCGCTCAGTCCAGTCGCAGTGGTACAGCAACTGGAGCATCAAGCTATAGCAATCACCCGTCACCAGTGCACAGCATGCAGGGAAGCCCTCATAATACCACGACGCACTCGGTTGGGAACCTAGACGACAGCAGAGATAGGTTCGTTGAACTTGATGCTCCTTGTGTTTTGAAGATTAAAATGGTCTTTAGTGACATGAGCAAGTTATGTATTAGTTTTTACTATGGGGAAAAGTCAAATGAGTCGGGTGAAACCAAGTGAGGCTCTGAAACAGACTGGTGCCTTTTACACCGTGTGGAATTTGCATGGTTAGTTTGGATTGAAAGTCAGGGAGCCTGACAAAATGCTGCATGCAGTATTTTAACCCTTCTACGACTACAATGGTCAAAATCAGTCAAAATGTTGATATACTTGCCAAGGTATCTAGTGCACTTAAAAGTCAAACACTGTGAAACCTTACGTGTAGTAAGTACATTAACCCTAACCCCCTAGGTATTCTGGCTAGGAACCTTCCTGAATCCTCCAAAATCCATCAGTGCACTTTTGGAAACATGCCCTTATCTTCAAAATGCACCATGCATTTTCGTTGATCTTTCATATTCAGCACTTATGGCCTGTACTTCCATCTTTTGGTTCCAATTACCCGTAAACAACTTTTTAAAGTTTCAACTGAACATTTCGGCCACACAAATGGAAGTTTCCAATTTTTTTTGGTTAACAAAATATGTGTGGGGAATGGGGATGCTACGAGTCATTGTTAATATAGGGGCGGGAAATTATTACAGTATAAAGTCCACATTTATTGTGACTCTAATAAAACAAGAGAAACTTGTGTTCATATTGGTTATTTTACTGAGAACTGTGTTACAATAATTTATTTTATTTTATTTACACTACTTAAGACTTCTTGAAAGTGCCTGTGTTTTGAAGTCAATGTTCTTTTTTACTGTTCTTGCTCGGAAACAAAGTGGAGTGCCATGGTCGAGCGGTTTAGTGCATCGGATTTGTGTTCTGATGGCTGAGTCGTCCGAATGTGGGTTCGAATCCCAGCCGTGACCGTGGTGCTTGTGTCCTTGAGCAAGACACTTTACCATAATTGCTTCTCTCCACCCAGGGGTTAAATGGGTACCTGTGAGGGCAGAGTTGGTTGATTAGCCCTATATGCGCTGTAATGGCAGCAATTGAGCTGTATACTCCCCAGGGAGCTGAGATGGTTTCAGGAATGATTTATGAGCCTTATGAGCAGGGGTAATAATATAATGCGCCTTGAGCACCACTCAGTTGGTGGATACGTGCGCTATATAAGTCCACACATTATTATTATTATTATTATTATTATTCAATACTTTGTCGGGTAACCACGTGACCTGATAATTGCGGCCATCCGTCTTGTCGGGTAGTAATTTTGCCCCATTTGAAGAGGTGAAAGTACCAGTTTCCAACAGTGCTGAATTTGTCCAAAAACGTGCTCCTTGGAAGATTTTGCAGGATTTGGGATGGTTAGGGTTAACAGGTCAAAATGAGTTGACTGTTTTTGACTGGTAAAAGCATTGTCTTGTATTGTTGAGGGTGGTCAAAATGACAGTCAAAACCAGTCGGAAATGCCCCTGTGTCCACAATTGGGTCAACAGTCAAAACGGGCAGTTGACTGATTTTTGCCCACGAGAGCTGCTTGCCACTAAAGCGCAGCTAAAGTAGGGTTAAGAATTGGTTTGTCAAGTTGAAAGCCACTTAACATTGGTGATATGACCACATTATTGACCACTTAATAATAGTGTAAAACATCTCTTGAAATCTAGCTGTCTGAGGTGGTTTCATTATAGTGACGTTTTTCAAATGATTTCCCGACTTAAATTTTTTTTTTACCTCAGCAGGTAGGAAAATTCCACAAGGCCCAAAAGAAAGTATACCGGTTTTTGGTCATACATATAGGTCAGCTTCAAAATTGGTGTGGTGACTTGCCTGTTCCTCTTTTTTTGGGAGGGGTAGGCACTAATCTTTTATTAAGTGATACATGTATGCGGAGTGCCATGGTCGAGCGGTTTAGTGCATCGGATTTGTGTTCTGATGGCTGAGTCGTCAGAATGTGGGTTCGAATCCCAACCGCGACCGTGGTACTTGTGTCCTTGAGCAAGACACTTTACCATAAATGCTTCTCTCCACCCAGGAGTAAAAATGGGTACCTGTGAGGGCAGAGTTGATTGTTGTGTTTGATTAGCCCATATGCGCCGAAATGGCAGCAATTGAGCTGTATACTCCCCAGGGAGCTGAGATGGTTTCAGGAATGATTTATGCGCCTGATGAGCAGGGGTAATAATGTACAGCACTTTGATACCTTGTTTAAAAGCGCTTTAAAATGCCCGACATTATTATTATTTAACGTAACCAGACCAAATTTCCCATACACAAAGTATGGTGGCTAAGAGAGGCCTCACAAATCGGGCAAACGTTCATACCCCTATGTGAAAAAGAAGTCATTTAAAACACAGTGCGATCCAGCAATTTTGGCTGTAATTGGACATCATTTCATAGCAAATAAAAAAGAAAACTAAAAATGCTGAGGCGCGGGTCTGAGGCGATGCATGTGGAGCCCAGAAACCGGAAACTTTTTTTGGAGGTGGGGGGGGGGGGGGGGGGACACACAAATCTGAGTGTATTTTCTGCTTTTCTGTGTTCAAGACAATGAAATAGGCTGAAGATTTTGAGGGTTGATTTTATAGATATATCTTGGTTCTTACAAAGTATGGGTACACTTTCAGACATTTTTCACAATGTGATATATACTGGCTGTATATGTTCTACCGTTATTACTATGGGGATTGTTCTGCTGAGCTACATGAGCTAGTACCTAAGCGCAGGGATTTCTCTCATATCACTAGCTTTGCTAAAACAAGCAGGAGAACACCCTCACTATCTTCGACTCCCTCAAAACCAAGAGTAAGTTCCATTTGGATCGCTTCTTCCCTAGAACAGCATTACAATGGAACGCCCTTCCAGCTGATTGCTTTCCACCAACTTACGATCTATTTAAGTTTAAGAAAAACATCAATAAATGTAATCTTGCTTAAATGGTGGATGACATATCGCTTATGTAACCCCTTAGGCTATTGGCCTTGTTTTGGGTGACTGACAGTAAATAAAAATATATTTAAAAAAAATTGTTATTACTGTTTCTTTCCTTCCATAGGGTTGTGGTCTATCCACATCCTCCAATGAGTGCCATCAGTCCGACGAGACGGACCTTTCCTCCTTCACTTCTCCCAAGGAGAATACCGCAGGGGCTTAGCTCCATCCCCCTGAAGCCACGCCCACCAACAACATCCCCAAGTAAGAAGTCTTTTTTTTTCTCTCTCTCGTGTTTCTGTGTGTCTGTATGTTTTTATAAGCAACTACCATTAGAATAGACTTAAAATAACACAGCGTGCCAGTGCATTTGCATAATGCGTGCTGCAGAACTGTGATTTCTCAAAATTGTTTCTGATTTCAGGGTTTAAAAAAAAAATTATTTTTACAAATCTTCCTTTGCCTCAAAACTTTCTTCAAAGATGAGAAGTAGCCGCCAAGGAAAGAAAGAAGTAGCCTGCATTTTGTCAAAATCTCTAGTTTCTTGTTTGTGGGGATTGTGGAGAATCCAGGAGGTTCAGGGGGGCTTTCTCCTCTAGGCCAAAGAGAGACCCAGGCCCGCTACCCATATTTCAGGATTATTAACTTTTGTCAAATCACACCCCCTGGTGCTGTTCTAACTAATGATACAAATATTACAAAACTGACTGGATATTGTCAATCAATGTTACAACCACTCTGAATACAAGTTAGCCATACTTTTTATCCATTTTTGTGTTCAGTTTATTAACCAACTACTTAACCCTAACTCCCCTAGGCCCATTTGCTTACACATAACCTGAATCCTCCAAAATCCTTCAATAGTAAAGCAAGCACATGACATGTATGCACACATGTTTCTAATCTGTGATACATGTACATGGCCAGGGACCCTCCCTGCATGCATGGAGCAATAAACAGTGTCCACTGACCAAAGCACTGACCTTGCAATAACTACAACAAACATTGATGTACATGTACCATGGAAAAGGCAAGTATGCCTAATAACCTCAATCCTCCAAAATCCTTCACTTTAGCAAAGAGCATGTAGCATGTAACCTCAATTTTTCAAAATCCTTCACTTTAGCAAAGAGGATTTTGGAGGATTTGGGAAGGTTAGGGTTAAGCTGTTTGATTACTAACTACACAGTAATGTACAGGGTAATATGATTGATGCTTGCTAGCTGGACCTATAGATGAGGCTGTGCCGGGTATCCGGGGACCGAAACTGTCATTACCCGGTTCCATTTTTCGGTTCCAATTACCCGTAAATGACTTTTGAAAATTTTGACTGAACATTTGTTTAAAAAATGTGTGTGGGGAATGGGGATGTTTAAGCTTAAACTAGCAAGCTGCGTCAAGCCTTTTATCTCATACCCCATGATACCCCATGATACCCCGTGGTGCCCCGTGATGCCCCGTGATGCCCCGTGATGCCCAGTGATGCCCCGTGATACCCCATGATACCCCACGATACCCCCATGATAAACTCGCTACCATGCTCATTGTGCATGCGCATATTCAGAGTACAATGACCGAGGAACTGGCTTTAAGCAGTCCAGCACACTCTATGTTGATAATAGACTTCTGGCGCTAAAGATACATTTACTGCTTGTGATGTGTGTTCACCAAGCCCAAGCTACGGTAGTAACAAAGCTAACCACACCTGCATCTGAAGAACCCAGAGCCCATCAAAGTTATAAAAAAATAAATAAAATAAATAAATTAAAAAAAGACAGGTTACCTAGTATACTAATGCACATGTACTAGGGTTGGGACATTTACATGTGTACACATGTACAACAAAAAATTCACCGGACGTTTTCAGACTCACGAAACGAATCCTACATTTAAAAAATGGAACCTTCCATTCCCACGATATTTGGCCGATCTTTTTTGATTTCACCAAGTGCGACCAGTGGGTCTGCTATTATTGTATCACGATAATGATTGTATCATTCTCAGGAAATTCAACTGATTTAAAAAAAAAATTTAAACACAATCACAGAGTTTTTGGAGGATGTTTCGTGCCAGGCTTGGATTTTTTTTTAAATCTGTACCATCTTTTCTAAATCCATATTGCTATATTTTTTTCCCCGTACTAAATTCATACAATCCATCTGCATCGTGATATTTATTTATTGGTGATAACATGTACACACGGCCCGTGTCAAAACGTCGACATGTTTTGCAAATTGAACGGAAAATGCCAAGCCTAACTTGTACTACTACCTGCATCGGTCCCTAAAAATAGCTCATAGGACTCAAGATGTGGTATCTATAAAAATATAAATAAAAAAGTTTATAAATAACTATTGATTTGGGTGAAGGAAAGATCATAAAACACTCAGATGGAACTTCTTTTATATTGTTTGACAGGTTCATGGGATGTGATTGATTAGCATTGGTAGACATGGGCTTGTTTTATAACATTTCCTAACTGTAACCTTATACTGAGACAGTACATGCTCACAACAGGGCGTAAGATGATGCACGGCTATAAATAACAACCGCCACATACTTTAAACAAGCCAGTTTCCGTGGTAACGACCTACCTACGTCATCAGTGTTAGCAACCTGTATACTATTACTGCACGGAGGTCGGGGCTGGGTCGCCACCTTTGACCTCATTACTGGTACAAACAAAAGCAGCTTTATTTCCAATGCATGTGATTTAGTATCGGGATTAACTGTGCTAACATGGTAGGCCAGATTTCATTGAATTGTTGACTTAAATGCTACCCCTTTTTACCTTCGGTGATTTATTGATGTGAAAATGTTTTAAAGGGAAAATACAACATTGGTAATTATGTTGGCAAAACTGTTCTAACAAGGCTGTGTGTCAGTATCCCGATACCCGACCCAAACTGTTACCACCCGGTTCCATCTTTTGGTTCCAATTACCCGTAAACAACTTTTTAAAGTTTCAACTGAACATTTCGGCCACACAAATGGAAGTTTCCAATTTTTTTTGGTTAACAAAATATGTGTGGGGAAAGGGGATGCTACAAGTCATTGTTAATATAGGGGCGGGAAATTATTACAGTATAAAGTCCACATTTATTGTGACTCTAATAAAACAAGAGAAACTTGTGTTCATATTGGTTATTTTACTGAGAACTGTGTTACAATAATTTATTTTATTTTATTTACACTACTTAAGACTTCTTGAAAGTGCCTGTGTTTTGAAGTCAATGTTCTTTTTTACTGTTCTTGCTAGGAAACAAAGTGGAGTGCCATGGTCGAGCGGTTTAGTGCATCGGATTTGTGTTCTGATGGCTGAGTCGTCAGAATGTGGGTTCGAATCCCAGCCGTGACCGTGGTGCTTGTGTCCTTGAGCAAGACACTTTATCATAATTGCTTCTCTCCACCCAGGGGTTAAATGGGTACCTGTGAGGGCAGAGTTGGTTGATTAGCCCTATATGCGCTGTAATGGCAGCAATTGAGCTGTATACTCCCCAGGGAGCTGAGATGGTTTCAGGAATGATTTATGAGCCTTATGAGCAGGGGTAATAATATAATGCGCCTTGAGCACCACTCAGTTGGTGGATACGTGCACTATATAAGTCCACACATTATTATTATTATTATTATTATTATTATTATTCAATACTTTGTCGGGTAACCACGTGACCTGATAATTGCGGCCATCCGTCTAGGCAATGTCTCGTACAAATTCATGTTGCAATATTTTTGGCCAGTGAGTGTACATTCAGGAGTATTTTTTTTTTTTTTTAATTTAAACTTTTCCTATTTCTGGTGTACGGTTCCTGAAAATAACCGAAAACAGACAGCTTTACTAACATTGGAGGTTACACAATTATCTTCTCAAGCTCAAACGATTCAAACAACAAACTTCTCTCTCGTAGAAAAGCGTTTTTCACCAGCTGCACCGTATCTCAATGGAACAAATTCGCATGAAGAGCGAAGAGTGCGCTCGGGTCTGTAATGATGGAGATGGCTTTTTTCCACGGTTTTTAATTGCTCTGTTGTGGCAAAGCGCCTTGAGCACTAATTTTTTGTTGATTTTGGCTCGGTATAAAAGGCTCCAGTTGCAGTGATTTCTTAGTACAATTGGGGGGGGGGTGTGGGGGGAGCACAACCCATGGTCTAACCACCCCCCCCCCCCTCTCTCTCTCCAAGCTGACAACCCATGAACCCTGAGGAAAATATTAACAGATTTATAAGTTACTTGTTTTTGTCTGATTGTAACACAAGTTATTGGTTAGTTTTGACAGAGAAATATATTCTATATTTTAAGACCCTGCAGCATTTAGTCTCTTGCAGTCTATTAGCAGTATGATTGAATTTGACAGACGGTGATTATTTGCCACCGATTTCAGCCAACGTGAGGAAAGTAAGAAGCGGAGACCATCAGTTGAACAATCACATAGGACTATCGCTTATACTTCTGGGCACAGGTCAAGTTTAGGGTACTGGTAAAGTCAAACGCATGTTTAGTGGATAGTGACCACATTATACAGGTGCCCACAATGAGCAGGTTTATATA
The DNA here is from genome assembly GCA_029582265.1 of Zoroaster sp. YZ-2022. NCBI lineage: Eukaryota > Metazoa > Echinodermata > Asteroidea > Forcipulatida > Zoroasteridae > Zoroaster > Zoroaster sp. YZ-2022. Next base: position 5,932,507 of record CM055825.1, on the reverse strand, counting down.
TTATGTACAGTCAAACCTATGGAAGTGGTCACCAAGGGACTGATATAATGTGTCCATATTAGACTGTTGTCCAGTTTTATACATAAATACAGGATCAAACCTCTGTATAGTGAAACCCAAAGGACTGATGGAACATGTCCACATTAGACAGGTGCCCACAATGTCCAGGTTTATACGGTATGTACAGTGAAACCTGTGTATAGTGGACACCCAAAGGAATGATGGAAAGTGTCCACATTAGACAGGTGCCCACAATGTCAAGGTTTATACGGTATGTACAGTCTAACCTGTGTATAGTGGACACCCAAAGGACTGATGGAATGTGTCCACATGAGACAGGTGCCCACAATGTCCAGGTTTATATGGTATGTACAGTCAAACCTGTGTATAGTGGACACCCAAGGGACTGATGGAACGTGTCCACATTAGACAGGTGCCCACAATGTCCAGGTTTATATGGTATGTACCGTCAAACCTGTGTATAGTGGACACCCAAAGGACTGATGGAACGTGTCCACATTAGACAGGTGCCCACAATGTCCAGGTTTATACGGTGTGTACAGTCAAACCTGTGTGTAGTGGACACCCAAAGGACTGATGAAACGTGTCCACGTTAGACAGTTGCCCACAATGTCCAGGTGTATACGGTACGTGCAAGTGGACATCCAATGGACCACAGTGAAAAGATTCTTTGCTGAAGTTTACCAATCATACATTTTCAATGTTAGCATCCCAAACAACACAAGAGCTGCACCGATTGGTTAAATGTTCCCAACACAACACATTCATTGGCTAGCTGAGTGCCTAAACATTTGCATATGACAATTGTAATACATCAGGGGAAGATGACGACAGCCTTCACGTGGCCTTCCCTGTAAGTAGCAAGAGATGGTGCAAGACCAACCTGCGAAACGAATGTCGCCAACCAAACATCGAGCTGGCAGGCCAAGGTACGGTGGAGCGTCCTTTTCAGGACGGGCGGTCATCCCGGCCGTCGAAAACCAAGGCCTGCCAGTGTTCCAACTCAACGTCGAGGGCCTCACCACCGCCAAACTCGAGATCGTGCGTCATCTGGCTGACTCCAACAGGGCAGCGGTTGTGCTCCTGCAGGAGACACACTGCGCAGATGATAACATCCTCAAGATGCATGGGTTCCATCTCGCTGGGTCCATCCACAGCAGGCAACATGGTGTGGCAACCTTCGTGAGGACTGAACTAAACTGGTCAGCCAGTAGCCAATCCCCACCAGGCTCCAACATCGAGTGGCTGGTTACCAAAATCCAGGAAACATCAGTCATCAATGTATATAAGCCCCCACCATCAGAGCTGTCTGCTACGTCACTCCCGTCCGTAACTGCACCCGCCATCTACGCAGGTGACTTCAACTGCCAACACACAGATTGGGGTTACAACCACACAACACCTAACGGAGTGGCGCTGAGTGAATGGGCCTCCAACCAGGGACGTGCACAGGGTTGTAGAGGGGCAGGGGCTCAGAGTCTGAAAAGGGCAGTGTAATTCCATGCGAGCGCGCGTAGCGTGCGAGCTAAAAAAAAATTGGGCGTTTATTTATTAATAAAAACGCATAATATGGTTTTTAACATAGGTCTCGAGTGGGAGCGGGATGTCAATTTCGTGTTTCAGTGACAGCGTGTGCCTGCCTATCAAAGACGTATAGACGCGGGCTATGCGTGAAATCTAGTTTCGCGGAGGGGCACATGCATGCCCGTGCACAGGAATAGTAAGGGGCATCTCTGCTGACCTAATATTTATTCTAATTTTATTCTATCCTGACATCTTTCAACTAGGCAGGGCAGTCTATGCGCAACAGGAACTTAATAATTCATTAAAAAAAAAACTAAAAAAAAAACCTTGGGCTAAAAAGGGCACTTTTTATACTAGGCAAAAAGGGCAGGGGCTCAAGCACCCTTTGGGACCTATGTATGCACGTGCCTGCCTCCAACACCGATGCCATGCTGCTGTACGACCCCAAGGAGCCTCCAAGCTTCTTCTCTGCACGCTGGAAAACCTCCACCAACCCGGACCTGGCCTTCGCCGTGTGCCGCAGCACCGACCCGAAACCGGAGAGACTCGTCCTGGACAGATTTCCCCGCTCACACCACCGACCGTCCATCATCAAAGTTCCATCACTGGTGCAACCGGTATCAGGGAAACCTGCCAAAAGATGGAATTTCCGTAAGGCCAACTGGGAGGTGTTTGCTAAGGAGACGGAAGAAAGATCAGCTGTTCTGCCGGACCCAGAGGCAGCCGACGTGGACGCCGCTTATGCAACCTACTGCGGGGTCCTCTTAGGTGCGGCAAAGAAGACCATCCCGCGCGTCTACAACAAGAACTACATCCCCGGGTGGGACGAAGAGTGCAGCCGCCTTCTGCGTGACCACCAGAGGGCTAGCTCCAGGGAGGAGGTGGACGCAACAGCGACGGCACTTCTCCAGAGGCTGGACATCACCCGTAGGGCTAGATGGACTGAAGTTGTTGAAGCGATCGACTTTACCCACTCTAGCCGTAAGGCGTGGCAGACTATCAACCAGCTGACAGGCAGAAGTACAAAGCCCCCTAGGTGCCCGGTCATAGCAGACGCCATCGCATCCCAGCTCCTGGGAATGGCCGCTTCCGGATGCAGACAAAGATGTCGCCCGTCTGATAACGCGGGAGGTGTCTTCCCTCTCCAGGGCGGCCAGCGCCGATTCCAACCTCTCAGGAGATTTCACAGCGGACGAACTCAGTGAGGCCATGAGTAAGCTCAAGCCGGGCAAAACTCCGGGCCGTGACAATATCCACCCGGAGTTCGTCACCCACCAGAGCACAACAACATCTGGTTGGCTCTGTGCATTCTTCTCGTCGTGCTACTGGAGGTGCAAGCTCCCTAAGATCTGGCGTCGGGCCTCTGTCATAGCCCTGCTGAAGCCAAACAAATCTGCAGAAGACCCCAAGGCGTATAGACCCATCTCGCTGCTCTGTGTCCCATTCAAGATCGTGGAGAGAATGATCCACAGCCGCATCGAGCCAGTGGTTGACTCACAGCTCCCACGGGAACAAGCTGGTTTCTGCCGCGGTAGGTCAACAGTGGACCAGGTAACACTACTTTCACAAGACATTGAAGACAGCTTCCAGGACAACGAGAAAGCTGGGGTAGTGTACCTGGACCTGACTGCCGCATACGACACCGTCTGGCTCCGTGGACTCCACCTGAAGCTGCCGAGGACAATCCCGGATCGGCATATGGTGAAGTTCATCACGGAGATGTTGTCTAACCGCAGCTTTGTCTTGCACACCAGCGACGGCCAGCGCAGTAGGCTGAGAAGACTGAGGAATGGTGTCCCGCAGGGGTCGGTTCTTTCCCCGATGCTGTTCAACATATACATCTACGATCTACCGGAGACAGCATCCAGAAAGTACGGCTATGCGGACGATCTTGCCATCATGCTGAGATGACCCACATGGAAGGCACTGGAAGATGGGCTTAGTCAAGACATGGGCACCCTGGTAGCCTACCTTCGAAGGTGGCGTCTACAGCTCAGCACCAGCAAGATGGTAACAGCAGCATACCATCTCTGCTCCAGAGAAGCTAAGAGGGAACTGGAGGTGTGCGTGGACAACAAACGTCTGGAGTTCCAGCAAGCTCCGAAGTACCTCGGCGTGCGTCTGGACCGAACACTGTCCTTCAAACAACATCTTGAAGAAGTCAAGGCAAAGGTAACATCAAGGGTCGCGCTGATCCGTCGCCTTGCTGGCACGACCTGGGAGCCTCTGCGAAGACGCTGCGGATATCCACCCAAGCCCTGGTCTTCTCTGTAGCGGAATACTGCGCCCAGCCTGGTGCAGAAGCCCACATGCAAGAAAGGTTGACGTGGCTATACACAACGCCTTCGGATCATAACTGGATGCCTGAAGCCTACCCCTGTCTTCTTTCTGCCAGTCCTGCGGGAATCGCTCCGGCTGGCCTCCGACGGAAGGCTGCCACCCTCGCCCTGGCAAAGAAAGCCCAGAACACGACTGGCACATCCTGCACAACATCACAACGACAGCAGCGCCCCAAGCAGACTCAAGTCCCGCCACCCCTACAACAAGGTGGCACAAGAGATGCTCCATTCCACTACTGAGGACCTGTCCAGAGATGGATGGCTGGCGGCAGCGTGGAAGCAGGAGTGGGAGAGGGCCGGGCCATCACGCATCCACCACTACATCTGGGATCCAGGAGATGGCGCCATAGGAGGAGACGATCTTCCACGCCGGCAATGGACTTTGTTGAACCGTCTACGAACTGGGGTTGGTCGCTTCAACTCTTCCATGAAGAAGTGGGGCCTGGCAGACAGCGCTGCATGCGAGTGCGGCGACCCGGAGCAGACTGCCAATCACATAATAACCACCTGCCCCCTATACAGACCACCCTCGGAAGCCAGCCTCTTTGACGTAGGACCAGAGACGAAGGCATGGCTACAAGACACTGAGTTGGACCTCTGAGGTTCCGATGTTACACGAAAGAAGAAGAAGCCCACAATGTCCAGGTGTATACGGTACGTGCAAGTGGACATCCAATGGACCAGTGAAAAGACTCTTTGCTGAAGTTTACCAATCATACATTTTCAATGTTAGCATCCCAAACAACACAAGAGCTGCACCGATTGGTTAAATGTTCCCAACACAACACATTCATTGGCTAGCTGAGTGCCTAAACATTTGCATATGACAATTGTAATACATCCCGTAATTAATTACCAAATATGGAAGCTGCAATATTTTCACCCACGAAAGCATGTTTACCTAGAGTTGTAAAGGCCCTTTCACACGAGACCATTTTAACAAGGGACCTTGACTAAAAATCGCATCCATGTTAAAAAATAGCAAATCCCAGTCGTGTGAAAGCTATCCTTGTTAAATAATTACCACAGACCCTCGTTATTTATAACAGAGATCGAGACCTCCTCCAAAAAATCGCATCGATGTTAAAATCGCCACGATAGGTCGTGTGAAACGCTTCGTGCGCCCAAACAGGGGACCCTTGCTTTGGCGGTATCATTTCGCATGTGCAGAACGCGTCACTGATCAGCTTGCAATAAATCCCGGATGTGTGTTGGTAAACAACTTGTACGTCCCCATCATATTGATCAGTGAATGAAATGGTTTCATCGTAACTCTAAGAGACTTTCTTGGCCCGGACACGTTTATTTTTCTCGTTGGATAGCCTTACGTTAGAAATCTGGCTCTGTGAATCTGTCGGAATTGTTGCAAGTATACTTGATTTGATATCCATAATAAAACGAGAATAAAATTGTCGGGAAATGGGAAGGAAATGAAAAGAAAATGTGGGAGAAAGTAACGTTTGACTTCGCACAACGCATATATCTTCTCGGGAAAACCACTGGTAACGTAGAAGAAAGCGTTCAGTGAATAAGCTCTGCGCGTAGTACCAGTGAAATATTGGATTGCTCAATCATGACCTTTGACCCTCCATGGAAAACGAGGGACGTTAGTTTTGGCGTGAGTGGGGAAGTCGTGTGAAAGTTTGTTAAAAAAAATCGCAAACGACCGAGGCGACAGACAACTGGCGCCCATTACCAAGGACCTTTGTTATCGGTGCTCGTGTGAAAAGGGCTTAAGAATCGGTGCCCTAGTTTAAGGTGAACACAGTGACTGAAAATTACTGGTTCATTTATGCAGCAGCAACGGCAATATGACCTTATTACGTGGGGTATCATGTTCAGTCACTGAGTTAAACTAAAATGAGCATTCCAATTCTATGCCCTGTTGATCATGACGATACTGCCCCATAAAAGATATATTACCCTTGTTTGGCTCAAGAGACCAACAAAATAGAATTTAAAAGCAAACAAATTTTGAAAGATAATGTCGTGATTAAAACCCTCCTATAGGTTTAACAATCAAAGACACTCAAAATTTGTATGTAACTCCCAACCCATTGACTTTGTGCAGTGCACTCAAATAAATGCAAGGACATGTGGCTATGGTAGGAGGTCAAACCAAAACCACTCGACTGTATATGAGTCTGCTGCTAACTTATGCAGTACATACACAGCTCTGTGTGACTCTGCATATAACTTATGTAGGACATACACAAGTGTGTTTGACTTTGCCACTATCTCCAGCAATCGTAGAGAAAAATACACATGTGTGAACAATTGGCAATGCAACCAAAAATACTCAAGTGACTGTCTGTGGGTGCTGCGCTTACTGGGCCAAATTTCAGCATGGGCATAGGAGGGTTAAATGTGCAAAAAGAAATTGATGAAATTCAGGTGTCAGAAACTGTACAAAAGTGATATTTAAAGATCAAGTGTGCGCTTGATACTGATTAACTGCCGTGTTGGCCAATCGGAAGACAGCACACGCCCCCATGCAAGCTGAGGGCCAGGATTGTATTAATTCGAGTTTTTTTTTTACTGGTACTAATCCTTCACGGATTTTTTCATTCAATGTCTCAAATGAAAGCTTATAACATATTTAACCCCCCAAAAATAGCAAGTCAACATTTAAATCTATTTTTTTTTACAGTCAAATCGGCCCAAACACAATATATTGATATATCTTTAAGTATTTAAAGAAACTAAAACATCAATTGCCTGCCGGAGCGACATATTTAAAAAAAAACTTTAAAAAACATATTTTACCAATAATGGAAGCCCTTTAAAGTTCTTGAACTTTATAGGCTCCCAATTCTGGATGATCTTTTGTGAATTTGTTTTTCAAAATTGTAATATTTAACAAAGATATCCATTTGGGGAAAAAACAACTTCAATCATGAACAAATAATAAAAGGGGTATTATGGTTTTTTTTGACAGGTTTGGAAAAACATGATGGATGTTTGTAGAATGGCGCAATTAGAGAGAAAATTATTTCAACCAGAAAAAAAAGTAGTGTGGGTGGTGGGCCGGAAGAGTGAATGTACATTTTATATACTTATCTGATAAGAAATGATTTCTCTTGATTCAATGGTCATTGAACCTGTGTTTTTCCAACTAGGTTTTTGAACTTCTTTGTTCAAAAGGTCGCTTAAACTTTAAATGGACAATATCATCACAATTAGAGCATGGAATCGGTGTCCTAGTTTAGGATGAACACAGTGACTGAAAATTACTGGCTCATTTATGCAGCAGCAATGGTAATATGACCTTATCATGTGGGGTATTATTTTCAGTCACTGAGTTAATCTAAAACTAGCACTCCAATTCCATGCACTGTTGATCATGACAATATTGTCCCTTTAAAGCCCAGCTTTCAAGAGTTAAATACTCACTTTGTAATTTGTTTTGTGGCATCGATGGATGGTTTTTTGGCAAACACCAATCAATGAAAAGGCAGATTAACCCTAACTCTCTAGGCCCATTTGCTTACACATAACCTGAATCCTTCCTAACTCCCTAGGCCCACAATCCTTCCTAACTCCCTAGGCCCACTTGCTTACACATAACCTGAATCCTCCCTAACTCCCTAGGCCCATTTGCTTACACATAACCTGAATCCTCCAATATCCTTCAGTAGTAAAGCAAGCACATTGACATGTATGCACACATGTGTTTCTAATCTGTGATACATATACATGGCCAGGGACCCTCCCTGCATGCATGGAGCAATAAACAGTGTCCACTGACCCAAGCACTGACCTTGCAATCACTTCAATCACTCTTATAAAGGATGGATGCATTTACGGACATCTGAATTAAACTAGTAATAGTCTATACTGACTTAGTGACTTTAACCCTAACCTTCCCAAATCCTCGAAAATCCTCTTTGCTAAAGTGAAGGATTTTGGAGGATTGAGGTTATTAGGCATACTTGCCTTTCCATGGTACATGTACATCCATGTTTGTTGTAGTGATTGCAAGGTCAGTGCTTGGGTCAGTGGACACTGTTTATTGCTCCATGCATGCAGGGAGGGTCCCTGGCCATGTACATGTATCACAGATTAGAAACACATGTGTGCATACATGTCATGTGCTTGCTTTACTACTGAAGGATTTTGGAGGATTCAGGTTATGTGTAAGCAAATGGGCCTAGGGGAGTTAGGGTTAATATTGCCAATTGGTAGGTCAAACCAGAGTCACACAGAGCTGTGTATGTACTGTCAGTGGTTTTGGTTTGACCTTTGTGCACTGCACAAAGTCAATGGGTTGGGAGTTACATACAAATTTTGAGTGTCTTTGGGTTTGACCTCCTATCACAGCCACATGTGCTTGCATGTATATGAGTGCACTGCACAAAGTCAATGGGTTAAGAGAGACATACAAATTTTGAGTGTCTTTGAGTGTTAAACCTATAGGAGGATTAACATTGATAAAGATAGACTTAACTTGACTCTGTGTTAATTCAACAAACTCTTCAAGTTGATTGATTATTGGAGTGCCATGGTCGAGCGGTTTAGTGAATCGGATTTGCGTTCTGATGGCTGAGTCGTCAGAATGTGGGTTCGAATCCCAACCGCGACCGGGGTACTTGTGTCCTTGAGCAAGACACTTTACCATAATTGCTTCTCTCCACCCAGGGGTTAATGGGTACCTGTGAGGGCAGAGTTGGTTGTTGTGTTTGATTAGCCCTATATGCGCCGAAATGGCAGCAATTGAGCTGCTCCCCAGGGAGCTGAGATGGTTTTAGGAATGATTTATGAGCCTGATGAGCAGGGGCAATAATATAATGCGCCTGAGCACCAGTTTGGTGGATACGTGCGCTATATAAGTCAACATTATCATTATTATTATTATTATTATTATTATTATTATTATTATTATTATTATTATTATTATTATTATTATTATTATTATTATTATTATTATTATTATTATTATTATTATTATTATTATTATTATTATTATTATTATTATTATTATTATTATTATTATTAACATTATTATTAACATTATTATTAACATTATTATTAACATTATTATTAACATTATTATTAACATTATTATTATTATTAACATTATTATTATCATTATTATTATTAACATTATTATTATTATTATTAACATTATAAATTGTTGTCACTGACCGAACTCTTAAAAGGTTGATTCAATACTTGAGTTTTTTAAGAGTGTAGTACGTATAAGACAGACAGACATATAAATGCACTAAACAAAACATGTAAACAGTGTGTAACATAAACAAGTCTATCGCTGATTTGAGGATTAAAATAGGCCACTAAACAATTATACAAATAATTAACTTTAATCAAGTTTTATAGTGCGCCAGTAAAAAGTAATTTACAGTGAAGCCAGTAAAAAGATACAGTTGAGATTATCTGTAATCACTCTAACAAGATGACTGCACTGTGTTTTTATAAAACCAAGAACAATGGAACTTTGATTTTATTTCCCTACCACTCTGGCATACTACTGGGAGTATCCAGTCACTAGTACCAATAAGGGACTTCAATCAACACCGATTTATAAGCGGTAAGGAAAAGAAAAGTGTTAAGGATTTGACCCTGCAGTTTTTGTTTTGGTATCAGTTAACAGACTGCTTTCTGATACGCTGTAGTCGCCCCAGGCCTTTTCTATGAAATCTGTGGCGCCAGATTTCTGTGGCTTTGCATTTTCGTGAAATCTTTTTATCAACAAGTTTTGTGTTAAAATGCATTGCTACATAGCCCGGCACTTAAAATTTGACATTTTGTGATGGGAAAGGTTTTACAAATTATTAAAATCTGGTTACTGCCAAGGTTGTGCATTTCCAGGGCAAGGAATCGGAGTGCTAGTTTTAGATTAGCTCGGTGACTGAAAATAATCCCCCCACATGATAAGGTCATATTACCGTTGCCGCTGCACACATGAGCCAGTAATTTTCAGTCACTGTGTTCATCTTAAAACTAGGACACTGATTCCATGCCCTGTTGAAAGTCTGCTCTGATCATGACGATAAAAGAAAGGTACAGCATTGGTAATGTTGACAAAACTGCTTCTAATAGCATCCTTTACTTTCTTTGAATCAAGATAATCATTTAACAATAAACCTTATGATAGTTTCAGCTTTGAAGTTTTCAATAAACAAGCCAATAGAGGGCGGTATTCCTTCCCATATGTGACAGCAATGAATTTAGGACTTTTAAATTCAACAGGCTCTTAAATTTCTCAGGATTTTTCCTGATTTCAGGATTTTTTTACAAATCTCCCTTTGCCTCAAAAGTTTCTTGAAAGAAAAGAAGTAGCCTGTAATTGTGTCCAAACCTCTAGTTTCTTGTTTGTGGGGATGTGGAGAGTCTGTAAATCCTCCAGAATTAAACATCCAGGAGGTTCAGGAGGCATTGTCCTCTAGACCAAAGGGAGACCCAGGCCTGTTGCCCATTTTTCAGGATTTTTCAAATCAGACCCCTGGTTTTTAGGTTGGTGTAGTTATGTGTCACTCATATGTCATTTTTTGTCTCCAGACCAAAGGGAGAAACTGCTGCCCATTTTTCAGGATTTTGTTTTACTTTTATCAAATCACACCCATGATTCAATTAAAGGTTATAGGAAATAATTTATCTTTTCCTTAGAAATGAAAGCAACTCGGACAAAATTATTTTCAGGGAATATTGATATTACCATCTTATTTATACCAAGTTAATTTTACATTATAATCATTTATATTTAAATCACTCCTCCCAAACCATAAACTTTAATCTTCCAGAGAAGGAACATACGTGTCTGAAGACATATGAGACTAGAATCTCTTAGCTGTCAATAAAACTTAGCCGTGACCCTGACCTTCTAAAAATACCAGCAGTTGCCCAGAACAATGCCAGAGAATCTCCTCAGGGATTCCAACTGCAGACTGATTTTCTTGAATCCGTTGAATCATAATCTGGTTAAATATACCTGATGAGTATTTCCAGTGGTTATGTGGTATTTGTATGTAAAGCAAGCAGAAAGCTGTAATTTGCATACAGTTAAACTACGACAGAGTCATGCATGAAATGCAATATTATCACCAGGGAGTTGGGAATATTTAGTTTAGGTTTGATAGCCACGGGTCTTTCTGGGTAAAATTGTTGGGCTTATAAAAAATAATCAAACGTTAGTATAGAACTTTAAATAAAGGTTTGAGCATTATTGAAGGAAGTTTCAGCAATTGTTGTTTTTTGGAAACAAAAGTGCCGAACAAATTTTTTTTCTTCGGATTTTCAGATTTTTACAAATCGCAATGTTCAGGCATGCAGCTTTTCAGCGGATCAGCTAATTTCCTCTTTTTTTGGTTTTTCAGCTGTGCCATTGAAAACTGAAAAACGGTGTATAAATTCTTGCTGTGCCTGGCATTTTCCTCTCTTTTTGACAAACTGCAGTTGCATGCCTGAATGTTGTGATCCTCCGGATTTTAAAGATTTAAGCAATAAAGGAAAGCAAAGCAAACGCTCAGAACTATAGATTTCATCCCAGCGCTGTTCACAACAGCACCCCCAATACCCCTAGCAAAATTGATGTGGATTTTTCAAAACTGCCCAATCACACTCCTGAAAGTAACAAAAAGTGGCGTTATGTTAAAACCACAAGATTGAACCCCTGATAGAGGGTACTTCCAATTAAAACTGGTTTATTTTATAAATTTAATGAGAGTTGTCATTATATGTGTTCAATCACAAACAGCTCATTATAAGTTCAACTAGCCCAAGGCTATGCCTGCAGAGTGGGGTTAATTTTTCTCATTTCAATAGTCCCGAACCCTATGCAAACAAAGCCAGCTGCTTTTTGCTATGAAAAATCATGTGGATGGATCAAGAATACCTGTATTTATTATTTATAACTCAAAAGTTTTACCCAAATTTTTATTTTTATTTTATTTTATTTTTTCGGAAGAAATTTAAAAAAATTAAACTAAAAGACAACATATTGATTGTGTCTAACCTTTTATTTTATTCTCAATTTAATATGAATAGTCCAGGTTCCCATCGAGTTATTCTCATCCCAATGGAAACCACCCTCTACAGTAGTGAAAATGCCCACACTGAAAAGCAGCCATTTTGGAAAAGGCCTTTACGTTTGAACTCAAATTAGGACCACTTTTTCACGGCCTAGTGTATCCAAAATACTCAAAGTTGGAAGTCAATGACCCCTAGGTCATGATATTGGACCATTTATACACAATCCATCAAATGGACGGGCCTCAAATCTTTGTTTTTCAGAAAAATGTGAGGACATACACATGATGATGAACAGCTCGCGCATGAATTTCTCACTATTTAGTGGGGTGCATCCACATTGGTCTAATCTGCCATGCCTACTTGTTTGCTTTTGGATCTCAACAATGTTATCTCTGCATTAACCCTAACCCTCCCAAATCCTCCAAAATCCTCTTTGCTAAAGTGAAGGATTTTGAAGGATTTTGAAGGATTGAGGTTACATGCTACATGCTCTTTGCTAAAGTGAAGGATTTTGGAGGATTGAGGTTATTAGGCATACTTGCCTTTCCATGGTACATGTACATCCATGTTTGTTGTAGTGATTGCAAGGTCAGTGCTTGGCTCAGTGAACACTGTTTATTGCTCCATGCATGCAGGGAGGGTCCCTGGCCATGTACATGTATCACAGATTAGAAACACATGTGTGCATACATGTCATGTGCTTGCTTTACTACTGAAGGATTTTGGAGGATTCAGGTTATGTGTAAGCAAATGGGCCTAGGGAGTTAGGGTTAAACAAGTGTACCTTTTGTGATTTTGTATTCTATGTTTCGTCTTAGCTTGCACCCAATCCCATATATCATAACAGATTTCCTAACATGACTTCAAGTACACGTCTTTCGACTGATTTGAATTCATTAAAGAGCAATTTGTTAAATTTATTCTCATGAAGTCCCCGATAGGCTGTATTTATCTTGGTTCTTACGATGTGTAATACTTTTCACACCATGGGTTTAAATACTGCCCTCTTTTGGTCTGATAGTTGTTTTAGTCGGAAATGTATAATGGTGTGATCGGTGAAATTTGATGAAGTTGTCAAAATTTGTATCCTGCATTTTTTACTCTGGAATTTGGGTTAAATAAAATAATCACAACAGTGACACGCTTCTCTATGCTGGCCGAGATTGATTGCTGGGATAAGTTCTTCGTCGTCGCAACGACCACCTGACATTCAGGAATTCAGGTTGCAAAATTGAGCAGAAAATCGAAAACATGAAATGGGCCACCTAAACACATTTCTCCATATCTGAGTCAACAAACCAAACAGATTCCATTGCCTGTGGCCTGGTATCGGGCTCATGCTAACCTGTCATTGCAGGTGATTGGCATGGCATCTTGGGGAGCCGGACTTATAGTTAAAGGAGCAACATGACACTCCTGGCCTAAACTGTTTGTGAAGGTCTTGACCAAGGCAAAGATCACACTGAGAAAACCCCTCTTCCCCCATCCAATGTTCAGCACTGGATTTCATGGCGTTGTGAGGGTATAGTTTTTTAACCCTCTTGCACTTTAGTGGCAAGTAGCTATAGAGGTCAAAATCAGCCAACTGCCTGTTTTGACTGTTGACCCAAATGTGCCACACGGGGGCATTTTTGACTGGTTTTTACTGTCATTTTGACCACCCTCAACAATACCAGACAATGCTTTTACCAGTCAAAAACAGTCGACTCATTTTGACCTGTAAATGCAGTTACTACACGTAAGGTTTGACAGTGTTCTACTGTTAAGGGCACTAGATATACCTTGGCAAATATATCAACATTTTGACTGATTTTGGCCGTTGCAGTCATAGGAGGGTTAAAGGGACAATATCGTCACGATCAACAGTGCATGGAATTGGAGTGCTAGTTTTAGATTAACTCAGTGACTGAACATAATACCCAGCATGATAAGGTCATATTAGCGTTGCTACTGCGTAAATGAGTCAAAAGTATTATGAATGATGATTCCCACCCAGCTGTTGACTATTTCAAGTTTCTCCCTTCAGGGAAAAGACTCCAAAACTTTAGGGGTTCCAAGAGATTTACTGACAGTTTTTATCCTTCAGCTGTAAAGGCCTTTAATGTGCATCATTCCCGTTAAACTTTATATTTGTACTTCATTTTATATGTATATTTGTATATTCTTATATATGTATATTTTTGTACCATATATTTATTTTTGTAATTTTTAGAGCTCTTGTGATCGCTCGATTTCCATATTTTTAACATTGGCTGAATAAATATCTATCTATCTATCTATCAATAATTTTCAGTCACTGTGTTCATCTTAAACTAGGACCCCGATTCCACATGGTTCCACAACCTACAAGATGTTATAGTGCGTGTTTTGAGATCTTTCACAGGCAATTCCGTGCAATTTTCTTCATAAAAAGGAAAAAGAAATACTTTAAAATTACTTGTATTTTCAAAAATATTAGTGGTAATCATGGTTTTACGGTAATGCAATTAGATTAATTTAATTTTAAAGTATTTGTTTTCCATTTTACAATGGTAATGTTAAATGTAAAAAAAAGTGGACGACCCATTTTTAACCCTAACCACCCCAAATCCATCAAAATCCTCCAAGGGGCACTTTTTGGGAAAAATGCAGCACTGTTGGAAACTGGTACTTTCACCTCTTCAAATGGGGCAAAATTACTACCTGGCAAGAAGTACAGGCCATAAGTGCTGAATATGAAAGATCAATGAAAATGCATGGTGCATTTTGAAGATAAGGGCATGTTTCCAAAAGTGCACTGATGGATTTCGGAGGATTCAGGACGGTTCCTAGCCAGAATACCTAGGGGGTTAGGTATTAACCGACCGAACTGCACTAACCTTTTAGAATTTTGCTAACTGGCTATCCTAAACCAATAATAATAAAAACAATTAAAATAAATAAATTTAAATTTAAAAAAAAAAATGCACGATGGATTTTGGAGGATTCAGGAAGGTTCGTAGCCAGAATACCTAGAGGGTTAGGGTTAATGTTAGGGTTAGGGTTAATGATGCACAATGAAGAGATAGATGTTATCAGTTGAAATCCAAATTTGCTTCATGGTTTTCACACCTGAGTTCTTTCTATTGTTTATGACAGACAACACCACTCCAAGAATACAAATCCAGCTATCTGCCAAACCCCCACCCCTCACCGCTCCTTCCGTATCCCTAACAGCCCAAGCCCCGTCCCTTTCAGCCTCTGCGCCGCCATCTGCATCGCAATCGGAGGCCCATCTCCGCCGAGTGATGCCCCCTCCCATCAACCAGCAGAGATTGTTTCAGGGTCGTCCTAGTCTCACATTCCAGACGCTACAGCCGATGCCACGGCCCTCCACTAATAACAACAATTACAAGCAGCTGAGACAAATGCCGAGTCCGAGGGGGCTGTACCCAATTCCGACGTTTGAGGAGACCCTGTCGCCGACGCCGGCGCAGTACGGGGCAATCGAGAGGGTGTTGTCAGCACACTCGAGTTCCGAACGAGGTTTGTGATCAGTCTCTGTTTTATATTGAAATGGGATTTCAATTTGGTGATAAAAAGACATTTTAACATTTATTGTAAAAAGAAAGAACCTTGTCTCTAGGTTTCATTATTTTGTACCTGCCTTCCCTCCGACCTCCCCCTCCCCCTCCCCCTCCCCCTCCCCAGTATACAGGTCTGCTTCACATAAGGCATCAACCATTACTAGTGATGTCTCGGCTATTGCTGTAATGCTAGCTCTCATATTATTTGACTTGTTAAGGCCAAAAAAAAAAATCTCTGGTTTCTGGTCATAGGTCAGCTTCAAAATCAGTGTGGTGACGTGCTTTTTTTTCCCTTTTTTTTTTGCCAACCAATGAAATATGTGATACATGTATATGCGGTTATTGGAACCAGACCAAACAGCCCATATACAAAGTATGGTGGCTAAGAGAGGCCTCACAAATCGGGCAAACGTTCATTTGCCTATGAGAAAAAGTCTTTTAACCCTCCTACACATGGAGGCCACTCCGATCCACAAAATTCTGTTCTTGAGCAACCTTCAGTACATATATTTACAAGCTTGCTGTCCTTTCCAAGTAATCTTACAAAATTTAACTGTGTGCCACCCAAGGCCACTGTAAATGTTTGAACATATTAGTATGGCCAGCAATGTATCAATGGGAGACCACCTTACCCTGCAATCTCAGTGGTGTGAGAGTGCACAGAACGGTAACCATAGGAGACCACTGGCAACAGCTAATGGCTTGGAGTGGCCTGAATGGGTTGTTTCAAAAATTTAACTGATTGTAGGAGGGTTAAAACACAGTACGGCAGAATTCCAATCGATCCAGCAATTTTGGCTGCAATTGGACATTATTTAACCCTCCTATAGGTTTAACAATCAAAGACACTCAAAATTTGTATGTCTCTCTTAACCCATTGACTTTGTGCAGTGCACTCAAATACATGCAAGCACATGTGGCTGTGATAGGAGGTCAAACCCAAAGACACTCAAAATTTGTATGTAACTCCCAACCCATTGACTTTGTGCAGTGCACTCAAATATATGCCAGGACATGTGGCTAGGACAGGTCAAACCAAAACCACTCGACAGTACATACATGTACACAGCTCTGTGTGACTCTGTGGTTTGACCTACCAATTGGCAATGCAACCAAAAATACTCAAGTGACTGTCTGTGGGTGCCGTGCTGACTGGGCCAAATTTCAGCATGGACATAGGAGGGTTAATAGTCGCCAATGCAGGTCTGAAACAATGCTCGCAGAGACCAGAAACTGACTTTTTTTTGGGCATAATATACAAGATGTGGTGCTGTTCAAACCAAACCAGTGATACAAATATGTGCAGACTTATGAAAATATTGGTTTCAGACTAGTTGAAAAAGGAACTGACTGGACCAGTTGAGCACACTGGACCAGTCCAGGAGGCCAGTGATATTTCCCGCCTTCTATATTATTATTATTATTATTATTATTATTATTATTATTATTATTATTATTATTATTATAATAATAATAATAATAATAATAATAATAATAATAATAATAATAATAATAATAATAATAATAATAATAATAATAATAATAATAATAATAATAATAATAATAATAATAATAATAATAATAACAATAATAATAATAATAATAATAATAATAATAATAATAATAATAATAATAATAATAATAATAATAATAATAATAATAATAATAATAATAATAATAATAATAATAATAATAATAATAATAATAATAATAATAATAATAATAATAATAATAATAATAATAATAATAATAATAATAATAATAATAATAATAATAATAATAATAATAATAATAATAATAATAATAATAATAATAATAATAATAATAATAATAATAATAATAATAATAATAATAATAATAATAATAATAATAATAATAATAATAATAATAATAATAATAATAATAATAATAATAATAATAATAATAATAATAATAATAATAATAATAATAATAATAATAATAATAATAATAATAATAATAATAATAATAATAATAATAATAATAATAATAATAATAATAATAATAATAATAATAATAATAATAATAATAATAATAATAATAATAATAATAATAATAATAATAATAATAATAATAATAATAATAATAATAATAATAATAATAATAATAATAATAATAATAATAATAATAAAAGATTTGTTGCGCCCACATATCCACCCTGCTCGGCGCTCAAGACGCGGAAACAAAGAAAAAACATGAATACAAACAATATACAATGATAGCATAGAAAAAAAATTATGTATCGAGATACATGTATAATGCAATTACAAATATACATCATCTTTGAAGAATTGTGGCATAAGTTTTAAGCAGCGATTTAAATCTAGTTATACTATGACAAGATTTGAGTTTAGTTGGAAGATGATTCCAGAGTCTCAGCCACGACAGAAAAAGACCCATCATCCCAGGTCCGTTTTGAAGTAGGTTCCTTTAGGAGTGACATGTTGCTGGAGTGCAAATTGCGTGATGGAGTGTAGACTTTAAGCAGTTCAGAAATATAAATTGGAGCAATGTTATTGAAAGATTTGTGAACGGTTAGCATAAGTTTAAAAACAATTCTCTGTGAAACAGGAAGCCAGTGCAGTTCTTTCAAGATTGGAGTGATATGGCGTGACTGTACACATAAAGTGGTACCGCAAAAGTTGAGTTAGCTAGTGTACCATATTTAACATTTGTGTGAACCAAAGATGTTTTAATTAATCTATATTTGTTGTTATTATCCAGTCTTTCATTCAAAACAACTGAAGTCTAGTTTGTTTGAAATGTCTCTTTGGACAACCTCCAGATACAATCTTTAACTCCTAAATATCCCAACAGATTTGCTCCAAAACACTATCATTGTATTTTCTGAATCCATACGCAGGATATGAAGTTTTATGACAATTTTCTAAATATTACCAGATGGTAGGTACACAGAAATGGTTGAGTACTCTTTGATAATGTTTGCTTCTGTTTGTTAAACATGATGTATGAAAACATTTCATGCTTGAGTAGCGGTTTGAGGTTCTTGGTGGTGTGCTGTTAATTCTTTCACTAATTGCCCGGGGACAATTTTAATGTAATTTTCTGGCCAAGCATTTACCTAGTATATCCCTTTGATCTGTTTTTAAGGACCGATTTGACAGAAGAAAAAAAAATGATTTAAATGCTAAATTGCTATTTTTCTGGGGTAAAGGAAGTTGTAAGCTTTCATTTTATACATTGAACATGGTGGAGTGTCGTGGCCAAGCGGTCTTGTGCATCGGACTCGTTCTGGTGCCGTCAGAATGTGGGTTCAAATCCCAGGGCCTAGCCGGTCACGGCGCTTGTTTTCTTGAGCAAGACACTTAACCATAATTGATTCGTCCTTCGGATGGGACGTTAAGCCATTGGTCCCGTGTACTAGAAACATCAGTCAATGAACCCATACTGACACTTAGTGTACAAGAGTAGGTGTTTATACCCCGGTGTCACTGATAGCAAATTGATGGCCCATTGAAAATCATCTATAGGTGACATGGTTACCATCACTAAATAAAGGTATTATTGTTATTATTATTGAATGAAAAAACCCGTCAAGGATTAGCACCGGTAAATTAAAAACTCAAAATAATAAAAAGCGGGACCCTGCGTTTTAATTTTTAGGTTGCATGTGACCACACAAATTAATGTATGTAATGAACTGGGGGCAGTCTTTCGATTGACCAGCGAAGCCGGCAATCAGAATCAAGCGCATTTGAAATATGGCTATTATTTGCAGTTTCCTACATCCAAATTTCATAATTAAATATTATCTTTAAAAATTTGTTTGCTTTATATATTTAGTATTTTGTGGGTCGTCTCAGCAAGACACGGGCGGTATATCTGTAATGACCAGTTTTGTAATGCATCAATTTGTAACTAAAAACAATATGTTCAAAGGAGGGTAACGTTTGCAAATTCAGCAATTTTGCATATATGATTTGTTGGTGTGCTACAGTGTTAGTTTCAAATACTTCGTACCTTTTTGTACAGTGCAGAAATGGGAAGGTACTAAACATACTTAGTACCAATGTAAATACAACTATCATTTGAGATTCATAAGTAATAGCTCATATTTAAAAAAAAGAAAGAACCGTTTCGCATAATCCTGCTTGCATCACTGAGGTGCACAGGGTCGATGTCAACATAACTCTCCCGATTGGGAGATATCCTTTAGATACTATCCTGATTGGGAGGTACTTTTATCCTGATTGAAATCCTTTTCTCCTAATGGGGATACCAATAGCCCCAATCAGGATACCCTTGGATGATTGACAACACCTGCCTTAGTAAGACTGACAGGGTCAGTATACTATCCTGATTGGGAGATACCTTTATCCTGATTGAAACCCTATTCTCCCAATCAGGATACAATAGCCCCAATCAGGATACTCTTGGATGATTGACAACACCTTCTGCCTTAGTAAGACTGACAGGGTCAATATACTATCCTGATTGGGAGATACTTATATCCTGATTGAAACCCTATTCTCCCAATCAGGATACCCTTGGATGACAATGACACCTTGTGTGCTACTAAAGCTTGGCTTATGCTGTACTAGCTTGTGATCGGGCAAATATCTTTGCAGCTCCATGTTCTGCTTCAACCATATAATGGCTCAAGTTTGCTTTACACGTTTCAAACGTTTTCAGGGGATTTAGGTAAATCCATGGCAAGATCTAAGACGGAAGCTTTGGGACATAAAGGCATTTGTATTGGTTTATTATCGTATTTCGATACTGATCTGAAAAGTAATGTTGATTTATGTACAATTTAAAACCAAATGCCTTGGAAAATTTTATGTTTCAGTAGTTCTTTGCTTTCATTATTGCTAACATTTTCATGATTAACAATTTTGTAAAGATTTAGTGACAAACATTCCATATTCTGTATATCATGTGCTTCTGTCCTGGTCTGCTTATTGGCGCAAATTCCAACTCAATAGTTGAGGCCAAAAAAGTCTCCCGTTTTTGGTCTCCGCGTACATTGCCTCAGACCCACGCATCACAATTTTTAGTTTTAGCTGGATCGATTGGGGGTATGAACGTTTGCCCGATTTGTGCGGCCTCTCTTAGCCACCATACTTTGTATACACAACAGCAAAAGAAACGTCACCCCCTAAATTTTGTTAAGTAATTATATTATTAAACATAATAAATATACAATATTGTGGGATGGTTGGCTGCCAGGTCAACCAGATTTGCCACATTGTGTTGGTGTTACACTCCATACTCATAATATTCTTCATTAAACAAATTATATTAATTATAAAATGAAAATAATAAATATTTTTTAGGGGTGACGTTTCTTTTGCTGTTATGTATATATGTGAAATTTGGTCTGGCTCCAATAAATGCGTATATATGTATCACATCTTTCACTGCTTGGCAAGAAAAAAGATTACCAAAAAAAAATAATAAAAAGCGCGTCACTGCACCAAATTTGAAGCTGACCTTTGACCAGAAACTGGAGATTTTTTGGGGGGAATTCATTACTTTTCATTAACAAAATTTTCTTTCCATGTTCATTAAGATCTTCTTTCTTTCCGCTTTCCAGGGAATGCAGGAGACTTGCCAGGCAGTCCAGGAGAGTTCAGCATTTTAAGCGCCACTCATTCCTTTGACGACAATCTAGTCCTGCAGATGAATGCTGTAGACCGATGCCCGAGCCAACTATCAGCTGTGTATGCGGATGGCCCATCATAACCCATCCGCTTTCTGATTGGTGGATCCAAATGAAAGGTCATCACTGATTGGTTGGATTTGGACGAGATTCTATTGGTCAGAATGATTAAAAAAGGAAGCCGGTGATTGGGTAGTCGGTGAATGAGCTTGCCCTTCTATTGGTTAAAAGTTTTGACAGTTATTACAGAAGATACTGTTGGATTTATGCTGTGGAGTTGTAATCAGTGAGTGATTAAGTATTCCAGTTGTTTTGTTGACAGTGCACTGATTGGTCATTGCCGAGCAACCAGCACTTGCTTTAGTGTGGCATTAGAGAAGTACTGCCCACCCATAAGATCCCATTGTGTGATGACTGTAGAGTTGCGTCTGTGATTGGTTGAAATTATGTAATGGAATTATAATACGTTACCCGATTGGTTGATTTGTATATGATGTCATCAATTTCATGGTAAGTCAACAGCGTAAGGCCAACAAAAAAAAGTCTCAGGTTTCTGGTCTCTGCGCGCGTTGCCTCAGACCCGCACCTCAGCATTTTTAATTTTATTTTTATTTGCTATGAAATGGTGTCCAATTGCATCCAAGATTGTTGGATTGATTGGAATTCTGCCGTGCTGTTCTTTAAACACATAGCGGTATGAACGTTTGCACGATTTGCGAGGCCTTTCTTAGCCACCATACTTTGTATATGGGAAATTTGGTCTCTGCATATATACTACTCAAAACAATTTAGGGAACACCGGATTTTTAACATCAAATAGGTTTAAAATGTTCCATGAACTGGGATTTTCATTTGCAACCCCCTCTCTCTTTCAGTAGTCATGTCATGAAATGTGTAATCACCACATGCATCCTTTATCATCTGTTTCATTGTGCAGTTGTTTCTCATCAATTCTGTGAAACAGTGTGTTTACCTGAAATAAATGATCTTGCTTTAACTGAGATTATGTTCCCTAAATTGTTTTGAGTAGTACCGGTATACATGTTTCACGTATTTCCCTGTTGGCAAAAAAAAAAAGATGGCCGAAAAAAAAAAGCGTGTCAACGCACTGATTTTTAAACCGATCGATGACTAGAAACCGGAGACTTTTTTTTTTTGGCCTCACCTTGACAAGTTTTGTTTGGTAATACTTGCACAAAAGAAAGTTGTATATTTTCACAGACTGTTTATGGAGTTTATCATGTCATAGTTATATTTTGTAATTTTGTTGGTGATTGCAATTATTGTAAAAAAAAATCATCTATTTGTCATTGGGACCAGAAAACAAGGAAAAACTGAAATAGATGTAGTTATATGGACTTTTTTGAGTTTCTCAAAAGACAAGAATATCAAAAACATGGATTTCTCTAGAAATGTTGTAGATCTTTGTGTTACTAATCTAAATATACAGCATTATAAAAAAAAACTAAGTATTGTGTTCAATAATAATGTATATATTATACAGAATCGTATATTTTATGAGAGCTAGTTTAAATTTCATAAAATTAAAAAAAATAATCAATGAACTAGAATTGTAAAAAGAAATTATTAAAATCAATTCAATTTTCAAATTAATCAAACCAGACAATCTTCTAAAATACTGAAACAGCATTAATATTTAGGACATTTTTCTGCCCAGAAATATTTCTATAGTATTTATAGATTATGTGTATGTAGATTTTGCTATTGTGTAAAAAGTTTGTAAATCAAAAAACAAGGAAAGCAAATGATTATAAGGAAGTTTTTAAAATTACCCAGAAACACTTGTTTTGTAGCCTGATAATCCTTGGTAACCAAGGAAGAATTTTATTTTTTGTTTGCAGAAAACATATTTTTTAATAATATATTTTAAAATTAGACTCAATGCAGCAATTTAAAATCATTTGAAAAAATTACATATGTGCAACCTTCAGTTCTGGGGGGGAGGGGGGTAGAAAAACAATGTATTTTTTCAGATTTTAACATTTTGAGGAACTTTACTCAGATCCTTAGGAAACAAAAAAATCCGTCCATTTAATCATTGTCCATACTAGGACCAATTTCATTGAGCTCCTAAGGAGTTTCCTGCCTGTACACTCCAATGCACTAATCCTCCAGCAGCCTACTTAAGCAGCAGCATTCTCCTGAAGACGATCAGAGCACACTGATCGAAACGTCGAGTTTGTAACCTCCAGTTCTTTTCAGAACTACTCAATAGAGATTTTCACATGGTGTCACCGCAAATTAGTCTTACTTAAGTAGAGGGCTAAGCAATATGAGGCTGGTAACCCCCCCCCCAAAAAAAAAAATATGCTAAGCAATTTTATCTGGTAAGCATCTCCATGAAATTGTGGCGTTTATCGAGCAATACCATAATTCTTGCTTGTCCTATAAACAGATATTTGAAAATGAGTTACTCCATGGTTTGTTATGATTGCTGCTATTGCTATAATGTATTTAATAACCCTTGAGGATCTAGTCATACAAATATTGCATCCACTCCCTTTAGGAGGGCCCATAAAGATGGACATAACCCGATGGTCTCACCATAGCAGCTTATACCAGTCATAATATTGATAGCTTGTATTCCGTCCTATACTTAATAAGAAACTTTACTGTTTAACTTCATGTGAAATTAATGTGTTTGCATAATTCAAGCCCTTAACACAATCCGTCCAATTTTATTGTGTAACTTCAAAAACACCTTTGGGGGTGTTTGTTGAGGGGGAGGGGGATTTTTTTTCTTTCTAGATGTGGGTGAGATGTGAACCGTCCTCTAGCATGTCCAGAAATGCGTATCTTTGTGGTTTTGTTGATGCTCCGACATTGTAGGACATTTTCATTTTTAAGCTGACCTCAAGTTGGATTTCACTAAGTCGCTGACAAAGATCGAGTCTTGGTTCCAGACTGTGTTTGTACTTTTTGATACATGATCCTTCACCACACGACACAGGAGGGCACTATCTCTACATGAATCGCTATCACACGGACTTGGGAAACTTGTTGAATCCCCATCCCCCAAATTTTTTGATGAGCACATTTATAAATAATTTAATTTGTTTCCCAAAAATGTGGGCCGTGCTAGCATGCATAGTGGTTTCCCCCATTTTGTTTTTTTTGGGGGGGATTCAACACTGAAGTTTTCCAAGATAGTGTTTCATAGCGGTTTGTGAAGAAATAGCGCCCTCCTGCATCAAAAACATACAAACGCGGATCTTTTCCATTTATAACACTTCTTCATTTTGATGAGTTGACCGGTGTAAAAGAAAACAATTATTTGTAGTCAATTGGCCACACTTGATTCAATGTTATTGTATATAACTATATATGCTGCTGTATGGACAGAATTGGAAGTTGAAGAGTGCTTTTTTTTTTATCGAGAGAAAATTCAAGTACATTGTTTGATAAGTAATAATACAATAATGCATTTACGTATAGAGCGCCATCGATCTAGTTTCCTATTCCGAGGCGTTTTACATATTTCCCCTGGTCATTGGGCCAGTATCATTCCTGTAATGTTTGTCAGCTCCCTGGTGAGTATACAGCCCTGAGCTACTGTCGTGCTTCATAGAGGCTTTTTCAACCACAATATCAACCTCTACCCTCACAGGTATCCATTTATACTCCTGAGCAACTAGATCAAGGCATTGTACATTATTACCCCTGCTCATAAATCATTCCTGAAACCATCTCGACTCCCTGGGGAGTGTACAGCTCAATTGCTGCGCATTTATGGGGCTAATCAAACACAGCAACCAACTCTGCCCTCCCAGGTACCCATTTACTCTTGGGTGAAGAGGAGCACTGTACAGTGAAGTGTCTTGCTCAAGGACACAAGTACCATGATTGCAGCCAGGATTCAAACCCACATTCTGACCACAAATCCAATAAACCGTTCAGCCATGGCGCCCGGTCCAAATAAGTACATTAATGTGGTGGCGTATTTCATAGTGATTGTAACTGTACCGTGGCTTTAAAGTGACGTCAACATTGATGACTGGGGTTGTGCATAATGTTTTTAGGTTAGAAAATCTATAACTTCATGGGCCCTTTAAAGTGTAACAGGAGATATGACCATAATCGTGTATTTGAATTAGCCCTTTTGGCTTTATTCACATTCTATTTATTCAAAAAAAGAATACACAAATGGCCATTGAAAGGATTGACTTGTATTACAGCAACATGTAGGTTGGGCAATACCATTAGAAAGATAAGGAATCGGTCTTTCCAACCATAGCATGGGTATGGACTGCGAATAAGGGAAAGAATACAGCTGTTTTAAAAGCTGGTCATGATACTCCCAATTAAGTGCTGTGTGTGTGGTGACTCTGGTCGACTAAAGTCGCCAATGGTAGTGAAAGGGTTAACTGCCATTGGTCCTTACCATCCTGTACTTCAAACCTTTTTTTCTTGTAAACAAGAAATGTGTTTTAATTTGTATTTATTTCCTAACGCAGCATGATGATTAGTTAAGCAGTATTCTCTTTCCATGAAGATCAACCATTCAAAATAGCAGGTTTTTGGGACATACAATCCTTTCAGGATTTCAGGTGTGATTTGACAAAAGTAAAAATTCCTGGAAAATGGGTAGTGGGCCTTTGGTCAAGAGGACAAAGCCCCCCTGAACCTCATTGATGTTTAAGTTTTGGAGGATTTGCAGACTCGCCACCCAATAAGAACTTAAAGATTTAGACACAATACAGGCTACTTCTCTTCTTTCAAGAAAGTTTTGAGGCAAAAGGGAGATTTGTGAAACCACAGGCTTGACATTTAACAGTCGTAAGTTTGAGGGTGAATCTCGGACTCTAAGGCTATCTTGCAAGTAACATTTGACCATGACGATAGAAACTATTTGGATATCTTTATTACCATCTGAAATGTTTGGAAACTGACCATAATATCGATGATGTTACTTACTCTCAGACTTATTATTTCTTTGTATCGTGTTTAGGTGTGACAACTCAATCTATTGGAAAGCGTTTGGTTTTTCCACATGGTTTAATATCATAAAGCATTATTAATGTGTCAGTGAATGGGTTTCAACTAATTAGAACCATCAATTTTATATAAACACATCAAGGCAAATATTATTTACAACTTCAACTTAACACAGTAAACAACTATTAAAATGATTTTTGTCGTTAACCCTTACCACCCCATATCCTGAAAAATCCTCCGAGGAACTTTCACCTCTTGAAATGGGACAGAAGTACAGGCCATAAGTGCTGAATATGAAAGATCAACGAAAATGCATGGTGCATTTTAAACCCTCGTACTATTTGTTGCACTTTAGTGGAAAGTTGCTATAGAGGTCAAAACCAGTCAACTGCCTGTTTTGACTGTTGACTCAAATGTGCACACATGGGGCATTTTTACTGTCATCTTGACCACCCCGAACAATACCAGACAATGCTTTTACCAGTACTTACTACACGTAAGGTTTGACAGTGTTCGACTTTTCAGTGCACAAGACATAAATGTACCTTGGCAAGTATATCAAAATTTTGACTGATTTTGACCCTTGTAGTAGTAGTAGTAGGGTTTAAGATAAGGGCATGTTTCCAAAAGTGCACTGATGGATTTTGTAGGATTCAGGAAGGTTCCAAGCCAGAATACCTAGGGGGTTAAGGTTAAGATGAACTATTCACAAAGGAAAACCACAGCATTTAAATAAACAAGAAATTGTGTACATTATTCATCAACCCTTTTTACACAGAGTGCCTTGTTTGATTTGAATAGTCTGCTAACCTGAGATATTTCAATAGAAAATCAAACACCGAGTAGGTTACCGAACTAGTGCAGTTTGCCTGGTACCCTGCATTATTTTTGAATTCTTGAAAGACTACAGTATAAAATATAAGCTGTCTGTGTTCAATTCCGACAGGTTTACCAGACAAGTGAAACTCATCTTTTTAATCCCAATCCATATCATACACAGCACAGCAACCATTTAAATTTCCCTCTTTTGAAAGAGGCCATGTCAGGGGCGTGTTTTGGCGAACACGAACCTTGTGTCTGACGTCATATTCTTGATCAGAAACAAGACGGCATAGCGTCGCGAAAACACGCCCCCCTGAAATAAGCGTTTTTGGCTACAGCTATGGCTATTTGCTGAGATATAGAAATGGTGATCTAGACACACATATAAGTAAGACTAATTGCGGTGACACCATGTGAAATGGTGTCACCGCAATTAGTCTTACTTATCTTCCTCACCATGCAAAGCTACAAGTTTTACGTAGACACACATATGACGCTCGATATGCAGCAGAGTGCACCCCCCCCCCCCCCCATTCTGTTCCAGGAATCTTAGGAATTCTTTAGAGGATTTCGGGGGGGGGGGGAGAAGAGGTCCGTTAACAATAGAACAACAGTGTTAGTGTATAGGGGGGGGGGGTGGCCACTCTGCCAAATGACACAGCCAGAGATTCAAAATAGTCTGGTGCCTGTTTAGTGAACCACTTCATAGTAGATATCCTGTAGATGGACCAAGACTTCACTACATGACGTTGTGAAGCTTTCATTTGTTTAAAAACCATAATGTGTTCAACAAACAGAACAAATATCACATGGTCCGTATTTGTTTAGTTTTGTGTTGTCAAGTTAATGACAATAAATTGATGAGACATTGTGAGATAACATGGAGTTGGGTGTGTCTTGACTTATTCCCCTACTGACTGCGTGAGAAAACAATTCAATGGGATGTACATGTATTTCTGGGTCAAAAATACTTTGGAATGGTAGAACACAGTTACCCCATTGTCACATTGACAATACTCCTGTCAGTAAAAAAAAGTAAAAGTCTATTTCAGAAATGAGCATCACTGTTTGTAACAACCCAAAAAATGCACTTGCAAAATTAACTATGAAACAGTATTCTACAAAATAAACCTTTAAGATACTTGCTGACTTACTGTATAACACAAGAACATTTGTACATCAGGACTTGTTTGCAAATGTCTGCTCTAAAAAGAACTATATTAATAGTAAGTGTCTTACTGAGAAATGATTTATAAAAATATATCAACCATACCAGATACATTGTGTTATAGATTTAAAAAATCCAGTGGTATCCGACAGCTGTATCCATGGGAGAGTTATATTGTAACTGTAACTGCATCTGCAACGAAAGTAACGTCAGAGATTATAATTATTGATTGCTAAACCACACCAAGTGGCTACAGATGCTCACAAGGTTGGATTGAATATAAAATAACTCTAAATTGGGCATTTACTTGCATTGAGAAAGCAATTTGTCTCATGTGCCGAGGGAACTTTGTTGCCCCCATTTTATGCACTGTGTTGTTTAAATAGTCTGAAATGCTAGAAGTACTATTAAGTAGTTCAGATTCAGTGAAAACTCTTCCCTGGTATCCGTGTAATGTGACTGGAGTCAAACATGGTTGCCCTCAGGTGATATGCTTAATTATTCCCCTGGAGATAGTACCCCCTCAACAGATAATGCATTAAAGCTATACGTTTTCAGGAACCGCATACCCAAAATTGGAAATCTTTGGATACCTGGGTACCCTGAAGTAATTGTGAAAGCAACAATAAATACTCCCGAATGAATAAAATAACCAATATGAACACAAGTTTCTCTTGTTTTATTAGAGTCATAATAAATGTGGACTTACTGTAATAATTTCCCACCTCTATATTAAAAATGACTCGTAGCATCCCCATTCCCCACACACATTTTGTTTACAAAAACAAATTGGAAACTTCCATTTGTGTGGCTTAATTGTTCAGTTGAAACTTTAAAAAGTCGTTTACGGTAATTGGAACCAAAAAATGTAATAATTTGTCGCCTCTATATTAAAAATTACTTGTGGCGTCCCCATTCCCCACACGTGAAAAAAATGCATGCCTCCCACGCTCACACTAATCCAATGACTGTGAACAATAGGCACAAAAACCAATTCGTGATACTGGCATGAAGGCAGTCAACTCAAAACAAAACTAGATACATCAAACAAAAGCCAGCAAGTCTGTGAATGGCTGTCGGCAACTGTTACTTCTAAAGCCTTTATCTGAGTTTTCTTCATTTTGTTAACAAAAAAAATCAGAGACATCTATTTTTGTGGCTTAAAATGTTAAGTCAGAATTTTAAAGAGATGTTTACGGGTAACTGGAACCAAGTAATGACAGTTTCAGTCAGGTATCCGAGTATCCGGCACAGCCCTTCTGTGACTGCAAGGGTCAAAATCAGTCAAAATGTTGATATACTTGCCAAGGTATATCTAGTGCGCTTAAAAGTCGAACACTGTCAAATCTTACATCTAGTAAGGTTTACAGGTTAAATAGGAATTTTTGATTGGTAAAAGCATTGTCTGGTCAAAATGAAAGTCAAAACCAGTCAAAAATGCCCCTGTATGCACATTTGGGTCAACAGTCAAAACAGGCAGTTGACTGATTTTGACCTCGATAGCTACTTGCCTCGTGCAGCTATAGTAGGAGGGTTAATATGCAGGGAAAGCCTTGCGGATAGACTACACGATTTGTCCCATCACTTACCAACTATGGCCCGGCTCATTTCCCTCACAACAAAGCTGCTCTGAATCTCAGCAAGTTTACACGCCACATCCCTGGGGGATTTCACTGCCGTGGAATGAACAAAGTCTTTGAAGGCTTTGTGGCATCTCCCTGGCTGCTCGTCGAAGACCTGTTCTCTCATCAGACACCTAACCAATGTTTTCAAGCGGGTGTCCGAGTTTGTTATCTTGGCCCTCTTTCCTTTCTTATCTTTGATCTCAATGATACCACTGATTACATCGTTGATGTTGTGTGTATTAATTGCCACATGTTGGTATCGTTTAACAACACCCTCTGTTAAACCGAAGGTGAACTTTTCCAAATGTTCTGTGAACAAGAATAACGGAAGAGTTATGTAGTGCCAAGCAAACAATAAATGAATGATACATCCAAAAACCAGGTGTGTGATTTGACAAAAGTAAAAAAAAAATCCTGAAAAATGGGTAGCAGGCCTGTGTCTCCCTTTGGTCTAGAGGACAACACCCCTGAACCTCCTGGATGTTTAATTTTGGAGGATTTAGGTTTGGACACAATACAGGCTACTTTTTTCTTTCCTTGGTGGCTACTTCTCTTCTTTCAAGGCAAAGGGAGATTTGTAAAAAATCATGACAAATCCTAAGAAATCACAGACGTGAAAACATACTGGTGTTAAGTGGATTAATAGTATCAAACATGCCCTGATATGATTCTGAAGTGCTGCCATTTTAGAAAATTTGTGTAAAATTATTTCCCAATTGCATTTCCCCACAATGAAATAAGCTGGAACTTTCACGGACTGGTTTCTTGTTTCTCACAACATGGACGCCTTTGCATGTTACCACACGTGTATACTGGTTTTATCCCAATGATGAGCACTACCTCCAGAAAAATATCATCCGAGTCACAGATGATATATGTGATGTGTTCTACCAAACTCAGACACATTTGGGCAAGACATCAAAATTGAGTTGGTTATCGATAACACTGGTCTACAGCCAAAATGCTTCCGAAACAAATGAAGTCAAACTTGACTAATTATGGGTCACTGAGAATGGAAATGATGCTTAAAATTGTTGATTGGCTCTAGTTTTCAAGATATGGTACCGTTTAATAACAAGAGACAAGCCAAGAAGCGCAGAGTAGACACTGAATAAGGACTGAACTATGAACTGATACATAGTAAGTGTTACATAAACAGGGCAGGTGACATCATATCAAGTGAAACAACCATAAACACATGAAAAGACCTAGGTTTACAATTCATGATTAAAAATCTGCTATGTACACCATATACATAGTACATAAAATGTAAACTTAAATATCTTGGAAACAGTAGCCAATCAGCAATTTTAATTGTCATATTTGAATTCAGCATATCCAAATCCATAATAAATAGCAGATTTTATCTCTGAGGCAGACAACTTTAAAAAAATTGTTGACCAGTGTAATGAAAGTAGAGATCTTCAGCTTTACAATGATAGCTTTCTTATTTTAATTGGACGTGCAAAAGCAGAATTACACAATTTTTTAATTTGTCTTTACGAAAAACTCAAAACGGAGTTATTGCCCATTTAAAGTTACAAGTTTCTTTTGTGTAATTTAAGCAATTCAATTCTTCCAAAGGTACTTCATTTTCTGGACATTACTGAAGAATAATATTGCTTTATTAACCCTCCTACTATAGCTGCACTTTATAGTGAGAAGTAGCTGCAGAGGTCAAAACCAGTCAACTGCCTGTTTTGACCGTTGACCCAGATGTGCACACGGGGGCATTTTTGACTGGTTTTGACCGTCATTTTGACCACCCTGAACAATACCAGACAATGCTTTTACCAGTCAAAAACGGTCAACTCATTTTGACCTGTAAATGTACTTACTACACGTAAGGTTTGACAGTGTTTGACTTTTAAGTGCACTAGATATATCTTGGCAAGTAGATCAACATTTTGACTGATTTTGACCCTTGTTGTAGTAGGAGGGTTAAGGGTATTATATACATTAATTTTTGGGCTATTTCTCAGTTCCGAGCTTTGCCCAGTCTGATTTCAGTAGAACACGTCACATATGCCATTTTCACATTGGTATCAAAGCTTTGTTAATAAACTTTCATTTTACAATGCATACTTTTGATTTCCTTGTTGTAACTTTCCACCTGAAGATCCATCTCCACATTGTTTCCCTCACCCCCTTCCGGGTTTATTGTACGACTCCAGATAAGCTGATGAGCCATCCGAGGAGACACCCCGCCACTCGCAGCCATGACAAAGTTAGCGGCGATGTTGAAATAATTTCCACCGCTGGCAGTGAAGAATCGCAGCAGATCAAATCGCCAATGGCTTATCAT
Organism: Zoroaster sp. YZ-2022; assembly: GCA_029582265.1. Taxonomy (NCBI): domain Eukaryota; kingdom Metazoa; phylum Echinodermata; class Asteroidea; order Forcipulatida; family Zoroasteridae; genus Zoroaster; species Zoroaster sp. YZ-2022. The sequence continues at coordinate 5,900,572 of CM055825.1, read as the reverse complement.
CCTGTCGCCGTCATTCTCTTTCACCGCATCGATTCTCACAGTGTGATTCAGAGCATGCCATAACACTGCTCGGCTGTACTCTCGCTTATGGTCTGTCTCCCCGACTGCACCATTCCGCTTCCTACGCTTTTTGGCTTGTGGCGGCGAGTCGCCCGTCTTCCTCTTCCCACCAGAGATTCTTCTGCAGTAGACGCAGAAGCCTTGGGTCTCTTGTTCGGTTTCCAATAATGTTGACGTTTCCTGTAAGAAAATATCTGGGAACTCGGGGCTGCTACTCTGTTGATGACATCGAGGCCCAAACGGGCAATAAGCACATTCTGGATTAGAGCAATTACACTCACAGTTGTGACTCTGTGCTTGGTTCACCGTCCCCAGGATCTCGCCGACATTTGGCGACTCCCACACAAGATCAATGACCCTCTCCACGAGCCCCCGCAAATACAGGTATTGCTGGGAGACATCTTCTGGGAAGTCTGCTGGAATTTTATCCATGTCTTCCTGTTGGAGGATATGCAATGCGGCCGCTATCGTGTATCCATCAGTCACAAGGTTCATAAACTCCATTACTAGGGGTGTCGTCTCTGGCTTGGAAACATTCATGTACATTCTCTTTCCAAATATAGCTTTACGGATATGGTACAACGTCCCCCTGTCCGTTGCACTTACAGGTAAAAACAGCTCATCAAAGGTTTCCTACATGAAAGAAATAAAACAGTAAAATCTACCATAAACTTATTTTAACCCTTCTGTGACTGCAAGGGTCAAAATCAGTCCAAATGTTGATAATCTTGCCAGGGAATATCTAGTGCACTTAAAATTCGAACACTGTCAAACCCTTCTGTGACTGCAAGAGTCAAAATCAGTCCAAATGTTGATAATCTTGCCAAGGAATATCTAGTGCACTTAAAAGTCAAACACTGTCAAATCTTATGTGTAACTAGTAAGTACAAATTCTACAGGTCAAAATGAGTCAACCGTTTTCGACTTGTAAAAGCATTGTGAAAAATGACAAGAAAACCAGTCAAAAATGCCCCTGTGTGCACATTTGGGTCAACAGTCAAAATAACCAGTAGACTGATTTTGATCTCTATAGCTACTTACCACTAAAGTTCAGCTATAGTAGGAGGGTTGATGATTAGAACAAACAAAAACTCTTCTCTGGTGTCTGGTCTCTACGCATGGGCAAGTTTAGTATTCTTTTCTTTTTGGCTATGAAATGGTGTCCAATTGCACCCAAAATTGCTCGATCAATTGGAATTTTTGCTGTATAACCATTTGCCTGATTTGTGAATCCTCTCTTATAATTAGTCACCATACTTTATGTATGGGAAATTTGGTCTGGTTCCAATAACCGTGTGTACGTATTTCACTGGTTGAATTTTTAACAAAAGCATTCACTGGATGACCAAGCATCAACTCAGAAACTAACTGCGATGTGATTTGATTTTGCTGTTACCCTGACGTATATATTAACCCATATCCGCCGATCTACGTGATAACCCGTAGATATGTCAAACGCTACAAACGCCGACCTACGTGATTTTCCGTACCGTGTTTTTGTCCAATTCCAATTTACTACGTTTTTCCGATGACTGTATTTCATGATTATAGATATGAAATTAGACAAGTCCGACATCATAATAAAGTGCATGTTCTCCTCTTTCCATCAGTATATAATGTGTCTGTGTCAGTGATTGTAATATTTTCTAAATAAGGAATCATTCTGATTGTGTGCAAAAACAATGTATCTCTGTGTGGGGGCTTAGGCACATAGTCTTTTGTGTGTTTACATGGTTAGGCGGATATGGGTTAAGCACTGCATGTTCAATGCTCAATTATAAATCTCTAAAAAAAATAATGCAATGTATTTCAATTAGGTCTTGCACATCATGGTGTCCTAGGGGATTCAGAGTAAGTGATTTCTTTATTTTGAAGCCTAGAATCCGAATCCTGTTCTTCACTAAAATTTAATCAATTGGTCCTACTTTAGGTCAAGGAAAAAAGTCTCCTATATCTGGTCTCGGCGCGCACCGTCTCAGATCCATGCGTCAGCATTTTTAAAATTTGTTTTTTTGGTGCTATGAAACGATATCTAATTGCAGCCAAAATTGCTGGATCGATTGAAATTCTGCCACGCTGTGTTTTCAACGACTTTTTCACATAGGGGTATGAACGTTTGCCCGATTTGTGAGGCCTCTCTTATCCACCATACTTTGTATATATGGGAAATTTGGTCACCACGTATACATGTATCACATATTTCCCTATTGTCAAAAAAAAAAAAAAAAGATCCCCCCACAAAAAATAAAAATAAAATAAAAAAATAAGTGTCACCCACCGATTTTGAAGACGACCGATGACCAGAAACCAGCGACTTTTTTTTTTGGCCTTAGTGATATTTTTAAAGATTTGTTTAAATACAAAAATCTGTATGGAAAGCCATACATTTTTTATTACGCTTTTACTTTTAAGTATGATTTTTTGTTGTTTAAGGGACAAGGGCCAAAGTCATGGTACACCCAAGCCTTTGAGAAGCCCAGCCAGGCCCAGGCTTTTCCCCCTGCCTACTGGCCTATATAATGAGCTCTGCTTGCCTGGGCTAAGCCCTCCAGAAGCCCAGGTTATGTTGATTGGCAGGTACTGTATTGTTACAGGATTAGGACTCACAAAAGACAATTAGGAGGCCAGGTAGCCTGGGCCCGGCCAGGCTTCTCAAAGGCTTGGCTGTGCCATGACTTTGGCCCTCCTTCTTTAACTACCTGTAGAAGAAGTAGTCTCTTGTGCCATTCCTGCATCACAGGGACGAGTCCTTCCAGACCGTCACCCACTGCATCCAGGTGAGAGTTCTGAGCATCCACAACCTGCTCCCAGGTTTGGCCATCACAGTGCAAGACCAGCGGGACTCTCTGACCACCATGTCTGACCGGCACAAAGTCATTCAACTGCTCAAGAATCTGAACCATCTCCAAACGGTTGGCGTTGCTTTTCCTGATCGGGTCGAGAGGGACCTACGTGGATGATGGAATTAAAAATCTGTTAAAACTAGCAGGATGTTCTTTAAATAATTTCACATAGCCAATATGGCTACATTAACCCTAACCTTCCCAAATCCTCCAAAATCCTCTTTGCTAAAGTGAAGGATTTTGAAGGATTAAGGTTACATGCTACATGCTCTTTGCCAAAGTGAAGGATTTAGGTTATTAGGCATACTTGCCTTTCCATGGTTCATGTACATCCATGTTTGTTGTAGTGATTGCAAGGTTTGTTTGGGTCAGTGGACACTGTTTATTGCTCCATGCATGCAGGGAGGGTCTCTGGCCATGTATGTATCACAGATTAGAAACACATGTGCATACATGTCATGTGCTTGCTTTACTACTGAAGGATTTTGGAGGATTCAGGTTATGTGTAAGCAAATGGGCCCAGGGAGTTAGGAAGGATTCAGGTTATGTGTAAGCAAATGGGCCCTGGGAGTTAGGAAGGATTCAGGTTATGTGTAAGCAAATGGGCCTAGGGAGTTGGGGTAAATTGATTACAAAATTACCAAATTGAAATGCTTACAAAACTTCTTTAACCCTAACTCCCTAGGCTAATTTGCTTAAACATAACCTGAATCCTCCAAAATCCTTCAGTTTTTATTACTTGTGGCCGCTTGCCTGAATCCTCCAAAATCTTCCACTGACAGGTTTAGGTAATGGAATTTTTGGGTGTGGTGCTGGTGTAAGACTATGTATGCACAGGTGTTTCTAATCTGTTATCATGTACATGGCCCAGAGCCAGGGACCATCCCTGCATGCTTGGAGCAATAAACAGTGTCCACAGACCTTGCAATACCTACATGTACAATGTCCACTACCATTGGAATACAGACTACATAATAATAATAATAATAATAGGACTTATATAGCGCACGTATCCACCAACTAAGTGGTGCTCAAGGCGCATTCTTTTTTACGTGCATTACACAACACACGGGACCTACGGCTTTACATCCCATCCGAAGGACGAAGCAATTATGGTTAAGTACCTTGCTCAAGGACACAAGTGTCACGACCGGGGCTCGAACCCACACCCTGCTGCTGGCAACAACAGAACTTGAGTTCGGTGCGCTAGACCGCTCGGCCACAACACTCCAATGTATGCACACGTGTTTCTAATCTGTCATCATGTACATGGCCCATGGCCAGGGACTGTCTTTGTATGGAGCAATGAACAGTGTCCACCTACATGTACAATAAACCTGTACGTGCATGTATGTGCATGTATTAAAATAAGCAATAATCTCAATCCTCCATAATCCACCAAGCAAATAATCACAACTGCCCTGAATCCTTCAAAATCCTTCACCGCTGCAAATTCCACATAACCTCAATCCTTCAAAATCCTTCACTTTGGCAAAGAGGATTTTGGAGGATTTGGGAAAGCTAGGGTTAACAAGTTATTCCGTCTAAATTTGAGCAAGTCCCAAGGTCAGACCGTCATCTCACTCAATGGTCATTTCACTCTTTCTGTTCACTTACTGCAATAACTTCACTTCTCAATTCCGATTCATCCGAGTAACGATGCCCGATATGCCAATCGACCCTGTCAGCGAGACCTTTAAATGCCTCCATGTTACTACAAAGAATCCGCATCACCATCACCTCCAGATCTCGTCTGAGACTCTTCTCGTCCTCTGGGCCCGGTAAGAGATTCTTCAAGGGGATTTTAAGCACTTCCTCTGCTCTGCGCATCGTGTCATCCAGCTGTAGACATGGTATGCGGTCTTGGACGGCGTAGGCTTTCACCATGCAGTTTTGTGGGAGGTCCTCTGTGCGATAGTATTCTCGGACATCAATCGTGTCCTTAATGTTTTCTAGAAACAGCGTGTAGCCGAGATGAGAATCTGAAAGAAAATTTACATTTAAAAAAACTTTAGGTTGATTCAAATGCACAGAATGAACTCGCAGTAAAATTTTACCAAAATGGTCATATTGTAACAAGGCAAATGTATTATACACAAAGTATTATCCCTAACTCCCCCAAGTCCTCTGAAATCTTCTTTTTTTTTCCTGGTTTTGCCCGATTTTGATGGATTCAGTGCTCCACAGTATAGCCCAGCGAATAGAGCATGTAGCCACGTGTACCAAATCCAACAAACTCCACCGGCTGCTTTTGTTGGATTCAGTACTCCACAGTATAGCCCAGCGAATAGAGCATGTAGCCATGTGTACCAAATCCATCAAACTCTACCGGCTGCTTTTGTTGGATTCAGTACTCCACAGTATAGCCCAGCGAATAGAGCATGTACCCATATGTACCAAATCCATCAAACTCCACCGGCTGCTTTTGTTGGATTCAGGACTGTGTATAGCCAAGCCATGGATGCTTTGCATCTGTACACACCCTGTTTTCACTGGGCACAGAAGACGCTCCATTTGCGCTCTGTATGGTACACTCGGGAATGGCTGCTATTTCCAGTAGGGAAACTAAACTTTGTTAAGACATTCCAATAAGGAAAAGGACCGTTCCAAGTTTTTAGACACTCCTTGAAACCCTAACCCCCTAGGTATTCTGGCTAGGAACCTTCCTGAATCCTCCAAAATCCATCAGTGCACTTTTGGAAATATGCCCTTATCTTCAAAATGCACCATGCATTTTCGTTGATCTTTAATATTCAGCACTTATGGCCTGTACTTCTTGCCAGGTAGTAAATTTGTCCCATTTGAAGAGGTGAAAGTACCAGTTTCCAACAGTGGTGCATTTTTTTCCCCAAGAAGTGCCCCTTGGAGGATTTTGCAGGACTTGGGGTGGTTCGGGTTAACCACTATTTTGACACAGTATCTCCAATTGTAGGCAACAGAAGTGGTCAATGTTCAGATCAAGCATTTAACCCTAACCATTCTCAATGCAACAGGAACAAGATGCAACAAATATAAAAAAGCAAAAGTGTTGCCCTCAGCAAAGAACAAAAGAACCACTGTCATGGTCGAGCGGTTTAGCGCATCGGATTTGTGTTCTGATGGCCGAGTCGTCAGAATGTGGGTTCGAATCCCAGCCGTGACCGGGGTGCTTGTGTCCTTGAGCAAGACACTTTACCATAATTGCTTCTCTCCACCCAGGGGTAAATGGGTACCTGCGAGGGCAGACTATCTTTGAACTAAAGATTTTTACCGTCGTCATCGGAGAAATCTTCACCACTATATTCCCCATCAGAATAACTATCCTCCCCACTATCCTCCTCTGCCCTCGCTGCTTCTTCTTCTTCTTCTGCCTTTTTCTTAATGGCCTTCCTCTCTGCCTTCTTCTTAGCCTTCTCTGCCTTTTTCTTAGCCTTCTTTGCCTTCTTCTTAGCCTTCTCTGCCGCCTTCTTAGCTTGCAACTCCTTCTCCTTTTTCTTTAGGACACGTACTGATTTACGGACAGACTCCTCATATATGGTGGTCGGTATTACTTCCGTTATAGAACCAGTTTCTAAAACAATGCTAGGACTAGACACGTCTCCGTCACTTCTTTCCTTGTCCACATCCTCATGTTCGTCCACATCCTCATGTTCGTCCACATCCTCATGTTCGTCCACATCCTCATGTTCGTCCACATCCTCATGTTCGTCCACATCCTCATGTTCGTCCACATCCTCATGTTCGTTCCCCTCCTCATTTTTGTCCCCCTCCCTGATCGACAATGCGGCCATCTTCTCCTTCCATGCCATCAGAATGTCACCAGACACTTCAATGTGCTCATCAAGTTGACTGTGTACTGAACTCTTTGTGTTGCAAAAGCCAAGCTGACGAAATGTCACAAAGTTCTGCAACATGAAACCAAACATACATAAGTGTACGTTACTTTTGCATGAAACTCCAATTGTTTTAGAAATTATACAAAATGCTGTGTCAACCAACGTCAGCCCCAGGGTTGAAGACATATCGCCCGTGTTTTGGCCGATTTGACGGTAAAAAATACATTTAACCCTCCTACTGTTTGACCATTTGAAACCATTCAAAATTTCCACTTATCAAAATGCCCATTGGTTTTGTACACACATGGTGATACCATTTGAACAGTGTTGGTAGCAAGCTTTACTACCATTCAAATCCATTCAAATGTATAGAGGGTCCATTGATTCACCACTCAGAAGTATCCAAACAAGGTTTTGTATTAGCTGTACTACCATTTGGAAAGATCCAAACAAGGTTTTGTATTAGCTGACCTACCATTCAAAATCATTTGGGGGAATCAATACTGTACACAGTTATTTCACCATTCAAAACCACAAAAGCGAATGGTTTCAAATGGTGGATCAACTTGTATGAAAAAGGTACCAAAAGTAGGAGGGTTAATTGTTGAATTGCTATTTTTATGGGGTTAAGGAAGTCATTGGAGCCACTGAATGAAAACAAATCTGTCGAGGATTAGTACCAGTATAATAAAAACTGTTTTAATCCTCAGCTTGCAGGAGGGCGTGTGAAGTCTTCCGACTGGCCAGCGCGGCCGTCGATCAGAATCAAACGCGTTTTAAATATCACTTTTACAGTTTCCAACATGCAAATTTAATAATTGTTAATAATGTTCAGTATAAACAATATTATCTTTCAAAATTTGTTCGTTTTTTATTCTATTTTTTGGATCTCTTAAGCCAAAATCCTCCCTCCTCCCGCTTTTCAAAATCTTTGACCCAGCCCAAGGATGGTATGGAATTTAGTGTTGGGACGGTTATCTGGTTAAAGGGACAGTATCGTCATGATCAACAGGGCATGGAATCGGAGTGCTTGTTCTAGATTAACTCAGTGACTGAAAATAATACCCCACATCATAACGTCATATTATCGTTGCCGCTGCATAAATGAGCCAGTAATTTTCAGTCACTGTGTTCATCTTAAACAAGGACACCGATTCCATGCCCTGTTGAAAGGCTGCACTTATCGTGATGATATTGCCCCTTTAACCCTCCTACTGTTTGACCATTTGAAACCATTCAAAACTTCCACTTACCAAAATGCCCATTGGTTTTGTACACACATGGTGATACCATTTGAACAGTGTTGGTAGCAAGCTTTACTACCATTCAAATCCATTCAAATGCATAGAGGGTCCACTGATTCACCACTTAGAAGTATCCAAACAAGGTTTTGTATTAGCTGTACTACCATTTGGAAAGATCCAAACAAGGTTTTGTATTAGCTGACCTACCATTCAAAACCATTTGGGAGAATCAATACTGTACACAGTTATTTCACCATTCAAAACCACAAAAGCGAATGGTTTCAAATGGTGGATCAACTTCTATGAAAAAGGTACCAGAAGTATGAGGGTTAACCGACCGAAACTGTACTAACCATTTATAAATTAGCTAACTGGCTAACCAAAACCAACATTTACAAAATGCAACCAACAATGTTAGAAGAGTTTGTTGCCCATTTTGTTGTTCTAAACATCCTTTTCTGATTATTTGGTTATTAACCAGTTCGCGTCGGAGGCCGTGTATACACGCAATTTTTTTTGCACCACGGATCGGAGAGCGTCTAAACACACCATAGGAAACTCCGGAATATTTGTATGCATGCTCGGTTGAGCCACTCGTGTACGGTGACATGCTCAGAAGACATGGCCACATGCGGTGGAAGCTTCCATTAACGTGTGTGTGGGAAAAAGAAACCCGCAAAGGGGCCCAGAAAAACTTTTTTATTCCCGACGCGAACTGGTTAAACAATCATTGCGGGAAGTTTTTTTTAAATTATTACTGTTTAGGATAGCCGGTTAGCAAAATTCTAAAACGTTAGTGCAGATTTGGTCGATTAATCCCCAACATCCTTCAAGGTATTCTGGCTAGGAACCTTCCTGAATCCTCCAAAATCCATCAGTGCACTTTTGGAAACATGCCCTTATCTTCAAAATGCATTTTCGTTGATCTTTCATATTCAGCACTTATGGCCTGTACTTCATGCCAAGTAGTAATTTTGCCCCATTTGAAGAGGTGAAAGTACCAGCTTCCAAAAGTGCTGAATTTTCCCCCAAAAAAGGTGCCCCTTGGAGGATTTTGCAGGATGTGGGGTGGTTAGGGTTAACCGGTTGACTAGTTAACCATCCCAGCACTCATTGGAAACAATACTTTGGGAGATTTTGAGCAATGAATGTATACACATCCAGTGAAATTTTGGCCATTTTGTTGTCTGCTAAAAGCACATGCTTAGACATTGTAGTGGTTGGGGTTAACATTCTTTCCTAAAGGTCTGCTCTTTACATACCTCGTATGTACAGTTCCCCAACCACAAGTGGTACGCTACAATCAACTGGAATCTGCAATATTTTACTGGTTTCCTGTAGTTGAGTATCATGGCCATGACTGAAACGATGACATCATCCCAAGGTCGCCTCATCTTACTTTTGTTGCCCCGCAGCGTTTCAAGAAACCTCATCCACGTCGGGCACCTCTCCACCAACTCCCTTTTGGCATTCTGGACGGTGAAGTCCTTCAGCTCTTCCAGGCACCTTGTGTTATGAAAGACGCTCTCTTCCTCAGCTATGAAATTTAGAATCTCCTCCTTGACAGTTTGACACAAATACCTGATGGCGACTTGCTTTACTCCTTTAACCACTTCCAGCATGTACAGAGCAGCACTACGGTAATTTTGTTGTCCAACGTAATTCTTTATTATAGAGTGATGTGTTATCTTTGGTCCTTTAATGCTCTGTCAATATGAAGAAAAAGTTGAGGTTTTATGAAAGACATATATGAGGTTTTATGATGAACACATACATCAAATTATTTCAGGATATTTATGTCATGACAAATCAGGCATTTTGGGGGGTAGAATGTCGTATCCGGCCGCCACTTTTTCTCAATCAATATAACCAATAAAGTAATCTTACCTAATTAGGAAAGTTTTCGGAAGCACCATGTCACAAATCTCTATTAAAAGTAGAGGTGTTGGCTCTGAGAAGAGCCGGTTTTGTTCTCTCTTACCTAATCTTACCTACCTAGTAAGGTGGAGAACATATGGATGATGATGGACATATACTTCAAATTATTCCAGGATATTTATTTCATGAAAAATCAGGCATTTTTGGTAGACGATGACTTCCTCAGTCATGTCAGTCTGATCTTGTCAACTCCAATTGTTAGTGGTTGCAAAAAAAATCCCCCCAAAAACCTTAAAAAGTGGCGGTCGGATAAGACATTCTTTCCATTTGTGGTATACGATGACTTCCTCAGTCATGTCAGTCTGATCTTGTAAACTCCACAATTAGTGACCAACACAGTCATTGTACATGCGCAGTGGCAACTATAACAGGATTTTTCCATTTTCTGAAGGGGAAGATTTTTACAGAAGGGAAATAAAATCCAAAAACCATCATAAAAATGGGTTGTAAAGACAATTTTCACTTTTTGTACCCCCAAAAATTGATTATTCATCATTATTTAACTGGTTAGCGGTTGCAAATAAATTTCAAAACAAAAATCTTAAAAAGTGGTTGGATAAAACATTGTTTCCTACTTGTTTTTAATTTTCAAGGGAATGTACATCATGTATGCTGTACCCATTAACCCTCCTACTACTACAAGGGTCAAAATCAGTCAAAATGTTGATATACTTGCCAAGGTATATCTAGTGCACTTAAAAGTCAAACACTGTCAAACCTTACGTGTAGTAAGTACATATACTAGGGTTTTCAGTTGAGAAATTATTCCTAAACCAATATGCTCAATATTTATATCAAATTAAAGGTCATGATGAAAGAAATCTAATGGTTTTTAAATCAAGAAAACCGGACGAGTAGTTTTTGAGGAATCCTGTTTTATTTAATCAAGTATACAGCATTCGATGAAGCCCGACTGTCCATACACTGTGTACATCCCTAATGGCAACAAAACCGTTGAATCAGTCTACACACACCGTGATACACACGCACAGCGTTCGTGCTCGTTTCCCTCATAAGAGCTTTTGAAAGGGTGTAAAAAATACACTCTCCGCTCAAAACTAAACACATTTACGGCTCAAAACTTTCACATATGATAGAAAAGAGGTGTAAAATTCATTCAGACACCGCTCATGTACACAATGTACCTTTCAACTTGAAAATTTCACCTCGAAAAACGGTGTTTAATTTTTTATCTCTTCATAACTTCGGTTGTAGAGTAGCTGTGGAGATCGAGCAAGCATGGGTATGTAAACGAGCCCTTTGACTCTATAGGGAAACTCGTTTTCATGTCAATCACAATGTACTCGGGCGCGGAGACAGCTCCGAAGTGGATGCCCTCAGCAGAGCGCAGCAAATTTTACGGGCCGAATGCGCCCGATCTCGGGCTGCCAGCGAAGGCTGGGCGGGACGAGAGTGGTTCATTCATAAAAACCTAGCCTTTCACACATACTTCCGATTGCTATTTTATGTACATTGTTGGATAGCTGAGACTATAAGCTTTCCAATGAGCTATTACATGTAATATTTCGACAGGTAAAAGTAATAGAATTTTTTGATATAAAATTTTGATGTTTTTTGTTGCGGGCGATGCTCTGTGCGTGTGGAGGGCTTCGGTCAAGCACGTACAAACTGAAAACCCTACATTTACATATCAAAATGAGTCGACCGCTTTTGACAGGTAAAAGCATCGTCTGATATTGTTTAGGGTGGTCGGAAAGAATGTTGTATCCGACTGCCACATTTTAAAGGTTTTTGGGGAGTTTTTTTGCAACCACTAACCAATTAAAAAATTATTCTATCGATTTTTGGGGGTACCGAAAACAAAAACTATCTTTAAAATCCACTTTTATGATGGTTTTTGGACTTTATTTCCCTTCTAAAAAAATCCTCCCCTTCAGAAAATAGAAGGATCCTATTATAGTTGCCACTGCGCATGTACAATGACTGTGTTGGTCACTAATTGGGGAGTTGACAAGATCAGACTGACATGACTGAGGAAGTCATCGTCTACCAAAAATCCTGGAATAATTTGAAGTATGTTCTCCACCTTACTAAATACTAGGTAGGTAAGATTACTTTATTGGTTATATTGAATGAGAAAAAGTGGCGGTCAGATACGACATTCTACCCCAAAAACCAGTCAAAAATGGTCTTCTGTGCACATTTGGGTCAACAGTCAAAACAGTCAGTTGACTGATTTTGACCTCTCTATCAATATGTACTTGCCACTAAAGTGCAGCAATAGTAGGAGGGTTAAAATAATAAATCTGAAAAGTTGGTGAAGGATCTTCACCCCCCCTCCCCAAATGCTTCCAACTCTCACAGGTCTCCAAGGGAAACTTTGTCTCAGCAAGGCAGTCAAGCTAACATTAGGCATACCGGTTTCTTCGGTTTTGTAAACACTGGTCCTCTTCTTCTCTTGGCCTTGGGTTTCTTGTTTTTCTGGGATTTTGTTGTTTGCTTGGATATCTTCTCGTTTTTCTCTGGTTCGGATGTTTCTGTTGGTGTAGAATATGTGTAAGTGTGATCCCCATGATGTGTCCAGATGGAAGGGTTGGGTTTTGTTTTTCCCTTCACTGGCAGGCTAGATACTGGCTTTCTGGTTACGAGACGCTCTTCGTCACTTTTGCAATCATCACATAATTTGCACGGCATCTGCATCTCCAATAGGGTCAAAGTCTTCTTAATTGCATTTTGGTAGAGATACGAGTTGGGCTGGCATAGCTGAAGGAACTCACGGAATGCACTGTGGAACTTTTCTTTGAACGTATGAATATTACAGAGAAGGGTGTTACATTCGTCGCACAGTCTTCTCCAATCCAGTGTACTGGGATTAGGGGGGCAGTTGACGTCAAAATGTTTCTGTAGTATATCATGTGGGCTGATGTGGTCCAGCATTGCAAGTGGATGTGTCAGACAATGGGTGACCATAGCTGCTGTCAAGACCAATCCACAGTTGACACAATGGTTTAAGGGAAGCTGCTTCTTTGTTCTTCTATCCCATGGTGGAATAAGCAGTCTTGACGTAATGTTGTTAGTTGTCATTGTTTCGGATGTGGGATGCTTATCTACATGTTCATTATCCACATTTAACATGTGTTGCATAGCTGTGTCTTGATCATACATCTGCAGACCTACAAGGTATACTATATTTTCTTGTGCACTATCGTTTCTGCTAGTGCTAGTACTACTACTAGTACTACTACTAGTAGTAGTACTACTAGTACTAGGCCTAGTACTAGTAGTAGTAGTAGGCCTACTAGTAGTAGTACTAGTAGGCCTAGTACTAGGCCTGGTATAATTAGGCTTAGCAGGACCGAGTGCTTCAATTGAGCTTGAACTTGAAGCATTCATTGTGTTTGTTGACTGAACTGATGACATGGGGAATACTTGTGTGTTTTCCACACGGTGTGTTCCTGCAACAGCGGTTGACTTCGAGGCAGGATGTTTTTCGCTTGACTGATGAGACTGACTCTGTGTCGAGCTCAGTGTAACACCGTTTTTTGTGTTGGTAGGCATACTGATATCACCACCCCCACAACCATGACTTGCGTAAGAATGATTCGCTTCTTGTGTACGTGAACCTCCGGCTGCTCTTATAGTAGACGTTGGCAAAACAGCTCTTCTTGAATTAAATGGATCCATTTTAGTCAAACTGCTATTGTGCAAGCTTAAAGTTCTAGCGAAAGTCAGTGTTTATCTCTAAATCTAACGTTATGCAGCGCGCGAAAAACTGGAACAAAATTAAATGTTACATGTACATGTACATGTATGTACATGTAGCCTGTATACATGTTGTATACGTTAAAGACAGCGCCCTCAATTGGCTTGCAATGAGTCAAGAAGCGAGTGATGAAAAGCGATCGAGATGACAATATTAAAATATTATGATAGTATTACACTAATTATTTATTAATAATAGTAATACGCATGTTAAGTAAAGAGGGTTCCACCAGCGGTGATGCAGGGATCGAGCTCACCGCCTCAAGCCTCACAGCCGGCGGCAGATACCCTCGCAACAATCGAAACTCAGTCTCAGGGCCTAACCATAATGTCCATGCATGGAGGTAGAATTAGATGTTTATAATTATATATAGGCAAGTACATGAACATGATATCGGCATAATCTATATTCTAATAATAAGACTTTAAGAGTAATAGCAAAAAGAATGATCTTATTATATCCTACCACAAGAGATCACCTACGATGTTGTGCCTAGTCAAAGTGGGAAAAGGAAGGCTCTCTAGACTTAGATGAGGATAGCTCACAGCTTGCTCAAGAAAATTGTGAAAATCCCACCTCTGGAACAATTATGACAACTAACGTTATGCTGAAACCCAACAGTGTCACACAAGAGGACCTCAGCGCACATAGGCCTACTATAAAAACAGCAAAGTGTCTTCACACAACACATTGTATCAACTGTGGGCATTTCCTTAAAAAATATCCATTCCCCCAGCGTCTAACACAACCTCTTGACAAGTTGGACAATATCTGCCCACAAGATGTACTTGAGAAACATTTTGATGTTAACTGCCCTCCTGGCCATAAACCCAGTAAACCAGATCAAAGAAGGCTGTGCAATATATGTACCACTCTTCTCTTTAAGATTCATTCTTTTAAGGAGCGGTTCCACAATGCGTGCAGTGATTTCCTTCGGCGATGCCAGCCCAACTCGTATCTGTACGTCAATGCAATGAACACTCTGACAGAATCACAGACACAGAAGCCATGCAGTTTATGTCAAAAATGCAAAAGTGATGAAGAACGTCCCAGACCCGGAAAGCATGACAAGATGCCCAGCAAATACTCAAACCATAGGCCTAAAAAGGGGAAGAAATCCAGGTGGACACCAACAGAGGTAGGCCTCTCAAAAATAATCACTTGGCCAAGCACGATGTGACAGAATCACAGATACGTGAAAGGAGTGATTGATGGTGACTGGATCCACTTTTCACACTATCTCCTTACTTCCGTGAATGTCATAATTTGAAAAGAAATAAGTGAACTGGCTGAATAGCATATTGGGTAGCCCCGTTCTAGGGCCAACATACTGGACTCCCTCCGTATCCTTGGCCCTAATGGAGCGATTTTTCTTTTTTTCGTCAACTTTTGATCTCCTAATTGTTACAACCTAACACTTAGTGATTAGGTAACCTTGCCCAAGCAGACACTGTTGGCATAAAATCCATTATTCTGGGATAGCTCACTTTGATGAAATTTGTTTAAAACATTTCTGAAATCAAAAAAATTAAATAATAAAATTTAAATTTCACCAAAATTACCGATTTCACAATAGTAAACCTTATGCCAAAAGTGTCTGCTTGAGCAAGCTTACCTAATCACAAAGTTTTAGATCGTAATAATTAGCAGATCAAAAGTTTAAAAATTGCTCCATTTTTGTACATGTGGCGCTAGGGCCAAGGATATTGGGTCACTCATACTCTCTATTCATGATTTTCAGTCAGTTTCATGATATCGATCAGTAATGGCATTTATTACAGGTGCCTAACACCATGGACGGATCATCATGAGCACAGGCCCTGGGCACAAATTTACACGGGCCCATACACGCGCATAATACTACTAGTACTATGCTTTTTTCTCTTTTTTTTGAAAACCAAGGGCCCCTATTGGCTCCTGGGCCCGGGGCACGTGCCCAGTTTGCCCGTGCGGTAATCCGTGCATGCCTAACACTAGCCACGGTGTTATAATTGAGGCAACGACAGGTCCAATGTCACTGCTATGGCCTACTAAAACTCATCTTGGGAGAAGGGGGTCATAGACATTTTCGAATAGCACTCTTTCTTCTTGGTGTCAAATCCATACAAACCAAATTGCAAACAGGATTTTAAAATGCACTGCTAAAAATGAACAAACTTGCGAAAGGCAGTCAAAAACTTTGGAAAGAATGTCCCTTTAACTCTCCTACTACTACAAGTGTCAAAATCAGTCAAAATGTTGATATACATGTTCTTGCCAATGTATACTACTCAAAACAATTTAGGGAACACCGGAATAATCTCAGTTAAAGCAAGATCATTTATTTCAGATAAAACCAATGTTTCACAGAATTGATGAGAAACAATTGCACAATGAAACAGATGATAAAGGATGCATACGTGATTACACATTTCATGACATGACTACTGAAAGAGAGAGGGGGGTTGCAAATTAAAATCCCCATTCATGGAACATTTCAAACCTATTTGATGTTAAAAATCCGGTGTTCCCTAAATTGTTTTGAGTAGTATATATCTAGTGCACTTAAAAGTCAAACACTGTAAAACCTTATGTGTAATAAGTACATTTACAGGTCAAAATGAGTCGACCGTTTTTGACTGATAAAAGCAAGTTGTCTGGTATTGTTCAAGGTGGTCAAAATGACAGTCAAAACCAGTCAAAAATGCCCCTGTGTGCATATTTGGGTCAACAGTCAAAACAGGCAGTTGACTGATTTTGACCACTATAGCTACTTGCCATTAAAGTGCAGCTACAGTAGGAGTGTTAATTTATATTTGCCTTCATATTCACAGCGCAGTAAAGAAAGAGTTACTGCTCGAACAAAAGCAAAACATTACCTTGATAACAGTGACTATGTCAGAGCTGCTAAGGTCATGCTTAATGCGAACAAGCCTGTAAGGCGATTTGTCACTAAGCAGATGTGTCGGACCGTCAAGCAGGAGATGAACAACTTTCTAGAGGAGGAGGAGAGCATCTTCAAGCAGACGAAGTCCCTGGAGAAACTGAAGGAATTCACTATCAAGAATGCCATGAAAGAGTTGGAGAAGAGATTCCCAACATGGATGGGTTTTCTTGGAGCGTTGCAGGGTAGCATCTCAAGAGAGAGAAGGATTAGGAGACATTGGGATGAGGTCATCGTTACGGTCATGGCCATGATACTCAACTACAGGAAACCACAGACGTACACCAGATTCCAGTTGGTTGTAGCGTACCATATGTGGATGGGGAACTGTACGCAAGAGGTAATCAGCTTAACCCTAACCGCCTAGGTATTCTGGCTAGGAACCTTCCTGAATCGTCCAAAATCCATCAGTGCACTTTTGGAAACATGCCCTTATCTTCAAAATGCACCATGCATTTTCGTTGATCTTTCATATTCAGCACTTATGGCCTGTACTTCTTGCCAGGTAGTAATTTTGTCCCATTTGAAGAGGTGAAAGTACCAGTTTCCAACAGTGCTAAATTTTTCCCAAAAAGTTCCCCTTGGATATGGGGTGCTTAGGGTTAAAGGGGCTCCCTTGTAGTTTGATAAATTTTGTATGCAAAGATCCACACTTCCAAACCATTTTAAAATGGTTTTCAAGTCTAATTTTGACATTACAATGTATGTGACGATTGAGTGTACTGTTTAAATTTGTAATGCTTATTCTTGACACACGAGGGAGCTGTTTTGTCCCAGCACTGAGCACAGCATGCATGCACACAATCAAAACCCCAAACCTTGCCCAAGAAAATGCTGGTTACCTCAAAAAAAGTTTGCTTATTGGTAACCAATACTGTTAACAAGACAACACAAACAATTTTGAGAATTGGCTTTTGAAAAGGCAAGAAAAACAGTCAACATTTATGGACAAATCAACCCATGTTGCATCTGATTTAGACTGGTCCCCTGTCTTTATCCTACCAAGGATAGAGACTGGCTCCAGGCGTACCATTCAAGGGATTTCGTTGGATAAGGTTGTGCCGGCCGAAGATCTACCGTCACGTTTTGAGGTTTGAGGCTCGCGCGCGAATGACTGCTACTACGCGTACTTCTGCCATCCAAATATTGCAGTGGTTATATTGCGCGTGGACGCCCATAATCACGCGCAAGGTCAAAATTGAATCTCGGGGAAAATAAAAATGGCGGCTGCATGGCTGGTATCTGGCATAATCCATGAGCCTCAAAGCGTGGCGTCAGATCTTTAGGCAAAATAACATAATGATTTTCTCATGAATATGCAATTTACAAGTACATCAGCATATATAGACCTAAAAGTGCCAAACAGGGATAACTAAACACCCACAAATTGACAATTAACCCTCCTAGTTCTGGTGCCTTTTTCAGGCAAGTTGATGCACCATTTGAAACCATTCGCTTTTGTGGTTTTGAATGGTGAAATAACTGTGTACAGTATTGATTCCCCCAAATGGTTTTGAATGGTAGGTCAGCTAATACAAAACCTTGTTTGGATACTTCTGAGTGGTGAATCAATGGACCCTCTATGCATTTGAATGGATTTGAATGGTAGTAAAGCTTGCTGCCAACACTGTTCAAATGGTATCACCATGTGTGTACAAAACCAATGGGCATTTTGGTAAGTGGAAATTATGAATGGTTTCAAATGGTCAAACACTAGGAGGGTTAAAAGGTATCAAGATATTTTACACTTATCTGAGTATTCATAAAAAAAACTACTGTAGCTGAACATTTGGGGCAAGTAGTTACAGTGGTCAAAATCAGTCAACTCATTGTTTATGACTGTTGAACCAACTGTGCACACAGGGGCATTTTTGACTGATTTTGACTGATTTTGACTGGCCAAACAGTTAACTCATTTCGACCACCATCAACATTAACAAGATAGTGATTTTTACCAGTCAAAAACAGTCAACTCATTTTGACTGGTGAAGTACTTACTACACATTAGGGTTGAGAGTGTTTGACTGAAGGAAGGAGGGCCAAAGTCATGGCACAGCCAAGCCTTTGAGAAGTCTGGCCTGGCCCAGGCTACCTGGCTTCCTAATCTGTCTTTTGTGAGTCTTAATCCTGTAACAATACAGTACCTGCTAATCAACATAACCTGGGCTTCTGAAGAGCCTAACCCAGCTCATTATACTGGCTGTAGTAGTGAACAAAAGACAGCTGATGTTGTCAGTCAAGTCTGTGTTAACAATAAGAGCTATTTGAGATCTATTCACTTGTCTTTTGTGCTCAGCTAGGGGATTATATAGGCCCATAGGCCTGGGCAAAGCCTGGGCCTGGCCCTGGCCGGGCTTCTCAAAGACTTGGCTGCACCATGACTTTGGCCCTCCTCCCTAAGTGCACTTGATATACATTGGCAAAGACATTTTGACTGATTTTTGACCCTTACAGTCATAGAAGGGTTTTAATACATGTACTTGGTTTGCACTGTTTGGCAGATTTTTCAAACACTCGTTCAGCTCGGCTTTTGCTCACCAATCAGATCAGTACAGCTCCATCTTGATGAGCACATTGAAGTGTCTAGTGACACTCTGATGGCATGGAAGGAGAACATGGCCGCATCGTCGATCAGGGAG
Organism: Zoroaster sp. YZ-2022; assembly: GCA_029582265.1. Lineage (NCBI taxonomy): Eukaryota > Metazoa > Echinodermata > Asteroidea > Forcipulatida > Zoroasteridae > Zoroaster > Zoroaster sp. YZ-2022. Next base: position 5,881,386 of record CM055825.1, on the reverse strand, counting down.
GCAGAGAATGATGAGGGTGGGGTGGATGCGGAAGATGCTGGGGATGTCAGCACCTCTCAAGAGATAGTTTTTGCTGCGGCTTCAGCAGCCAACATCATCCCTGATGCGGGGAGCACTCGAGAACAAAGAGTTGACGCAGATGTGCCTACTCATGAGGGAGTCGGTGAAGCTGATGCATTGGATGAGGTTCATGGGACATCATCTATTGTGGAAACAACACCTGTCAGCAATCAGTTGCACGATGGTGACAAAGAAATCCGTCCAAGCCACACAAAACAAGATGTTGCTACAGATGGTGGTTCTAAAAGACAAAGAACATCAACTTCCACGACTAAGTACAATGAATTTGTCCATCAATCGAAGGCAGGTGGCCTCTGCAAAAACAAAGGGACAGAGTTGGAGAATGAGGCAGCGGCCAAGGATGAGAAGGCAGTGGCCAAGGATGAGGAGGCAACGAAGGATAAGGACTCTGCAAAAGAGGATGTTTCTGATAAAAATGAAGAACAAGAACAATCTAGTGACGAAGATGGGGATGACTCTGAAGAAGACGGTAAAAACTTTGTCAGCTATGATTTTAAAAAAAGAAGTTACAGTCTAGTGATTTTAATATTTTGATCTGACAGCTTAAAAAATCACATTGACCACTTTTTTTATTGGAGCTACTATATTAAGATTGTGTTTTAACCAGTTGACGTCGGGAATATTAATTTTTTTCAGGTCCCCCGTGCGGGTTTATTTTCAGTGAAAAATCTGAAAAAATTTCTAGCCATTAATAATTTTTTTTGTCAATGAAACTAAGTTCGGACACCCAAATAAACACCTTTACTCATTGACATTTTGAGAATTAAATGGCTAGTTTTTTAATTACGGTTGTGTTTGTTCAGCACAATTAGACTGTTGGCAAGCCCCGATGCAATGGCCTATTAGCGACCAGCGCCCGGTCAAAAAGACGGCATACCTGGAGAGAGATCGAATGCCTCGTAAACAATGGATATAAATCCCCTTTACAAATCCCTGGCTGGTACGTCAAAGGAACAGGTCTTGGATAAAGGGATTAGGCAAAAATCAACGAAAAGAGTGAACTCATTCAGTATTTGCAGTGCATTTTGTCCAGGGCCACCGAACCGTGACCCCATGGACTCCGAGAAACGATTGCGTGTATACACGTCAGCCGCCACGACGGCACGCCACGTGTGGCGTGTTGACAAGTCTGCCGGTGACACACACAAAAATCGGAATGCGTGTTTAGATGCTCTCCGATCCGCTGTCCAAAAATAAATTGCGTGTATACACGGCCTCCGAAGCGAACTGGTTAATAACCATAAACGGCCAACAGCCGGCGTGAATGTCAGCAGTGATTGAAAGGAACACAAAGGACCCGTTTAACCCTAAAATTGACATATGAAAATAAAAACAGCGAGATTGGGCCTTTGATATAACAGGATCCTGAGATTAGGAAAATCCTGGAAAACCATGAAAAAAAAATATGGTTGGGTTCACCATTAAAAGTGTTATTGATGGAATTATTTGTCAAAATAACTCTCCTGAGTCTAGTAAAATCTATATAATATTGTTTTCATGGGCCTGATTTTTCAAAAGTTACATGTACATCACTGTTAGGTTTGGTGTCTAGTTTTCTGCAAAGTTTTTTATCCATGATTGTAGTTTCATCATTTTCTCATCGTATATTCCCTACAGACACTGATCTTGGATACACGCTGTTGCTGGAAAACACCAAGGATAAACTAGACATCCGAGAAGTCTTTCGCACGAAAGACGTCCCAGAAATATCCCTGGTGAAAGCCTACGCCGTCCAAGACCGCATACCATGTCTACAGCTGGATGACACGATACGCAGAGCAGAGGAAGTGCTTAAAATCCCCTTGAAGAATCTCCTACCGGGCCCAGAGGACGAGAAGAGTCTCAGACGAGATCTGGAGGTGATGGTGATGCGGATTCTTTGTAGTAACATGGAGGCATTTAAAGGTCTCGCTGACAGGGTCGATTGGCATATCAGGCATCGTTACTCGGATGAATCGGAATTGAGAAGTGAAGTTATTGCAGTAAGTGAACAGAAACAGTGAAATGACAATTAAGTGAAATGAACAGGGTCTGACCTTGGGATTTGCTCAAATTTAGAAAGAATAATTTGTTATGGAAGATTTGTAAGCATTTTAATTTGGTAATTTTGTAATCAATTATTGAAGCTGTACAATGGCTTTTAACCCTTTGACATTGACATTGTTTTTCGCAACAGACGTCTGCCAACTACACTACTACACTGCTTCTGTGATTGTAAGGGTAAAAATGTTGATATACTTGCCAAGGTATATCTAGTGCGCTTAAAAGTCAAACACTGTCAAACCTTACGTGTAGTAAGTACATTTACAGGTCAAAATGAGTTGACCGTTTTTGACTGGTAAAAGCATTGTCTGGTATTGTTCAGGGTGGTCAAAATGACAGTCAAAACTAGTAAAAAATGCCCCTGTGTTGCACATTTTGGGTCAACAGTCAAAACAGGCAGTTGACTGGTTTTGACCTCTATAGCAACTTCCCACTAAAGTGCAGCTAGAGTAGGAGGGTTAATGTAGCCATATTGCATTGGCTATGCGAAACTTTTTAAAGAACATCCGGTCCTGCTCGTTTTAACAGATTTTTAATTCCATCATCCACGTAGGTCCCTCTCGACCCGATCAGGAAAAGCAACGCCAACCGTTTGGAGATGGTTCAGATTCTTGAGCAGCTGAATGACTTTGTGCCGGTCAGACATGGTGGTCAGAGAGTCCCGCTGGTCTTGCACTGTGATGGCCAAACCTGGGAGCAGGTTGTGGATGCTCAGAACTCTCACCTGGATGCAGTGGGTGACAGTCTGGAAGGACTCGTCCCTGTGATGCAGGAATGGCACAAGAGACTACTTCTCACTCAGGTACTGGTACATGCTCATAATGACTAAAGTCTAGCATAAGGAAGTATCTGCAGTCCAGCCAGCGAAACCTATAAAACCTATATTTCAAAATGGGAACCTTTATTTCCCCCAAAAACCTATATTAAAACCTTGAATCTCCTGCAATACATTTTCAACTTCCTCATAAAATCCTCATGGCTTTGAAGAAAAATTACTTCCTAAGGGAGGAGGGCCAAAGTCATGGTACAGCCAAGCCTTTGAGAAGCCTGGCCAGGCCTAGGCTACCTGGCCTCCTAATTGTCTTTTGTGAGTCCTAATCCTGTAACAATACAGTACCTGCCAATCAACATAACCTGGGCTGCTGGAGGGCTTAGCCCAGGCAAGCAGAGCTCATTATATAGGCCAGTAGGCAGGGGAAAAGCCTGGGCCTGGCCGGGCTTTTCAAAGTCGTGGCTGTACCATGACTTTGGCCCTTGTCCCTAAGTATAAAGAGATGAAGCCAAAACAGTAGCCAAACTGTAACATGTGTACCGCTCTTAGCAATTTACCAAAAACTTGTTACTTAACACTGCATAATCACGGGAAATAACCTAATTAAAAGCCTATATTTTGGCATTTGGGTAAACCTATAATTACCTATATTTTGCTTTAAAAACCTATTTAAAAAATCTATATTTGGTAGATTAGTCACTGGGAGGCCTGTATCTGTGTTTGTATCATGGGTCTGGCGTACACAGAGCTGGCAGGAACATTTTGCTAGTCAGATTTATCTTGTGTTCAACAAAATGTAACTTGTGAAATCTCATGTGGAAACCAAACAATTAATAGCTATGAATCATTTCATACCTTTTCACATTTAAGCAATTTTTTAATGTTTTATGTCTATCGTGTAGGACACTTTTGATGAGCTGTTTTCACCTAGAAGCGCAACGGACAGGGGAACATTGTACCATATCCATAAAGCCGTATATGGAAAGAGAATTTACTCGAATGTTTCCAAGCCCGACACGACACGTCTAGTGATGGAATTCATGGATTTTGTGAATAGCGGATACACGATAGCGGCCGCATTGCTTATCCTCCAACAGGAAGACATGGATAAAACTCCAGCAGACTTCCCAGAAGATGTCTCCCAGCAATACCTGTATTTGCAGGGGCTCGTGGAGAGGGTCATTGATCTTGTGTGGGAGTCGCCAAATGTTGGCGAGATCCTAGGGACGGTGAACCAAGCACAGAGTCACAACTGTGAGTGTAATTGCTCTCATCCAGAATGCGCTTATTGCCCGTTTGGGCCTCGATGTCATCAACAGAGTAGCAAAGCCAAGCTCTCTGACCTCTTTCTACAAGAAACGGCACAAGAGACCCAGGGCTTCTGCATCTACTGCAGAAGAGACGGTCACTCCGGGAAGAGGAAGACGGGCGACTCGCCGCCACAAGCCAAAAAGTATAGGAAACGGAATGGTGCAGTTGGGGAGATAGACCATAAGCGAGAGTACAGCCGAGCAGTGTTATGGCATGCTCTGAATCACACTGTGAGAATCGATGCGGTGAAAGAGAATGATGGCGACAGGATGATAAGCCATTGGCGATTTGATCTGCTGCGATTCTTCACTGTCAGCGGTGGAAATTATTTCAACATCGCCGCTAACTTTGTCATGGCTGCGAGTGGCGGGGTGTCTCCTCGGATGGCTCATCAGCTTATCTGGAGTCGTACAATAAACCCTGAAGGGGGTGAGGGAAACAATGTGGAGATGGATCTTCAGGTGGAATGCTACAACAAGGAAATCAAAAGTATGTTTGTATATTATATGGTTGGAGGCCAATTTTTAGCTTACTGACAAGTGGCTTCTGCTACCTTAACCCTCCTACAATCAGTGCAATTTTTGAAACAACCCATTCAGGCCACTCCAAGCCATTAGCTGTTGCCAGTGGCCTCCTATGGTTACCCTTCTGTGCACTGTCACACCACTGAGATTGCAGGGTAAGGTGGTCTCCCATTGATACATTGCAGGCCATACTAATATGTTCAAACATTTACAGTGGCCTTGGGTGCCACACAGTTGATTTTGTAAGATTACTTGGAAAGGACAGCAGGCTTGTATGTACTAAAGGTTGGTGAAGAACATATTGAAAATTTAGTGGATCGGAGTGGCCTCCATAGGGTTAATGTAGAACAAAATCACCTGTATACATGTATAATATAATAATATAGCACAAGTTTCTAGTAAACTATTCACTGCACTGTTTTGACCCCAGCTCATCAGGTGCATAAATCATTCCTGAAACCATCTCAGCTCCCTGGGGAGTATACAGCTCAATTGCTGCCATTTTGGTGCAAATAGGGCTAATCAACCGCAACAACCCATTTTACTCCTGGGTGGAGAGAAGCAATTATGGTAAAGTGACTTGCTGAAGGACACGAGCACCACGGTCGCGGCCGGGATTCGAACCCACATTGTGACGACTCGGCCATCAGAACACAAATCCGATGCACTAAACCGCTCGACCATGGCACTCCACATCCATGTAACTATTATGGTTTTTTGTACAGAACGTTTAGGCAAGCTCAGTTGTGGTCTGATAGAAAACACCGGTAAACGATACCAACATGTGGCAGTCAACACTCCCAACATCAATGATGCGATTAGTGGCATCTTCAAGAACAAACAGACGAGTGCGCAAGAACGCAAGTCAAAGAAGTTGCCCATGTCGACCCGCTTGAAAACATTGGTTAGGTGTCTGATGAGAGAACAGGTCTTCGACGAGCAGTCAGGGAGATGCCACAAAGCCTTCAAAGACTTTGTTCATTCCACGGCAGTGAAATCCCCCAGGGATGTGGCGTGTAAACTTGCCGAGATTCAGAGCAGTTTTGCTATGAGGGAAATAAGCCGGGCCATAGTTGGTAAGCGATTTAGGGCTCTTTCAAATCTCAAGTTATTGAGAGGAATATAATCAAACAGTTGACATATTTTATCTTTGGTTCTCTTGAAGCTCTGCCCCTCCACTTTCCCAATAATTTTTATTAACAATAAATAAAAACAGAAAAAAATCTTCATAGTGTATTCATTCCTGATGCAAATATTTTGAACAAAATTATTCCCTTGTACTTTTGCAGCCTGAAATTATACCAATAATTTGTGTTTCTGCAGTCAGTTTTTCCGTACTTTGGACATTGTACAGGTAGTATCAGAAGTGTGTCTAGCCTACTATAAATGATCCACATCATTGTACTCCACATATGCACACCAATGAGCTTGGTTACGGGTTTTGCTCCCCCTGCCTGGCTCACCATGGGGCATCATGGGATATCATGGGATAGGCGTTTCCACGCTAAGCTAGTTCCTAGAGAACTAGACGCAATCTTAACCCTTGATCACTACCATTGGCGACTTTAGTCGACAACACACATAACCCCTGTTGCTTACCATTGGTGACTTTAGTCGACCAGAGTCACCACACACAGCACTTAATTGGGAGTATCATGACCAGCTTTTAAAACAGCTGTATTTTTTCCCTTCTTCGCAGTCCATACCCATGCTATATATGGTTGGAAAGACTGATTCCTTATCTTTATAATGGTATAGCCCAACCTACATGTTGCTATTTATAGAAATCAGACATAATACAAGTCAATCCTTTCAATGGCCATTTGTGCTATGGAACGCCATACACTTGTATAAAATGCTCTCTGTGTTTGTGAAACAAAGTCAGGGGAAGTAAAATCAATAACCCAATCATTTTATATGCAATGCCAATGGTTATGGTATCATATGAAAGGGAATTTCGTAAGCAACAATCATTTCATTGAATATATCTTTCTCCAACAAATTCTTCATGATGAAAAACGAGTTTAGAAAAAGTGCCTGTAAATGGATGCATACTGTTGTGCAATAATGTGTGGATTCATGCATGACTGGGCAAACAATTCGGTAACCAGTGGGATATCCTGTTGAAACAAATTGGTAATGAAAGGGTTAAACTAGACGCAGGCAAACCATTCTGTGTGGCGTTCTGTGCCGCGTTCAATAAACACTAAGGTGTGCATGCAAGATACTGTGCTCTCACACGCCGGGTAAGTCTCCCAGACCGCACTGTTTCTTTCTGAGACCTTGCGCGTCAGTCTGTGGAACAAAACGTCACAAATGGGCCAAATCCATTGTTCTTGGAGTACTATGCCGCGGTTAGAACAAGAGTGGAACTCTTCATGTAGGTAATAGACTTCTGGTAGTATACATGTACATATTGCATTGCATTTACTCGATCTGGCTTTGGAAAAAGTCATGCCTGAAAACGGTCTATTTTGTAGCCAATTTCTGATGATGATTCCATTCATTTTTCTTTGCATTCCAGACGCAGCAAAAACATGATACACTGGACTCATAACACATGGCTTTTGTATCACCATGGATACAATGATAAGACTTTTCTATACAAATCTACCTGAAAACATTGTTTAGTAAGACCCAAAAGTGTACATTGTATTCATGTACAACAAATTTGATATTAACCGCTTGCGTACGGTTGACGGCTATAGCCACGGCCGGTGAATTAATTGATTTTCCAGCTGTATTTGCTGAGAATTCACCTTGAATAGAAATCTTCAAGAAGGCTGATAGTTTGGTGAACCATATTGTTCTTGAAATGGAGTGTTATATAATAGATTTGGGCTTTCGAGAGCATTCTGAATACAGCCTTTTCATGAGCTTTCTGAACACAGCCCTTTCAATTACGCTATGTGGGGACTTCACGTACGATGAATAGGGTATGCCTGGTTTAGCTTGCCCTCTTATTGTTCGGTCTATACGCTTGGCTGAACAGCGGAGTTGTGCAAATGTCCACGGCCGGGTTTGACCCGGCGCTCCCCGGCCCCACAGATGTTTCTTGGTTGGCCGCAACCACAGACCTCCCAACATGTACGATTTTGGCGTACTTTTTACGATTTTTCACCCATTTTACGCTTTTGTTCTTCATTTGTACAATTTTTGGCAATGCCGTTTTTAAAGGTTTTTTTAAAATCTTTTTTAATTTGTTATTTTTTTATTTCGCGCGCCATAGGCCGTGCAAGTCTCATGGGCGAGACTTAACACAGTCTATTCCTGTGTGGTCTGTTGTTCCCGGTCGTGCGGTCCGCATAATCGCATTCACTGTAATACGTTCGATCTCTGAAGGGCAAAGGAGGGACTGTCAACTAGTTTATGAATAGACGACGTGCATGCAAACTGATACCTCTGTGGAAGCATGGCTTCTGTACACACGATATGTATGCAGACTGTACACACACGTGTTGTGTACGTTACACACGATGCTGCATTCCACGTTGTACAATTAACCCTAACTCCCTAGACAACAAAGCCAGTTGTAGGATTTTGAAGGATTTTTATTGTTTTAGTACAATGCCTAGGGAGTTAGGGTTAAAAGGCGGTTAACCATGTAAGCTGGTCAAAATGTCTACCAAAAAGCTGTGTGCATTGCGACACGCGACACAATGACTACCGGCTTGAAGAAAGTACTATTTTTGAAAACTGAATGTTGGGAGGTCTGCAACCACCTTCACTCGGTAAAAATAATACTGTACACAAGGGGTTAACTCACCAAAGTACAAATCTTCTTGTATTTTACAGAAAGTGTTTTAAAGGGAGATTATCATCACGATCAGAGCAGACTTTCAAAAGGGCATGGAATCGGTGTCCTTGTTTCAGATAAACACATCGACTGAAAATTACTGGCTCATTTATGCAGCAGCAACGGTAATATGACCTTATCATGTGTTGTATTATTTTCAGTCACTAATGAGTCAATCTAAAACTATCACTCCGATTCAGTGCCATGTTGATCGTGACGATAAATGTCCCTTGTTCTGCTTGATGTAAAGATCTTTGAAGTTTGTGAGGTACTGATGATGATGGCGTGCCTGAGTTGGTGGTAAGCAGGGAGACCACTAAGGGTGTGGGATAAGGCTGTGGGTTTTTGGATATAAACCGGATATTTGATATTTGAAGGCCGCCGATTGTAAATTGCGCTACGTGATAAAACGAGCACGCACGATATGTTGGGGTCAAAAAATGTACTAAACATAATGTCGCCTGGACTAGGATGGACTTGCTAGGTGCAGACATGCAACTTTGTAATTGCCAAAAAAGAGGAAATGGCCGAGCACACAAAACTTTGTAGTGTTTTTCAGTTTTCTATAGCACTATTATTAAAGAAAACTAATAGAGGAAATCAGCTGAAAAGTTGCATGCCTGTAGGTGATGACCAAATGTAGATGAGAGGATGATGGGAGCGGGGGGCAATGATAGAAGCAAATTCAACAAAAACTTAATTATTTTCTTTGAATATTCAAACCGGAAAAAAAACAACCAGATATTCGAACTATCGATCGAATATGCGGCACAGCCCTAGTGTGGGAGGTTGACATTGGATACAGGAGGCCCTGCAGTCATGGTTGGGGATAGCCTTTGCTGGTCTTGATCTGATTGGGGAAGCTATTACGTATATTTTTATTTTACCCTGATGTGAAACATTGCTGGTGTTGGCATTCCTAATCCAACCAACAGATTCTCTGCTGTTGGGTTCAGTCAAACACAGGTTAATAAATTATAAAGGGCTATCTTTATTAAAATGCCTCCTGGAATTTTATTGACTATATCATATATTTCATTCAAAATCAGTAAGAATATGCAAGGCACTATGTATGATAAAAATGAATAAAAATAAAACATTACCAAATAAGTATTGAAAAGTACTAAAAGAAAAAGCTTCACTTGTAAATAAAAAATAAATAAAAAATAAATGCATTTGACACCAAATTGATACACATGGTTAATATCTCTTATAAATCAAAACATTGAGGTACAATATAATAGTAAAAAAAACACGACATTCCAAAGTTATCAAACCAACAACATTTAAAAACAGTATACTAATAAATTTACTTCAAACTACAATGGCTTTCAAAGACAACTGTTTGTATAAAAAAAGAAAATCAAACAACGAGATTTATCAAAATAACAAGGGCTGCAACTGAATCTTAGGGAGGAGGGCCAAAGTCATGGTACAGCCAAGCCTTTGAGAAGCCTGGCCAGGCCCAGGCTACCTGAGCTCATTATATAGGCCAGTAGGCAGGGGAAAAGCCTGGGCCTGGCCAGGCTTCTCAAAGGCTTGGCTGTACCATGACTTTGGCCGTTGTCCCTTAAGTTCCCCTGTTGTCAATTTGTTTGCCAATGAAACTTGATACCACTTATGTGACTGGTATTAAAACATACAATATCCATGATACATGTTAACTGTTATTTTTCCCCGATGTGACTGCCGCATAAAATGTACATGTATGTATGCACGTCATCAGTTCACGAAAAGCACAATTTATTGCAACTTTTAAATGGTATTTGATTTTTTTTTAAATTGAGGTTACCTGACAAACCATCTTGATAGTGTTGGGATGGTTAACTGATCGAAACTGCCCTGTTTATAAATATGCTTACTGGCTTACGGAAACCAATATTTTAAAAAATATGACCAACAATTTTGGAAGAATTTGCCTCCCATTTTGTTGTTCTAGATTTAGTTAACCAGTTCGCGTCGGAGGCCGTATATACACGCAATTTTTTTTTGCACCACGGATCGGAGAGTGTCTAAACACGCCATAGGAAACTCCGATATATTTGTATGCATGCTCGGTTGAGCCACGCGTGTACGGTGACATGCTCGGAAGACGTGGCCACGCGCTGTGGAAGCTTCCATTAACGTGTGTGTGGGAAAAAGAAACCCGCACAGGGGCCCAGAAAAACTTTTTTATTCCAGACGCGAACTGGTTAAACGCCAAGTGCACTAACCGTTAACTCCAAGCACATCATGACCATAGTTTGCCAAGTTGCCCAGGCAACCAGACAACTCTTAATTTCGCATCCTGCAAACATAATTATAAATGAATACAAACACACGTAAATGTACAAAAAAATTCATGAATCAAAATTCACTTCTTTTGAAGTGAATAAAATAAACTACTTAAAATACAGCACCATTATTGTAAAATATGATGAAGACAGAAATATTCCAAAAGAGAAGTTTTACAGTAATTGTCAAAGTCCGTCTATATTTCCATTTCTAATGAAAAATGTTCTTACCAAAATGGTAGCTATTAGTAAGCATGAAGATCTGACCTCACAGTTTTGGGGAAGATTAATCTTTGACCTTCGTTGGTAGATAGGCGTCAGATCTTCAACACAACCCCTTGAATGGTGCGCCTTGAGGATAAAACAGGGAACCAGTCTAGGTATTGAGTATTGACAGACGCAAACATATAGGGTGTGTATGGTGCATTTGACCAGTCTTCTCTTGATGAAATGAGAATGCGAGATCATTAAAGTAAAATTATTTTTTTCTTTTTAAGATCCAAAAATATAAATCATCAAATCCACACATTTGGGACACATCAAACACCAACTACATGTTAGTGCAACACTAAATAAACTTCTTTGTTTATTCCTAAGTAAAACGGAACATATGTGATGTGTTGTACCAAAATCAGACCGAATTGGGCAGAGCTCTGAACTGACAAATAGCCAAAAAATCAACGGTAGTGATTTTGGTGGAATTTGTGTTTCTTGTAAATTATCAATCTTTATGTTTATAACATCTTGTGAAAGATTCAGATTAAAAGAAAATCCATAAAATAATGTTTTTGCAGATTAACCCTTCTGTGACTACAAGGGTCAAAATGTTGATATACTTGCCAAGGTATATCTAGTGCACTTAAAAGTCAAACACTGTCAAACCTTACGTGTAGTAAGTACATTTACAGGTCAAAATAAGTTGACTGTTTTTGACTGTAAAAAGCATTGTCTTGTATTGATGAGGGTGGTCAAAATGACAGTAAAAACCAGTCAGAAATGCCACTGTGTGCACATTTGGGTCAACAGTCAAAACAAGCAGTTGACTGATTTTGACCACTATAGCTACTGGCCACTAAAGTTCAGCTGAAGTAGTTAAAAAGTCATGTCAACAACCGAATCAATTTTGATTTCTTGCCCAAATGTCCGATTTCGGTGGAACACATCAAGTATGCAGATCTGACATGGTTCCCAGCTAGGTTGCTGCCCATGGCACGCATCCTGCAAAATACCTAAAAGTGCGATTTTCCCCCAAAGTACATCAATGAGTACATTTGAACAGCTATGAAGACTATCAAAAATAAACAAACGCACATTCATTTAAATACAATGTACTTTTTCTTAGCAAGATATAATATACTACTCAAAACAATTTAGGGAACACCGGATTTACTGCAAGAGGTGGTCACACCCGTTATTGAAATGTTCCATGAACCGGGATTTTCATTTGCAACCCCCTCTCTCTTTCAGTAGTCATGTCATGAAATGTGTAATCACTACATGCATCCTTTATCATTTTGTTTCTCATCAATTCTGTGAAACATTGTGTTTATCTATAATAAATGATCTTGCATTAACTGAGATTATACCGGTGTTCCCTAAATTGTTTTGAGTAGTACAGTTTATACTAACTATAAACAATTTGTGTATCCAACTGTAGCAATATATAGACAATCAAAGGAGCAAACGAGTCACATCTCTTTGGCTATTAAAATTACCAGTAGAGGGCGCTATAAAACAATAAACCATTATTGGGGGACTAGAGGAAATTGTTTTTGAAATTTGGCATTACAATTCCATTTTTCTCAAGATGAAATCATTTCAGATGGAATAATTATTCAGGATAAATTAACCCTCCTACTCTAGGTGCACTTTAGTGGGAAGTTGCTATAGTGGTCAAAATCAGTCAATTGACCGTTTTTGACTGTTGAATCAACTGTGCACACATGGGCACTGGTGACTTGTTTTGACCATTTGGGTAACTGCCACACACTGTGCTATGACTACTGGTGACTGATAAGATCATTATCAGCTTCAGGGGATCACTGACTTGTTTTGACTGAACAAACAATGATAGGGTGCTGGAGGCTGACAGTTGTAGACTGATAAGTCAATGCAGGGCCACTTAGGCTAAGGGTCACTGACTTGTTTTGACTGATAAAGCATGCCTGCCATGCTGGTGGGATTTTCCAAATGATTATGCATGTTGAGTGGAAAGTTCCATTTCTTACAGGGAGGGTGCTACATTATTATTATTTAAATTAATAATTTCTTTTGATTATTAACTATTATGTAATAATACAATTGATATCCCATCATTTCAAATTTCACAAAAGGGGGTTAGGGTATATAAGGGCCTGTAAAACAGCTTCTTGGGCACTTGAACTCAGTTCATTAATACTTGTTGGAACTTTACCTCAAGTATAATACTTTGTTTCATTGATAATGACCAATGCTAAACCTTCCCTTTTAAATTGCAAAGAAACTTCTGACAAATTGTAAATATTATATTTGTTTTGCTCTACACCCAGGGTAAGACACGTCATGAATAATAATAATAATGGAGGCATTTTTAAAACGCTCTTACACGAGGTATCACAGCGCTGTACATTATTAATAATAATAAATAATAATAATACAAGCATTTGTAAAGCGCCATCTATCTATGTAGACATAGATTACCCCTGGTCATCAGGCACATAAATCATTCCTGAAACCATCTCAGCTCCCTGGGGAGTATACAGCTCAGTTGCTGCCATTTCAGCACATATAGGGCTAATCAAACACAACAACCAACTCTGCCCTCACAGGTACCCATTTACTCCTGGGTGGAGAGAAGCAATTATGGTAAAGTGTCTTGCTGAAGGACACAAGTACCACGGTCGCGGTTGGGATTCGAACCCACATTCTGACGACTCAGCCATCAGAACACAAATCCGATTCACCAAACCGCTCGGCCATGGCACTCCATGTGTGTCATTAGCAAGTGACCTGCTCTGCTGAACCATTAGTCTCGGTTCAAGACTGTGTTTGTTTCTAATACACAATCTATCGCCACATGTCGCAGGAGGGCGCTATCTCTACACGAACTGCTATCAAACAGTCTTGGGCAACTTGTTGAATCTCCCCCCGAAAACGGGGGGAAACCACTATGTATGCGTCAACTTGATATGCTAGCACGACCCACATTATTGGGAAACAAATTAAATGTTTTTTATAAACATGCGCACCAAATATGTGGGCCGCACTAGCATATCAAATTGACGCATGTGAAGTGGTTTCCCCCATTTTCAGGGGAGTTTTTCAGGGACCAAGTTTTGCATGACTGTGTTTGATAGCAGTTCGTGTAGAGATAGTGCCCTCCTGTGGCGTGTGGCGATGGATCTGCAATCAAAAACATACAGAGTCTTGAACCGAGACTGCTGAATCACAAGTAAGGGAAATTATTTTAAATGACAAATCGATTTAATACCAGAAGAGTACAGAGATGAGCGGCTCATCACGAGCCCTACCAGGATGGGAACTGGGGGTCTGATGAATGCGAGTGCTCAATCACGAGCCCCTACCAGGATGGGAACTGGGGGTCTGATGAATGCGAGTGCTCAATCACGAGCCCCTACCAGGATGGGAACTGGGGGTCTGATGAATGCGAGTGCTCAATCATGAGCCCTACCAGGATGGGAACTGGGGGTCTGATGAATGCGAGTACTCAACTGAATCACCTCTTCTTTGCCATAAAACCAGCATAAGGAATGATTTCTTTTGTCCCAGTGTGACTAGAATGTACCTTTAAGCTATGAAGCAAGTTTAAAAATCTTTGTAATATAAAGCTTTGGTTTTTTTTTTTTTTATCTATTCTTTAAATAATCGACTACGAGTACTTCTCACGACACCACATTACCAGTACTATTGCATTATCAAATAATTATTTGTCCAGCCCCAAAAAAGTTTTACAAGCGCAAAAATTGGAAAAGTTTTTTTCAGCCAACATTATTTCCACTTTAACAAATTCAAATAGTTTTAAGATTATTTTGTTGTGGAATGATCACAGCACACTTTGACTTGCAAAATCCACCAATGCTAGTTATAAGACTTCTTGACTAAGATTTATTCACACTAGACTGCTTGATTTGCCATGCTTACCAGCAACATCTTAAATCTGCTAAGCGGAAGAATTTCCTGTTAGGCAGGTCATTGACCCCTCTGAGATGTTCCTAGATTCCTCTACGGTGGACTTTCATCTTTAATACGGTATACTTGTCTTTGGTAAGGAGTTTGATGGCATGACTGTGAGTTGACATGGTTAAGTCTAAGCCGTTAACCTTTACAGAAGAATAATAACTCAGTAATTCAAGCACACATCAGGCAAACGTTCATACTCCTACATGAAAAAAATCGTTTAAAACACAGCACGGCAGAATTCCAACCGATCCAGCAATTTTGGCTGCAGTTGGACATCATTTCATTGCAATAAAAAAAAATTGGAAAAAATGTCGTATCCGGCCGCCACTTTTTAAGGGCTTTTTTGGATTTTTTTTGCAACCACTAACCAGTTAAAAAATCATTCTATCGATTTTTGGTGGTAAAGAAAGCGAAAACTATCTTTAAAATCCACTTTTATGATGGTTTTCGGACTTGATTTCCCTTCTAAAAAAATCCTCCCTTCAGAAAATAGAAGGATCCTATTATAGTTGCCACTACGCATGTACAATGACTGTGTTGGTCACTAATTGTGGAGTTTACAAGATCAGACTGACATGACTGAGGAAGTCATCGTATACCAAAAATGCCTGATTTTTCATGAAATAAATATCCTGGAATAATTTGAAGTATATGTCCATCATCATCCATATGTTCTCCACCTTACCAGGTAGGTAAGATTACATTATTGGTTATATTTAATGAAAAATAGTGGCGGCCAGATACGACATTCTACCCAAAATTTTAAAATAAAAATGCTGACGTGCAGGTCTAAAGCGATGCGTACAGAAACCGGGGACTTTTTTTTTGGCCTAACTCACAGATGGGTCTATCTCAGTCCTATTCGCACCGTGGAAGAGGCTGGTTATTAACTTGTCTTGTTTCGGTGCGAGGGGCTGGTTCTTCAGTGTGGAACTGTTGTAACAACTCAATGACTTAGTAGCCCCCACATTGGAGTGGCCACTGGCCTTGTGTGGAGCGACTTGCATAAAAAAACATTTTAAAAATAAAAAATCTCAATGTGATATTTTTCCTGGCAAATAGGTATGGGAGGGTAGGTTCCCCCCCCCCCCACGTTTTTTTCTGTGTAGAATAAATCAAGTCCATTTAGAAAAGAAAATGTTTTTCACATTTGTATACCAATATGGCCCCCCCCCACCCCTACTTTTCCATACTTTCAGAAGGGCCTGCAGAGAAAAAATAATTTGAATGACGAGTTTACCTCAAGGATTTTATCTCCAACTGCTAATCCAGACAGCTCGGCTGGACTGCCAGGTTTCACAACACTTACAAATATACCCTGCAAAAAAAATAAACAAGTTATTTAGAATTTACGTGTACACGTCGTAGATAAAATCTTAGCATGGAAAAAATCCACCTTTTCCTGACGAGTGCATAGATATCTCATAAAATGATTGTGAAAAAACTTCCACACTTACCGCATCTCCAGGGACGAACGGATTCTTTGATTTATCTTGATCTATACCTCCAGCTATGCTCAACCCAAGACCAGCACCAGAAATCTTCTTCAATATAATGTCAATCTGTAATAAAAATACAATACTGCATAACAACAACATGAAAAGCTCAGATTCCCATAGGTTTGTTATGCCCTTTAACCCTAACCCTGTATAGGTATTCTGGCTAGGAACCTTCCTGAACCCTAACCCCCTATAGGTATTCTGGCTAGGAACCTTTCTGAACCCTAACCCCCTATACATGTAGGTATTCTGGCTAGGAACCTTTCTGAACCCTAACCCCCTATAGGTATTCTGGCTAGGAACCTTTCTGAACCCTAACCCCATATACATGTAGGTATTCTGGCTAGGAACCTTCCTGAACCCTAACCCCCTATAGGTATTCTGGCTAGGAACCTTTCTGAACCCTCCAAAATCCATCAGTGCACGTTTGGAAACATGCCCTTATCTTCAAAATGCACCATTCATTTTCATTGATCTTTCATATTCAGCACTTATGGCCTGTACTTCATGCCAGGCAGTAATGTTGTCCCATTTGAAGAGGCGAAAGTACCAGTTTCCAACAGTGCTGAATTTTTCCCAAAAAGTGCCCCTTGGAAGATTTTGCAGGATTTGGGGTGGTTAGGGTTAATATTATAGTCTTCATTTCCAGTACAGTGGATTTTGATAATTAAAATTGCAACCTTTTTATTAATTATTAGAACCCTCCTACTGTAGCTGAACTTCTGTGGCAAGTACCTGTCAAGTAAATTATTTGCCTGATGAACCAACTGTGTACACAGGGGCATTATTTACTGGTTTTGACTGTCATTTTGACCACCCTCAACAATACAAGACAATACAAGACCTTTCAAAAACAGTCGACTGCCATTTTGACCTGTAAATGTATTGACTACACATAAGGTTTGACAGTGTTCAACTTTTAACAGTCCCAATGCTTCTTCCGTTCACAGTCTATATTCTAAATATAGAAGACTGAACGGAAAAGCATTCAGACCTTGCTTTTAAGTGCACTAGATATTCTTTGCATATTGAAATTTTGACTGATTTTGACCCTTGCATTCATATAAGAGGTGTGTTCAAATTGCCCTGTCACTTGCCTGTGGACAAGATGGTGAAAATTAAATTTAAAATTTATTTCCATGTTTGTTAAGGCTAAGATGTTATCCAACCAAAACATTTTGGTGCATGCCTTTGACAATCAGCCTTTCTGTTTTAACCACCTCGTCAGGCTCCAGTTCAAGACTTGTGACGTGAACTGGGCATCCTATTCCTACTCCTAGGGCTGAAGGAGTTGTCACCAAGGGTACTCCACTAATGTTACATGAGCCTGGGCAGTCTCAATCCTGAGTACATTAGAGGGTTTGGAAAGAATGTTGAACCCAACCGCCACTTGTGCACAATGTCTAAAGTCATGTGTTTTTAGCAGACAACAAAATGGCCAACATCTCAAAAGATGATCACAAATTCATTGCTCAAAATATCCAACAATAATGGTTTCCAACCGACGCTTGACTACATTTTCCTCTCCTTTAGTTTGTCCTCCATTAAGGAAAAATTTGCCTGCCTGGTACCTTGTTATTAGAAACGAATTTACAAAATACAAATTTATTGGAATGCTACATGATGTACATGCATGGCAAGGCGTAATGTTGATAATAATAATAATAACAATGAAACTTATAAAGCGCCATCTATCTAGAAACCTAATCCGAGGTGCTGGTGATAATGAAAAAGACACAAAGATATGGAACATGAGATAAACAAAGATAAATACATAAAACAAAATGCACAAAATTAACATTCATTTCCTATAGCTTGCACAAAAAGGTGAGTTTTCAAAAAAAAAATTTAAAGAATTAAAATTGTCACAGTCTTAAACTTTGTGGAAGCATATTCCAAAGGGAAGGGGCTGCAACCACAAACTATTCTTTTTTTTAAGCAAGTAATATTCATAAAATCAAAATTCAACAAATTTTAAAAATAAAAAACAGCGCCACCTACGTTACAGTTTAAAAGCGTAATTAATACAACTAAAAAATAAGATAATTTCCATTTTAGGCCTAAGATAAATTAGAGGTACTAAAAAATTGAAAATCAATTTCATTTGTTGGAATTACTGATTTGGATTCATCACATCAAGTGGCTTCCTCACATTTTGAGAGAGGCCCTTCAAAATTACTCTAAAACAGAACTTACACACGGTATTCCACCACCGAGAGTCGCCATATTGCATTTTGGTGAATACTACTACTAGGCTGTTGAATTACCGTCGGGCATTTTCAATTAGGTCAATAACCGTTCTAGGACACAGGTTTTAAAAATACAGACATTATAGCTATACGTTTTTCAAAGCCAAACATTTATGAAAATAACCTATAATGACTTCGATTTTCAGAATTTGACTTTGACATCAAGTTTACGATGGCAACGTTCTGGTAAAATAACTGCAAACAAAGTTCCGGCTGCTTGTAATTGTGTTGACATTTTTCAGTTCTCAAATTAAAGTTCCAATTTTTCCAAAAGCCATGCAAAAACACACACACACACACACACACATATTCAAACGGTAAACCATTCAAACCACCCTACGCTATAAGTACGAGAAAAGTACTGGAACTTCCATGTTTGTTTGTTTTTTAAGTACATTTTTATTTATTTGTTTGTATGCTATCAAATTTTGAGAATTATTATCAGTAAATTTCGTCGCTTTTCTGCAAAAATCTGAGGTTGTGAATTAATTGGGCCCAATTTGCGGCTAGCTAATTTTAGACTGGTGCCCAATATTGTTACCATATGGCTTGTCAGGTGGTTCCCGTATTGACCTTTTCCATCGAATTTTACACAAAAGTAGGAGATGTAGTACCAGTTATAATACACGAAGTTATATCTTGTGCCTCCGGAAGAGACAGAACTCTGAAAACATCCCATCTGCTGTCAAGTTTAAGATAGATTTTCCACTTTTTCTAAACAGATGTTACCAATAACGCACAAAGATGATGTCTATCAACCGAGATTTTCAATCAAAGCAAAGATTTCAAGTTGGTGGAGGTAAAAAAAATGTTTTTAATTTTGTCTTAAAGATGTAGGCTATACTAACTGTTAACTCACTTCACTTCAGCCCGTGTTTTAGCTAGGATGATTCTAATGTTATTCACATTACATTAGGCCATGAGAATGAAAGTCATAGATTTGCGTCCACCGCCCGCATGTCCCGAAAGCTACCGCCTAAATTTTTCATTATTTGCCAAAAAAATCATTATTTAGGGCCTACACAAAAAAGGTATTTCCACCAAACAAATTTAGTTCCAAATCATCCACATCAGTAAAACGAAGTTTTTACCAAATTTCCACCAGTAGGCCTATGTGCGCTATAAATCATTAGGCGTAGTACATAAATCATTTTTACAGTCTTAGTCCCGCGTACGTCGTTCACAAAAAAGGTCGCATCGCGCTAAAACTGTATGGTAAACTCCGATCCGCACCTGCAACTGTACCGCCTTCACATGCGCAACACGTTCGCTGTTGAGCCTTTCCATTGTATCTTATGCCTGTGTGTGCGGCCTGCACGTATAATGATGCACGTACGTACACAGATTAGAAGAAACATCTTGTGATTGCGCTGTAGTGTTATTAATGATCAATGGAAATAATGAATAATGAAAAAAAGCCTCATGTGTTTTCGAAATTTCCCGGACGCAAATCTGTGACTTTCATTCTCTTGGCCTTAGCGCTATGCCACTAGGATACAGAATGTAGAAAGAAACGTAAATTGCATGTTTCACGAAAAAATAAACACATTGCACTGTATTGTAATACCTTAAATATTATGTATCTATACTGTATTGTTATTATGTGTATGCCTTTGAGTTTGATAATAACAAAAATATTGAAACTTACACTGTGTATTCACTATTTGACCAATTCTTGCCTTGTTTTGGTTTTCTCTGCGGTTCGATTCTGTCCGCACGATGTGATCACGTGTCATACACCTACTGTTCCATCCACTTTCACGGTCATAGGTGTAATTACTGGAGCGGAGCGACAAACAGCGCCCTGCCTGACTCAACAAGTTTGTATTGAAAACACGAATAAGGCTTATCGCAAATAGCAGCTGCAAGGAATTGTGGGATGTCTGTGGGCGCAACAGCGCCACTGCGTGCTGCGCAGACAAACGAAATATTATTGACGTCACAAAAGCTGCGCCAAACAGATGCCCCAAATTGTATCCCTGTATGCTTTGCAGCAGTTGCTTCAGTGCTATTTCCGATAAACCTTATTAACATGTTCAGTCGGGCGGGGGCACTGTTTGCCGCTCTGCTCCAGTAATGTAATCTTACCTACATGTACCTAGTAAGGTGGAGAACATATGGATGATGATGGACATATAGGCCTACTTCAAATTATTCCAGGATATTTATTTCATGAAAAATCAGGCATTTTTGGTATATGATGACTCAGTCACGTCAGTCTGACCTTGCCGATGGGTAGAATGTCGTATCCGACCGCCACTTTTTCTCATTCAATATAACCAATAATGTAATCTTACCTACCCAGTAAGGTGGAGAACATATGGATGATGATGGACATGCACTTTAAATTATTCCTGGATATTTATTTCATGAAAAATCTGGCATTTTGGGTATATGATGAATTCCTCAGTCATGTCAGTCAGATCTTGTCAACTCCCCCATAAATGACCAACACGGTCATTGTACAAGTGCAGTGGCAACTATAATAGTATCTTTTTATTTTCTGAAGGGGAGGATTTTTTTTAGAAGGGAAATAAAGTCCGAAAACCATCACAAAAGTGGATTTTAAAGATAGTTTTCACTTTCTGTACCCCCAAAAATCAATAGAATCACTTTTTAACTGGTTAGTGGTTGCAAAAAAATTCCCCAAAACCCCTTAAAAAGTGGCGGTCGGATACGACATTCTTTCCTTGTCAACTCCCCCGTTAGTAACCAAAAATTGATAGCGCCCAAGCACAAGCATAGTTTAGGGTTAAAACATGTTTTCTTGGCTTCTCTTATTTGATAGGGCTATCTTCTCTGACACTACATCCAGAAATCTCTTCATGTTTCTTATCCTGAATCTTTCATTTGCCTTTGTGGAGTTATCCTATGGTGTCTGGACCAATAGGTAAGTATATGAAGTTGCCCTATTTTAAATGGAAAAAGTATACCATTGTAAACGAAATGCTGTTTTTCACTTAAACCCAGTTAACACTGGTTAAAATGTCAAAAAATTAGGCTTGGCATTTTCTGTTTCATTTGCGAAACGTGTACACGTTTTGACACAGACCGTGTACACATGTAAACAATTATTTATACATGTATATTGATTAAATTCTTGCGTCGGTTGATAAAAAATTGATTTAAGTTTGCCCTACACTGACGTGTGTATAGCACTGCATACTCGGTGCTTTCCAAGTGTCTGTGGTCGAGAGGTTAAGACATCTGCACTAGTAAGCAGGAGGTCGTGGGTTCGAATCCCGCCCGAGTCGCCTGTGAAGTGTTTTTTTTCATAGACACTCGGAAAGCACCAAGTATGCAGTGCTATACACACGTCGGTGTCCGTATTGGAAAATAATCCAAAACGTGGTAATATGGATTAAGAAATAGAACAGATTAAAAACAATTACTATAGGCCAACGATTTCTTCCGGACTCAAGCTGAAAGCGCGAGCGATAGAATCTAAGCACAGGGGATGCATTCATCTAGTCCTCTGGGTGTATTAAAACATTTTTTTAAATGTATCAAATACTTCCTGAGAATCATGATATAATATTACTTCATGGAATAAAACAAACCAGACAAATATCGCAGAAATGGAAGGTTCCTTTTTTTTTTTTTAAATTTAGGAATAGTTTACACGTTTCGTGGATTTGAAAGTGTTTCATGAATTTTATTTTGTGTACATGTGTAAACATGTAAACGTCCCAGCCGTACAAAAAATGCATCCATACTTAAAGGGGGACTGACATCCTTTATTGTGTGTGTATTTAAGGCGTTTTGTAATAAAATATTGTTTTTGAGACCCACCTGTGTCTATTTAATCATTGATTTCTGAGTACAAGTATTTTAAAACAATGTTTAAAGTGTTTGGGGGAGGCAACCCCGCCCCATGGTGGAAGCTTCATTTGCATAAGATACATGTATGTGACGTAAGGTCGGGAAGATCCGATGTGTACATGATGTACATACAAACGTTTCACACACGTAGCGTCGATTTCATTTCTTCCGTGATTTTTGTTTCCGGAACTAATAACATGCCGGGAAGATGTGTTGCTGCAGGATGCAACAACACCACCAAAGACGGTGTTAGCCTTCATCTGTTCCCAAGTGACCCAAAATATCGCCATATTTGGACGAGCAAAGTTCGACTGACAAGAGTAAAGTGGTCAGGTCCATCGGCTCACATAGTTTTGTGCAGCGATCATTTTGAGCCGAGTTTTGAGCCGAATTTCTCTTCCCGACATGACGTCACGAACAGCTCCTCCGTGCAGGGCGTAAAAGTGGGGGGCATTTTTACAATGGTAAAATAACACTCTCAAAAACAATAAAAACAAAACAAAAATTGTATTGATCTTTTACTGATATAAAAGAATACAACGATCACATATTTAACTGTTTGATTTAAATCCATGTCAGTCCCCCTTTAATGAGAGTCAATAATATGTGTAGGAAATTAAAGCCTGAGCAATGATTAACTCTCCTACTATAGCTGCACTTTAGAGGTCAAAATCAGTCAACTGCCTGTTTTGACTACTGACCCAAATGTGTACACGGGCATTTTTGACTGGATTTTACAGTCATTTTGACCACCCTGAACAATACCAGACAATGCTTTTACCAGTCAAAAACGGTCAACTCATTTAAACCTGTAAATGAACTTACTACATGTAAGGATTGACAGTGTTTGACTTTTAAGTGCACTAGATATACCTTGGCAAGTATATCAACATTTTGGCCGTTTTTGACCCTTGCAGTAGTAGGAGGGTTAAAGCCTGAGCAACGATTAACTATAGCTGCACTTTAGTGGCAAGTTGCTGTAGAGGTCAAAACCAGTGAACTACCTGGTTTGAATGTTGACCCAGATGTGCACACAGGAGCATTTTTGACTGGTTTTTACTGTCATTTTGACCCCCCTAAAGAATACCAGACAATGCTTTTACCAGTCAAAAACGGTCGACTCATTTTCACCTGTAAATGTACTTACTACACGTAAGGTTTGACAGTGTTTGACTTTTAAGTGCACTAGATATACCTTGGCAAGTACATCAACATTTTGGCCCTTCCAGTCACAGAAGGGTTAAATAAGTATTCTATGTGGCCGGCTGTTACTTTTGAAAAGAATATTTTGACCCGTGTTTGAGAAAAGGTTGGCCAACCCTGGCCGAGACATCAGAGTGTCTTTATAATAAATGAATCAGAGCGCCATATGTTACAGTTTTTAATAATATGTGCATTCAGTTGGAACAGCTGTTGGATGCTTCGTTTACGATGCACAGATAAATTAAATACAGAGTCAAAAATTATGTGGGCGTTTCCATAGGAATATGGATTATTATTTTTTTTTAGACATTGAATTGACAAAATTAACATTTTAGAATAAAATTGCTGATTAAAGGGACATTCCCATTGCATTTTGTCTAACTAATTTTTAATCAATGTTGCATAAGAATCAAAGTGGTTGCTGTCTTTAATAGCTGATCAGCCGTTTATTAAAGGGATAATATTGTCATGATCATCAGGGCATGGAATCGGAGTGCTCGTTTTAGATTAACTCGGTGACTGAAAATATTACCCCAGGTGGTCATATCACCGTTGCTGCTCCATAAATGAGCCAGTAATTTTCAGTCACTGTGTTCATCTTAAACTAGGACACCGATTCCATACCCTGTTGAAAGTCTGCTCTGATCGAGATGATATTGTCCCTTTAACCCTCCTACTTCTGGTACCTTTTTCATACAAGTTGATCCACCATTTGAAACCATTCGCTTTTGTGGTTTTGAATGGTGAAATAACTGTACAGTATTGATTCCCCCAAATGGTTTTGAATGGTAGGTCAGCTAATACAAAACCTTGTTTGGATCTTTCCAAATGGTAGTACAACTAATACAAAACCTTGTTTGGATACTTCTAAGTGGTGAATCAATGGACCCTCTATGCATTTGAATGGATTTGAATGGTAGTAAAGCTTGCTACCAACACTGTTCAAATGATATCACCATGTGTGTACAAAACCAATGGGCATTTTGTTAAGTGGAAATTTTGAATGGTTTCAAATGGTCAATCAGTAGGAGGGTTAAAGTATAACAAAGATATTCCAACTATCAGTAATTCTTTTGTGTTCATTTCACACCTGACTAACTTCCGCTGTATGTATGTATATTGTCCATTTTGCCATTGTGAAAGAACCTGCTAGGTTCTAAATTTAAAGGCCAATAACCATTATTTTGCATTTATACTACAGGTCCTTTAGGATGGTAAGCAGTTTGCAACAATTCTCTATTTATTGCTAATTAAGTATTCACTTGATACATTCAACCGAAGCAACATTTAATCTCTTCCCCCCATCTCTTTGTTTTCCAGCCTTGGTCTGATTTCAGACTCCTTTCACATGTTCTTTGATTGTACAGCACTATTAGCTGGTCTGACTGCTACTGTCATATCAAAATGGAGGGCAACGCCAACGTTTTCATATGGGTAAGTACTTGAGAGGCACAGAGAGAACACCCCCTAAATCCAAAAATGACCTTGCAGATACTATAATTGTCAAAGATTGGTTTTCCCTAGACATCTCACCTCATGAGATGTACGTAGGTGTGTACGTAGGTGTGTAAAACAATAAGGCCTGTGCCGAGTACCCAGTTTTGCAGATACCCGACTGTTGAGTTCAATACCTGGTTCCTTTTTACTACTTCGGGTACCCGGAACCCACTTTATGAAATCTGATGTAACATTTCAGAAACCGAATGCCAGTCTTGGATGAATACTTACCGATCTTCCATGTTTATAATAAGGGTATTTGTTTTATTTCATGAAATTCATAATGATAATAAATTATCAATTTTTATGTAATGAACAAATGGAAACTGAATGCCTCTGTCTGCTGTGTTAGGCCATGCATCGCACAAGGAAGAATCAAAACTCTGTTGATTTACAGGTACCCAGCGGCCGGGTATCTGCTTCCAAAATTACTGGTGGATTCAATGCATTAAAAACAATCCAAGATGCCTCAGAATATTTAAGAATCTCTTTGAATATTTAAGAATCACTTTGAATATTTAAGAATCTCTTTGAATATTTAAGAATCTCTCTGAATATTTAAGAATCTCTTTGAATATTTAAGAATCTCTTTGAATATTTAAGCATCCTTTGAATATTTAAGCATCTTTTGAATATTTAAGAATCTCTCTGAATATTTAAGAATCTCTTTGAATATTTAAGAATCTCTTTGAATATTTAAGAATCACTTTGAATATTTAAGAATCTCTCTGAATATTTAAGAATCTCTCTGAATATTTAAGAATCTCTTTGAATATTTAAGAATCTCTTTGAATATTTAAGCATCTTTGAATATTTAAGAATCTTTGAATAGTTAACAATCTTTATGAATCTTTATGAATCTTTATGAATCTTTAAGAATATTTAAGATCACTTTGAATATTTAAGAATCTTTATGAATATTTAAGAATCTCTTTGAATATTTAAGAATCTCTTTGAATATTTAAGATCTCTTTGAATATTTAAGAATCTCTTTGAATATTTAAGAATCTCTTTGAATATTTAAGAATCTCTTTGAACATCATGAGGATTTAAGAAACTGCTCAATATCCATCTTTTCTTTTATCCCTCTTAATTTCCATTCACCCTAACCCCCTTTTACAACTGGCTAGACACCTTGCCCAGTGTAACATCATCTATAAAGATGTCCAAGTTTGAAGCCTGCTGAATGCAACAAGATACATCAACAAGAACAAAATATTTTTTTAGTTCTCTCCTCACTCCAACAAGATCCAGCAGAATTTTACATTTGTTTAATTTGAATTATTATTTGTATGTGCATTTAATCCTGATAATCATTATTAATGAGCATACAAAGTTTATTTCATAAATATTTCACAATAGGCTTTTTATTTTGTCCAACATTATTCCCCAAAATGCAATAAAACAAATGGCGCCATCTGTAGGACATGCAGAAAGTCGTGTTGATCAAATGTGTTGTCTTTATTCACAGGTATGTAAGAGCGGAAATTCTGGCTGGGTTCATCAATGCTTTGTTTTTACTCTTCATCGCTTTCTTTATCTTCTCTGAGGCAGTCGAGGTAAAACAAATATTTTTTGTTATTAGAAGTTTGTTTGTATCGATTCAGGCCTTGATCTTAACCGCGGCCATTGCCGCAATGCCCCTCCGAGTTGGCCGTAATGCCCCTTTGGTTGGCCTTGAAATTTGGATGCAGCCAAGGCCAAAGTGGCCGTGTCCTCTCAATCCTTAAGATCAAAGCCTGTAGATTTGTTATAATTGATATGATATTTAATATGTGACCTACATGTATGTATAGTTCAACCCTAAGGCCAAACAAAAGTTTCCGGTTTCTGCTCATAGCTCGGCTTCAAACTTGGTGCAGTGACACCCCATTTAAAAAAGTTTTAGGTGTTTGTGCGACAGCGCGAACACCTTGAAATTGTTCGTTTTTTTATTTTTTTAATTTTTTTATTTTTATTCTTCTCGATGAGACTTATCTAACAAAAAAAACATAGTTCCAATGTTCACAGAGCCTTCAAACTTGACACATACTTAGACCATAACATGTAGTTGTCAATAGATTTATGACATAGTTTCAGGTAAAGTTGTGACGTCATGATGACATCATCAAATATCGAAATACACTAAAATCCAGTTTTAATATTTCAAAAAAATCGTATCTCATGAACCACAAAAGATATTTACACAATCTTTGCATCATCTTACAGATCTTGAATTATGTGACATTTCGTACACAGAAATGACCCAATCTGACCTCTCCTTCCGGTCGAAACCGGAAGTTTAAGTGAAAAAAATATTCTGAAGCACTTATATAGAGTCCATGGTATGGTATTTGGGCGTGCCTTCCGTGTACGAAATTACTATTAACATGTGACCTTTTCAAAAATGTGACTGATGACGTCATCACCTGTCACAGCGCCCTCTGGCGGCGGGTTTAGAAAAATAATTTCTATCTCAAAAACCATAGGAAATTTGAATATGACTTCTGTGAATAAAGTGATTAGTGACATCTTATCTTTAAAAAAAAAATGTTTGATGATGTCATCAAAGTTCAGAGCGCCCCCTAGCGGCATTTTTTTTTCTTTTTTTGGTATTCTTTTTTGTAGATTTTTTTTTTTGCCAACCAGTGAAATATATACGTAATACATGTATACGCGGTAAAGTTAACATGCTGCATTTATCCAAGAAATTGAAACAGTTTAACCCTCCTACTGTTTGACCATTTGAAACCATTCAAAATTGCCCATTGGTTTTGTACACACATGGTGATACCATTTGAACAGTGTTGGTAGCAAGCTTTACTACCATTCAAATCTATTCAAATGCATAGAGGGTCCATTGAATCACCACTTAGAAGTATCCAAACAAGGTTTTGTATTAGCTGTACTACCATTTGGAAAGATCCAAACAAGGTTTTGTATTAGCTGACCTACCATTCAAAACAGTTGTCACCAGACCAAATTGAGTGCCGGCTAATTTTATCGATTGCGAGCGTAGTGAGCGGAGTGAACGGAGCGCAGCTCCTCACGGCCGGGGGTCCAGGGGCCCGCTTAAGGTGGGGTCCGGGGGCAACGCCCCGGTGGGGGTCGAGGGGTGAAGCTCCTGGGTTTTAGCTTTTAAGAATGGATTTGGAGGGCTCACTTTTCACATAATTTGTTGTATAACAGTATGATATTTTCATAGTATTATACAAGAATTTATTATGTGAAGGAGTGCCTCCAATGCAATTGACAACATTGCTTTATGAAATTATGAAATGACAGCGACCGGGCCGTCAGGCATAGTTTTTGTTTTTGGCATAAATCCACAGTGGTCAAGACTCGGTAGCGTGATCAGTTCCTGGGTCAGTTGTACTCGAACACGAAGATGTGGTCGCAGAAGAATGTCTCGAATTTGCCGCTTCGCTTGACCCGGATGCCGTGTCTGTCACTGCCGCCCCTTGCGTTAGTGGTCAAGAGAAAAGCTGGTGATACTTTTCTGAAGTGCGACATAATTATTTTGAGCAAAACACTTCCAAAAACGTTCACAAAACTTTTCATGAATGGCGGAGGGACGACGTGAATAATTTTCCCTTTGCTGAGCACATCGGGGAAAGCTAGACGCTTAAGTCACGCTTATCCAACCTGAAATTTACGATATCGACATTACGAAGCACGTCCGCATCATTTGCACGCCGGTAGAGACTAGTGGCATCAGCTCACTGTGCAGGCGCAAACAACCAATCATAACGGGGGATTCCCAGGTTTTTTCCCTGACGTCTTAAATAAATGCTAATTAGTGTATTTGTTTGTACCGCTACAAACTGAGATTTATTTTATAATATCGTACGATGTTTTAATTGATCTATAGACTAAAGTCCTCAAAATAGTGGCAAATAACTCAAAGAAATGAAGAATACATGAACTTTTTTCAACTTTTATTACTGTTTAATGAAATATTCACACAATTTTTGTGCCGGTCGGTAAGACATCAATTTATGTTTGGTGCCGGTCGGCCAGCGGGAGTGCCGGTTAGACCCGACCGGCGCCGACCGGCGTAGCTACAACCCTGATTCAAAACCATTTGGGGGAATCAATACTGTACACAGTTATTTCACCATTCAAAACCACAAAAGCGAATGGTTTCAAATGGTGGATCAACTTGTATGAAAAAGGTACCAGAAGTAGGAGGGTTAACGTAATCAAAAGCATGATCATCATTTTAACCCTCCTACTGATGCTACACTAGTCAACTGCCTGTTTTTGACTGCTGACCCAAATGTGCACACAGGGGCATTTTGTACGGTTTTGACCACCCTGAACAATACCAGACAAAGCTTTTTCCAGTCACAAATGGTTGACTCATTTTGACTTGTAAATGTACTACACGTAAGGTTTGACAATATTTGACTTTTAAGTGCACAAGAGATACCTTGGCAAGTATATAAACATTTTGACTGATTTTGACCCTTGTAGTAGTAGGAGGGTTAAACATTAGCAACGGAAACCTGGTGTACTCACTACAAACTGTAAATCTTTGAATCTTTACAGAGAGCCTTGGAACCTCCCGAAGTGAGACACGAACGACTGTTTGTGGTTTCCGTTCTGGGATTGGTTGTAAATTTAATTGGAATCTTTGCTTTCCAACATGGCCACGGACATTCACATGGCGGTAAGTCAAGTCCAAGTTTCAAGCGAGTGTTCAACTTCCCAAACGCCTAAATTTATAATCTAAATCTTACTTAATGTGAAGTTGATGATGGTACGAAACGTGTCTGCACTAGTAAGCAGGAAGTCGTGGGTTCGAATCCCGTCCGAGTCGCCTGTTGAGGTTTTTTTTCTTTTTTTTCTGTAGACACTCAGAAAGCACTGAGAATACAGTGCTTCATAGACTACGTCAGTGTAAGGGCAACATCAAATCAATGCAGGCCTGTGATTATCAGGATTTTTCCTGAATTCAGGATTTTTTACAAATCTCCCCTTGCCTGAAAATTTTCTTGAAAGAAGAGAAGTAGCCACCAAGGAAAGAAAGAAGTAGCCTGTATTGTTTCCAAACCTCTTGTTTCTTGTTTGTAGGGATGTGGAGAGTCTGTAAATCCTCCAAAATTAAACATCCAGGAGGTTCAAGGGGCTTTGTCCTCTAGACCAGAGGGAGACCCCAGGCCCACTACCCATTTTTCAGGATTTTTTACTTTTGTCATGGATTACAGCTGTGATCCATTTCTACGTTAGAATGCATGCAAACGAATTGGAATGCATTTTCACTATTTTCTCATCAACCCTAACCTTCCCAAATCCTCAAATCCTCTTTGCCAAAGTGAAGGATTTTGAAGGATTGAGGTTACATGCTATATGTTCTTTGGTTTGACAGTGTTTGACTTTTAAGTGCACTAGATATACCTTGGCAAGTATATCAACATTTTGACTGATTTTGACCCTTGTAGTCACAGAAGGGTTAAATATGGACCCTTCTTGATATTATGCATCACTGCATGATCAATGGTGTTCTGATCTTATCCTCTCGATGACAAATTCAGGTACATTGGTTCACCTGGGAATTTTGTGAAGCTTTATATAACCGCTACCTACTTCTTTTTTAGCTAGTTTGAATCGGTGCAATTTTAATTGATGTTTTTCAGTAAATAACTTGTTTATCTCTCTCTCTCTCTCTCTCTCTCTCTCTCTCTCTCTCTCTCTCTCTCTCTCTCTCTCTCTCTCTCTCTCTCTCTCTCTCTCTCTCTCTCTCTCTCTCTCTCTCTCTCTCTCTCTCTCTCTCTCCGTTCAGGTCATGATCATGGGTCATCTAACGGTAGTATAGGACATGGTCACAGCCACGGTCATGGCCATGCACATGGTCTGGGTAAGTTTGAATCTGAAGCACAAGTTTTTTTTAACTGGTTTAAAATTGAAGCCACGCTAAAAACAAGACAAAATATGATATGCAGGCCTCCCAGCCAACCTATAAAACCCTATATTTCAAAATGGGAACCTTTATTTCCCCAAAAAACCTATATTAACCTATAAAAATCTCCTGTAGCACATTTTCAACTTCCTCATAAAATCCTCATGGCTTTGAAGAAAAATTACTTCCTAAGTATAAAGAGATGAAGCCAAAACAGTAGCCAAACTGTAACATGTGTACCGCTCTTAGATTTTCTGCCGGACAGGGTATGGGGTAATGTACTTTGTTGCAAAAAGTACTCAGAAGGTAGGCAATTTACCAAAAACTTGTTACTTAACACTGCATAATCACAGGAAATAACCAATAAAAGCCTATATTTTGGCATTTGTTAAATCTGTAATAACCTATATTTTGCTTAAAAAACCTATTTAAAAAAAAACCTATATTTGGTAGATTAGGCATTGGGAGGGCTGGATATGAGATAAATGTTACAGTATATATTTTTGTTTGCAGGTATGGATTACAAGGATGATAACGAACATCAACACACACCACAAGGATCACAAACAGAAATCATGCATGGTATGTATGTCATTGTACTAAACATTGACTACTGTGCTATCAGTTACGATATCCCCCACCCCACCCCCCTCAGCTTTTGTACACCTTTTCATGTAATGGAGGGGACATATTCCCCTGAATTCTCCATAAATTTTTGTCCATGGTGATGTGGGTCATGGTAGTTTTGTACACCCAAGGGGACAGAATGGCACATGAGGCGAAGAATGGTCCATCAATGAAGGTTCCTGTCGTGCTAATGGCTGCACCAACCAGTATAGCCTGTCCAGTTGGTCTAATGTACAGCATTTAGGTATAATTATGTTGTCATGTGCCCGGAAGAAGGACGTAACGAAAGTGTGGCCAGCAAAAGGTCATAAGCAATTAACCCTAACCTTACCAAATCCTCCAAAATCCTCTTTGCTAAAGTGAAGGATTTTTTTGAAGGATTGAGGTTACATGCCACATACTCTTTGCTAAAGTGAAGGATTTTGGAGGATTGAGGTTATTAGACATACTTGGTTTTCCATGGTACATGCACATCCATGTTTGTTGTAGTGGGTCA
This sequence comes from Zoroaster sp. YZ-2022, assembly GCA_029582265.1. Classification (NCBI taxonomy): domain Eukaryota; kingdom Metazoa; phylum Echinodermata; class Asteroidea; order Forcipulatida; family Zoroasteridae; genus Zoroaster; species Zoroaster sp. YZ-2022. The sequence continues at coordinate 5,849,133 of CM055825.1, read as the reverse complement.
GTGGACACGGTTTATTGCTCCATGCATGCAGGGATGGTCCCTGGCCATGTACATGTATCACAGATAAGAAACACATGTGTGCATACATGTCATGTGCTTGCTTTAGTACTGAAGGATTTTGGAGGATTCGGGTTATGTGTAAGCAAATGAGCCTAGGGAGTTAGGGTTAATGTGCAAAATTGTGTTTCAAGAAAACTGAGCGTGAAAGTTTGGTCGTTTTTCTGCCATTTATATTGTAGGAAAGTTAAATTCCGCATAGGAATGGAAAAACATGTCTTAGGAGTAATTCTAGCAACAAATATATAACAGTTATGCCCTACTGGTTTTATTGCTTACGACCTTCTGCTGGGACAACAAATTGTACTTTGTGTGCCCGAAAGAAGGTCGTAGAGCCTTACGATGTTCTTCCGGGCACACGACGATGTACATTCATGGATGCCTCCATATATGTACAAAATGAGCATGGGCTGGCAAGCTTCTGATGAATTAACAAAATCAAAGATTCACTTTTGGGCTTACAAGTGCCCCTACTTCTTCGCCACCAACCACCCCTTTCCCCCACCATCCCCTCCCCTCAGCTATGCAAGTTTTCGTTGTGTTTTAAACTCTGAAGTATTCCTCTTTCCCCATTTGCAGGAGTGTTTCTACACATTCTGGCCGACACCCTTGGCAGCGTCGGTGTTATTGTCTCTGCGGTGCTAATGCATTATTTCGGGTGGCTCATTGTTGATCCTATATGTTCCATGTTCATTTCTGTTCTAATTATGCTCAGGTAAATACAACCAAATATTTCCCCAAGAGGCCTCTTTCATTCAGCTATCCTATATTAAGGAAATGTAAAAATATTGGTAGTTACAAGCAGGCGTTGACCTTAAGGATTGAGATGGCACGGCCACTTTGGCCTTGGCTGCATCAAAATTTCAAGGCCAACCAAACGGGCATTACGGTCAACTCGGAGGGTAACTACGGCAGTGGCCGCGGTGGCCAACTCTGAGGGGCAACTACTGCAGCGGCCGCGGTGGCCAACTCGCAGGGGCCATGGTTAAGATCGAGGCCTGTACAAGATAATCAAATTAACTAATTATTATAGTTGGAAGTTGGTAGATTAACTTTTACCCTAATCAATCTTGCCTTGTCCAAAACAATGTTGTTGGATCTTGTTGATTTCAGCACTGAACAATGAAGTATTGTCCTTGCCGTTGGATTTTGTTTGAGTCAGCAGCCTTCACATTAGGCTATGTTGGATTATGTTGGATTTGGCAGCTAGCTCAAGAGATGCATGGAAAGGCTTAGGGTTAATAACGAGCTGGAAATTAGGGCACCCCTTTTCATTTAAGTTGTTTGGTTTTGGATTTTTGCTGGGTATTTTTTGGACTAAATATTATTGACATTTACTTCTTCAAATGCCTTTTATTTTGTTGTTTTTCGTTTTTGATTTCAGTGTCTTGCCATTATTACGTGATTCCGTTTACATTCTGATGATGAGAACCCCAAACTCTCTCGAAAAGGAGTTACCAGGATGTTATAACAGGGTAAGTGTTCATGTTATTTCATCCAATTCATGTTATTATCTCCCAATAAAATTCAGGTTTTTCTCTAAACAATGCCAAAATTAAGTGGCATTACTTCTAGGGCTGTGCCGGGTATCCGGATACCTGACCGAAACGGTCATTACCCGGATCCATTTTTCGGTTCCAATTACCCGTAAACGACTTTTTAAAATTCGGACTTAGTTAACATTTGAGCGGTGCAAACAGAAATCTGTGACTCTTGAACAATGCACTTGTACAGACAATTATCTTTAAATTCAAGAGATTACACTCCAATAAAGAAAAGATCGATAGTATGGTATCCTCTGTATTATAAAAGTCAATTTGTTACCATTTACAGTACATGTATTTGTACACCACCGGAGGCATATTTTCAACAAAAATAAAAATGGGTATCCGGGTATCCGAAGTTTCCTGATTTCTGGTATCCGGTTCCAAAAATATCCGAAAATGCACACCCCTAATTACTTCATGCTCTTGATCAGTAAAGTGGCATGCATTCCTTATTAGCATCTGTGCTGTACCAGGGACTAGTGTCGGGAACAGACCCTTAACTCCCAAATAAGGTTCAAAGCTACCACCCTCCCTCCCATTGCTCTGAATGTGATTGGTCAAATGACCATTTAATTTCTTGTTAGGGATAGTATTGAGAAATTGTGCTTTTAATTGTCCGAAACTTTTAATTGTAATCAATCTGTAAAATACATAAAAAATGTATTGCACAAACTGCCATGGCACAAACACTGATAGGTCATAGGTCAAATAGCTGTCCATTAACCCGAACCTTCCCAAATCCTCCAAAAATCCTCTTTGCCAAAGTGAAGGATTTTGGAGGATTGAGATTATTAAACATACTTGCCTTTCCATGGTACATGTACATCCATGTTTGTTGTAGTGATTGCAAGGTCAGTGCTTGGGTCAGTGGACACTGTTTATTGCTCCATGCATGCAGGGAGGGTCCCTGGCCATGTACATGTATCACAGATTAGAAACACGTGTGTGCATACATGTCATGTGCTTGAATCTTGTCTTGTTTTATTGAATCTGTCCGTTGTTTCATTGGAGCTGTCCGTTGTTTCATTGAAGCTGTCATTGTTTTATTGAAGCTGTCCGTTGTTTCATTGGAGCTGTCCGTTGTTTCATTGAAGGTGTCCATTGTTTCATTGAAGCTGTCCATTGTTTTATTCATGTTTTTTTTGGTCTTGTTTCAGAAAAAAAACGGTGTAGAATGACAAGAATTGTCTCCAAACTGTAGCTTTCAATTACTGCTCAAACTCTGTTGTTATTTCTTGTTCCATCAGGTAACTGGTCTCGAAGGTGTGTACAGCATTCACGAGCCTCATTTTTGGACTCTGTGTACCGACGTTTACGTCGGTACCCTGAAGCTAGAGGTTGCACCAAATGCTGACATCAAATATGTCACAAGTCAGACACATAACATTTTTACTCAGGTATGTTCACATGTTTTTTTTGTTAAAAGCAGGCCCGTGATTTCTCAGGATTTTTCCTGATTTTTCCTGACTTCTCGGGATTTTTCCTGACTTCGGGATTTTTTTTACAAATTTCCCTTTGTCCGGATTTTCACAAATCGCAATGTTGTGATCCTTCGGATTTTAAAGATTTAAGCAATAAAGGAAAGCAAAGCAAAGCAAATGCTCAAAACTATGCAAGTTTCGTTTAAATGGTTACCGAACTAACCGGTAACTCACAGCACTAACAGAGATCAGTTATTTATATTGACCTGCAACAATTTCTAAGAAATTTCTAAGAATTTTCACCCAAAATTTAAGGTAAAATATATTTTTACGTTCTTGTTAATTTTATTGCAGGTTGGTGTCCGGCAACTCTATGTTCAAGTTGACCAGGCAGCTATATAACACAAAGAGAAATATCATCGTGGACTTAAAGGTGCTGTCCAGTCACAATGGTTGCACTGCACAGGGGCCAATCTCAACGAGCTGCTTACTGTATGTTTTAGTTTAGCACGCTTTATTGGTTACCACTTAAGATAGGTTGTCTACTTTTTGTGTGCTTATCGTTTATATTTGCATAATAAGTTACGACACAGCAGGTCCCAATTTCATGAATTTGCTAATCACACATATTTACTGAGCACGGGGGATTGTGCTTAGCAAAAAATAGGTTAGCAACTGAATTGTTATGTAATGTATATTACTTCTAGCTTGTCCTCGGCTCAATTCTGCTAAGGGAGGAGGGCCAAAGTCACGGTACAGCCAAGCCTTTGAGAAGCCCGGCCAGGCCCAGGCTACCTGGCCTCCTAATCCGTCATTTGTGAGTCGTAATCCTGTAACAATACAGTACCTGCCAATCAACATAATGTGGGCTTCTGGAGGGCCTAGCCCAGCCAAGTTAAAGCTCATTATAATGACTGCAGGTGAGGTGTCAGTCAAGTCTGCGTTAACAATAAAAGCTATTTGAGATCTATTCATTAGTAAAAGGTCTTTTGTGCTCAGATAGGGGATTATATAGGCTAGTAGACCTGGGCAAAGCCTGGGCCTCTCAAAGGCTTGGCTGTACCATGACTTTGGCCGTCCTCCCTAAGTAGATATATACTACTCAAAACAATTTAGGGAACACCGGAATAATCTCAGTTAAAGCAAGATCATTTATTTCAGATAAACACAATGTTTCACAGAATTGATGAGAAACAACTGCACAATGAAACAGATGATAAAGGATGCATGTAGTGATTACACATTTCGTGACATGACTACTGAAAGAGAGAGGGGGTTGCAAATGAAAATCCCGGTTCATGGAACATTTCAAACCTATTTGACGTTAAAAATCCGGTGTTCCCTAAATTGTTTTGAGTAGTATATTTACCAGGCAATATTTTCTGCTTGGCAGGCCTATGAAATTGAGAGTCGGCTCTGATCATGACAATATTGTCCCTTTAAAAACAATTATTTAAAAAGTTGGATTTAATCAAATCAGTCCAGAAAGAACAATAACTAATTATTGTTTCATGGCCTAATTATCACCTTAACCCAAATCCTCTTTGTAAAAGTGAAGGATTTTGGAGGATTGAGATTATTAGGCATACTTGCCTTTCCATGGTACATGTACATCCATGTTTGTTGTAGTGATTGCAAGGTCAGTGCTTGGGTCAGTGGACACTTTATTTCTCCATGCATGCAGGGAGGGTCCATGTACATGTATCACAGATTAGAAACACATGTGTGCATACATGTCAAGTGCTTGCTTTACTACTGAAGGATTGAGGTTATTAGGCATACTTGCCTTTCCATGGTCAGTGCTTGGGTCAGTGGACACTGTTTATTGCTCCATGCATGCAGGGAGGGTCCCTGGCCATGTACATGTATCACAGATTAGAAACACATGTGTGCATACATGTCAATGTGCTTGCTTTAACTACTGAAGGATTTTGGAGGATTCAGGTTATGTGTAAGCAAATGAGCCTAGGCAGTTCGGGTTAATGACAAGCAATTTTGTTTTTATCTTTATTATTTCAAACGTAGCCAATAGTGAATAGTGTATTCTACCTTGAAATGATCGCTACAAAGACGCAGGGATCCAATTATAATCCACTCAAGCAGCTTTTGAAGACAACAAACATCCATTTAAAATGTCAAGTTTATTTAGATTTGTCGTATTTATTTATTTTTCCTTTCAAGCTATATTTTCCTATTTCATAAAGCAAAAATGTGACCAACAAATATTAAATTTTTTGTGTTTTAAAATGCCCCATTTCAGAGCAACACTCCCAGAATTAATAACCTTGTATTTCGTCGTAAGCAATTAATGTGCAAAATTGTGTTTCAAGAAAACCGAGTATGAAAGTTGAATTCCGCATAGGAATGGAAAAACATGTCTTGGGAGTAATTGTGTGCCCGGAAGAAGGTCGTAGAGCCTTAGGACCTTCTTCCGGTCACACGACGTTTTGTACTAATAGGTAAAACTTGTAGCTTTGCATGGTGAGGAGGATAAGTAAGACTAATTGCGGTGACACCATGTGAAATTCTCAATTGAGTAGTAATTAGTTCTGAAAAGATCTGGAGGTACAACTCGACGTTTCGATCAGTATGCTCTGATCGTCCTCCTAACATGCCTAATAGGCATTCTTTATATGTAAGGCTAATCTGTGAGAATACCTCACCCAACAGTTGGATGGTAGTGTTACTGCATGGTGATGGACTCAGTACTGTATAGCCCAGACAGGGATACTTTACATGGGGACGGGTGTCCCAATTACAGCTAAGTCCAACAGTTGGGTGGTAGTGTTACTGTATGGTGTTGGATTTTGGCGGATTCAGGAAGGTTTTTAGCCAAAATAGCTATGGGGTTAGGGGTTAAAGATAAGATACAGAATTAGTAATTCAGAAATAACCAATGGAACCATTTTTAATGTGAAACCTGATAATGGTATTAACCCTCCTACTACTACAAGGGTCAAACTGTTGATATACTTGCCAAGGTATATCTAGTGCACTGGTTTTGACCTCTATAGCAACTTCCCTCTGACTGTTTTACCAACCAATATACAGGTTCTTTATTCTTGTTAATAGGGAAAGGTATGTTCCATTTCAATCCTCAAAATCTATATAATAAACCTAACCTATATCACAACAGATTTTGAACATGTTTGAAATTCAACGTACAAATGCTTTTTCTAGGTTGGTGAAATTCTTGCGTTGGGTGATAAACAATTGATTTAATTTGCTGTACACTGATGTGCTTACTCAGTGCTTTCCGAGTGTCTGTGAATAAACTTCACAGGCTAATCGAACCCACGACCTCCTGCTTACTAGTGCAGATGTCGTACCTCTTACCACCGAGCTTGCCCGATGATGATTGGCCAGCTAGAATCCCATGATTTGTATAGGTTGATACAAATGAGAACTCTATTTAGATGAAATAATTTATGATTGATTCTTGTACCAGCTTTAAGGTAATTTTTAAGTTGATTAATTTTTGTTTAACATTTGCATGATTAAATATGCTTTGATTTCTCATGTCAGCCTTTGCAAATTTAGTACTTGATGCATTGAAGGGAAGGCACAGCATTGGTAATATTGGCAAAACTGCTTCTAAGAGTATGCGCGTATTGTCTTTCAATCAAGATATACATGAACCCTAATAATAATAATATAATGTGTGGACTTATATAGCGCACGTATCCACCAACTAAGTGGTGCTCAAGGCGCATTTTATCATTACCCCTGCTCATAAGGCTCATAAATCATTCCTGAAACCATTTCAGCTCCCTGGGGAGTATACAGCTCAATTGCTGCCATTACAGCGCATATAGGGCTAATCAACCAACTTTGCCCTCACAGGTACCCATTTAACCCCTGGGTGGAGAGGAGCAATTATGGTTAAGTGTCTTGCTCAAGGACACAAGTGTCACGGCCGGGATTCGAACCCACATTCTGCTGCTAACACCAGAACTTGAGTCCGGTAAGCTAGACCGCTCGGCCACGACACTCTTATACCACTCCGACACCCTGCTGAATGCTTGAACAATGGTTCTTTTGTAATGAGCATGGTTAGGGTTCAAACATTTTCCTGTTTTGTAACATTCGTATGTGGAATTTAAGCAAGAGTACTCCAGGGGTGTGATTTGACAGAAGTAAAAAAAAAATTCTGAAAATGGGTAGCAGGCTTGGGTCTCCCTTTGGTCTAGAGGACAAAGCCCCCTGAACCTCCTGGATGTTTAATTTCGGAGGACTCCCCCACAAACAAGAAACTAGAGCTTTGGACGCAATACAGGCTACTTTCTTTCTTTCCTTGGTGGCTACTTCTCTTCTTTCAAGAACATTTTGAAGCAAAGGGAGATTCGTAAAAAAAATATTTAAAAAAATCATGAGAAATCACAGGCCTGTTACTCTTTCCTAAATCTGAAAAATGTCAACCTCATACAAGAATATTTATAGAGAAGATTGATACTATCACATTCACATTAAAAGCTTGCATTGAGCCGACACTTTCACAGGGTAGTTGTTTTCTGTATATCTGGTTTCAAAGAGAGTAAGCATACTCATAAAAGCTGTTTTACCAACATCGCCAATATTGTAACCTTCTGTTTAAATAATACTTAAAACATTACTTTTGCTGATGTGCGTACATAGAGCATTTTCCTTGTGTAAAAGTTAGTGATGGGAGTTACCGTTTAGTTCACTAACTGGTTAACCGAAAATCGGCACCCGACGGCCAGACAAACTAGATACAGTTGGCAAATTGTAATCCAGAATGCCACAACACAGACAAGAACATCGGCAAATGGCATAATGTGTGTACATTTTCAATAAACTTCCTGCAATGATTGTTTAATAACCAATGCAGCAAAAAAAATAAAGTCTAGAACAACCAAATGGGTAGAAAATTCTTCCAAAAGTTTTAAGTTTTTGTTTTTAAAATTAGTTTCAGATGGTTAACCAGTTAACCATCCTAGCACTAGTAAAAGTGTCTGAAATGATAGTTCAGTCAAATGGACTGTTATGCCGAGGTGTAAATTCTCTTTTTTTTAATTTCCTTTGTGATAACAATCATGGCTTTGAAATTCTTAGATGTAAAACTGTACTGTAGATAACGTTTATCTTTTCGTTTTTATTTGTGTTTCTGAATTAACTCTACATTCTGTTAATAAATAAAAGATATATTAAAAGATACCCCATGTCCACAACTTGATTTCCCTTAACCAGTTGACGTCGGGAATATTTATTTTTTTCCGGTCCCCCGTGCGGGTTTATTTTCAGTAAAAAATTTCTAGCCATTAATAAAAAAAAATTGTCAATGAAACTAAGTTCGGACATCCAAATAAACACCTTTACTCATTGACATTTTCAGAATTAAATGGCTAGTTTTTTAATTACGGTTGTGTTTGTTCAGCACAATTCAGGTTTCGTACACTTTTTTACTTGGATAATTCCATGACCTTTACAACAAGTATTCCATGACTTTTCGATTCGCGCCCAACATTAACAACGCGAATCTAAGTAGATTCGCATAACACCAGTGTTCTAGCCAGGCATGCCCGGATACGCTATAAAAAAATACCGATACGCTATAATTTATTCCACGGTGAAAAAAAAAAACCCAAAATTTCCTTTGTTCAGTTCGAGAACTAATTGTGAACAACAATAATTTGTTGCCACTGAGGGATTTATTTCATCTTGTAGGAAGCTTTATTGATACATTTTAATTGGCCGGCAACTTTGTTTCTTTTCAAGAGAATGTGTTTGATGCGCCGCATTTGTAATTATGCGGCCTGCCGTGATCTATTTATAAGCATTCAAGGTTAAACGACGCTGGTTCCGCTACCACACTGCTTAGGCAAAAACCAGATGAGCGGGGTACCCGCGTGTTTAGTTTATAATAGTTTGTAAACCATACCAAGAACCGGGTCCCAGAGGTTATTGTCTCTTGGTCAGGGAGTGTAAAACCACAACCTGTCAGTCATTGTCAAGTGAACAATAGCCACAACTCTTGTCTTGGTTCTAATCCCAAATTGATACATTCAACATTCCAAAGTCGGCAGACATTTCTTTTATGTGAACTTGTGACCCAGAAATTGTGTCTTTTTGGTTGCCGGTTGTCTTGTTTCTTTTTCTTTTAAAACCAGTTTGCGTCGGGAATAAAAAAGTTTTTCTGGGCCCCTGTGCGGTTTTTTTTTTTTGCGTGAATTTTTTTGGGTTACGTCAATGAAACTAAGACGAGACACCCCCATTTAGCTTATTAGCAGATAAATTGGCGAGTTTCCCGTGGGAATTATAGCCAGGAGGGCGTATTTGGTGTTGCGTCTTTAGAAGTCCACCGAGCACTCGAAAGAATTCTTCGTCGTATTTACATGTCAACCGAGCATGGAGGAAGGATTCCTTCCCCATTACCCGAGTGGCATGGTACCGAGTAACAATCAGGGAACGATTTCGTTCAAAACTTTTGCATAGCAAAACTGTGATGCAAAAACTGAATTTGCATTGCAAAATAATTTTTTGTATAGCAATCTGTAAATTTTGTGTAGCAAATTTTAAAATGCTTAAAATTACAGTATGTAGTGTGCTTAGGTAAAGGTGGTTTTTTTTAAAGGCTTTACTGTCGTTTGGTTCATAATATGAATGTCCAAATTTTACCAGAAATAATAATTTTTAGTGTCCGATAGCCACAGGTGGTAAAAAAAACTCACGTGTAACCGTTATTTCGCCAAATTGCAATCATTCATGAAAGTTAGTCCTCCGTCCATTTTCTTTTTTTGTTTACATTATTATCGATCGCTAAAACAGAGGCAATATCACGAAAACAAATTACCGACTTCGACATGTTCGGGTGCTTTTCAAAGTGAATTTCGCCGAGTGTAACGTTACTTTGTGGTATGATCAAACTTGATTTTGATTATTAAAAATTCGTCAGGAAAATGAGTGGTTGAAAGCGCGATCATATTGTGTGCCGAAATGATTCTAAATCTCACCACTACATAATTATATAAATGAATGCTCATTTTGTTAATTTTCAAAAACGTTTATTATAAAACGAAGTTAGTAACGTTTCTAGAGTTTGTTGAACACGGCCATAGTGATCGTATGAAATTTAAAGCGCACGTGAACTGAACACGGTACTATTGTGTATAGGGGGTGGCTCAATTGCTCAATGTTCCAACCCCCAAACTCAGAAGAAGAAAAATAAACACGTACGAATCTTTTTTTTAAATGGGCGGTTGTTGCGTGTTTTCCATTTCGGGAATTTCGCTCGTAGTTAATTAATCAGCAGATAAATAATGCATGCACATAGAAATTTAGGCATTGCGGGAAAAAACCTTTTCGGATTGCTGGAAAATAAAGTTGTGTTTACTGTTGCATTAACACCGTCGCGTCGGCGTGAAGCCATCGTTGAACACGTACGTCGCTCGGACGTACCCCTGGACACACGGAAACAAACCCAGTCGGGACGGATAGCTCGATATTTTTTGGTCGGAAATATACATGTAAACGTTATTTCGTTAAAGGTTTGTGAATATGATTTCAAAAATGTTTATAAATCTGTCGAAATTTGTATCGCCAAATCTGCGATGCATTGTTTGAAATTCCATCGCAGATTGCCCAAATTACATCGCATTTTGCTATGCGATACAGGGGAAATCGTTCACTGCATTGACAATGGGACAATGGTGCACGGTAATTGGTCTATAGAAATCTTAGTATACTGCAGCTTTACAGATTTCAATGGAGACAAAGACAAAGGTGTGGAACAGGTTTACGAGTTCCCCCACACAACCACCCATGTGAAGTGAGCGCGTTTACACGGCCCCCGCTCTTGTGCCGAACAAGTGTTGCACAATAACACGTCAACGAAGCACGAGCACTGCCAAAATAGCGTGTTTTCACATCGCCTGAAAGGACAATTGAAGCTTCCACAGCATGTGGTCACGTCTTCTGTGCACGTCACTTTACGCACGTGGCTCGTTATCACGTCAACCGAGCATGCATACAAATATTCCCGAGTTTCCTATGGCGTGTTTAGACGCTCTCCGATCCGCGGTGCGAAAAAAAATTGCGTGTGTACACGTCCTCCGACGCGAACTGGTTTTAATAAGTCTTAAAATTCCATGACTTTCCATGACTTTTAAATAAGTTTACCCTTTTCCATGACTTTCCAGGTTTTCCATGACCCGTACGAACCCTGCAATTAGACCATTGGCAAGCCCCGATGCAACGGCCTATTAGCGGCCTATTAGCGACCAGCGCCCGGTCGAAAAGACGGCATACCTGGAGAGAGATCGAATGCCTCGTAAACAATGGATATAAATCCCTCTTTACAAATCCCTGGCTGGTACGTCAAAGGAACAGGTCTTGGATAAAGGGATTAGGCAAAAATCAACGAAAAGAGTGAACTCGTTCAGTATTTGCAGTGCATTTTGTCCGGGGCCACCGAACCGTGACCCCATGGACTCCGAGAAACGATTGCGTGTTGACAAATCTCCCGGTGACACACACAAAAATCGGAATGCGTGTTTAGACGCTCTCCGATCCTCTGTCCAAAAAAAAATTGCGTGTATACACGGCCTCCGAAGCGAACTGGTTAAAGGGACACTATCGTCACGATCAGAGCAGACTTTCAACAGGACATGGAACCGGTGTCCTAGTTTAAGATGAACACAGTGACTGAAAATTACTGGCTCATTTATGCAGCGGCAACGGTAATATGACCTTATCATGTGGGTATTATTTTCAATCATTGAGTTAATCTGAAAGTAGCACTTTCAGTCCGAGTGCCGTGCCCTTCCCTTGTCAATCTTAGCTACCTCTTCTCCGCTTCCTCTAATAAACGATCAAATAATGAAGTTTCTACGGCGACCAATTTCAACATTTCCAATTCTATTGGGTGCATGTGGCCTGTGATAATTAATGAGTGAAGTGGTCCACCAAGGTCGACAGATGCCAGTTGTTGCAGGGTACCAGCTGCTATTTGTTGTGAGTCGGACCCAATACGTGCTACTCCTACGCAGATGGTGTCTTCATTAAGTGCTGAAAGAGTAAACAAAGCTTAAGAGTCATGTTCACTATATCCAAAGTACTTTATAGTAGGGGTGGGATTTGACAAAAGTAAAAAATCCTGAAAAAATGGGTAGCGGGCCTGGGTCTCCCTTTGGTCTAGAGGCCAAAGCCCCCTGAACCTCCTGGATGTTTAGTTTTTGAGGATTTACAGACTCTCCACATCTCCACGAATAATAAACTAGAGCTTTGGACACAATACAGGCTACTTCTTTCCTTGATGGCTACTTCTATTCTTTCAAGAAAATTTTGAGGTAAAGGGAGATTTGGGAAAAATGCGGAGAAATCACGGTTCTGTTACAGTGATGTTCTGTTAAATCCCTAAACTTGGACCCAATTTTCAAAAGTGAGATTTTGGCATAGTTTGATTCTCTAGATTTTCCTCTTTCATTTGATACCATGTTATCACATAATACATGGTTAATGGAACCAGACCAACTTTCCCATACACAAAGTATGGAGTGCCATGGTCGAGCGGTTCAGATTTGTGTTCTGATGGCCGAGTCGTCAGAATGTGGGTTCGAATCCCGACTGCGACCGGGGTGCTTGTGTCCTTGAGCAAGACACTTTACCATAATTGCTTCTCTCCACCCAGGGGGTAAATGGGTACCTGTGAGGGCAGAGTTGGTTGTTGTGTTTGATTAGCCCTATATGTGCTATAATGGCAGGGATCTGAGATGGTTTCAGGAATGATTTATACGCCTGATGAGCAGGGGTAATAATGAACAGCGCTGTGATACCTTGTGTAAGAGCGCTTTAAAAATGCCTCCATTATTATTATTATTATATGTATAGTGGCTAAGAGAGGCCACACAAATTGGGCAAACGTTCATACCTCTATGTGAAACAAACACAGCATGGAAACATTCCAATCGATCGATTCCAATTGATCCACAAAAATAAAAATGCTAACGCGCTGGTCTGAGGCGACGCATGTGGAGACTAGAGACTTTTTTGTTTGCCCTACCGTTACCTAATTTGTCTTGACCTTCCGATATTCTCTTCCTTTCTACAATCTTCATGAGCTGAGAGGCAGCTTGGCTGACTCTCATGTAGCGTGGCGGTTCATAGATCTTTCGCCCCCTGTAAAGCAATGAAACTGTTGAGTTTGTTTTGGGGAAAAAGTTACTGCAATTGGGTTACTAACTGCCAGATATACACGCAGGTTGGTGAAATTCTTGCGTTGGGTGATAAACAATTGATCTAATTTTGCCCTGCACCGACGTGTGTATAGCACTGTATACTCGGTGCTTTCCGAGTGTCTGTGGAAAAAACTTCACAGGTGACTCAGGTGGGATTCAAACCCACGACCTCCTGCTTACTAGTGCAGTTGTCTTAACCTCTCGACCACCGAGCTTGCCCGATGATGATTGACCGGCTAGAACCCTATATAGCAGCAGGTTCCACGATATATATAGGTTGGTGAAATTCTTGCGTCGGGTGATAAACAATTGATCTAATTTTGCGGAACCTGCCACTATGTAGGATTCTAGCCGGCCAATCGTCATCGGGCAAGCTCGGTGGTCGAGAGGTTAAGACATCTGCACTAGTAGGCAGGAGTTCGTGGGTTCGAATCCCGCCCGAGGTGGGGTAGGGTAAGGTGGAGTGGGTGGAGGCAACAACTTTTTAGTTTTGTTGCATCTTGTTGCATTGAGCCATGGTTAGGGTTAAAACATGCGTCAGCAAGATGTGGGAAAACTAATAAATATCTACTGCTGACTGACTAGTGCTGGTTGATTAGTGAAATTCACGACTCGCGTAATCGCGCAGCGATTACTTGCAAGTACTTGAATAGTCGCGAGTAATTTAACATTACCTCAGCTCTTTTAAGCTTTTAAATTTTATACAAGTATACTATTATATTATGTTTTATGACAATTATTTTGAAAACATTGGATATCGTTTCTGATTTTGTATACTTCATAAATAAACGACAAAATTGTTAATTGCGAGTACTTTTGAGATAATCACTGCGGGATGATTAATCGAGGAGTAAAAAGACGCGAGTACGAACACGATTCGCAATTACTACTCGCGAGTAGTCGAGTAATCACACTACTCCCCCAGCACTGTGACTTACCTCATCATGTTCTCAACGGATTGTTCCTTGACTTTGATGTCAAGAAGACACAGTGTGTGTAAATTCCTCTCTCTGTTACGAGCGATCTTATCATAGTAACTGTCTGGTGTCCAAGTGTCTGTCCAAAACACGATGGAGACCGTCTCACCATAGTTGTACAACTGCGTGGAAAAAACTCCACTGGGCCATGAATGTTATTTAGGAAGATTCAATTGTATAAATAACAACCAGTGTATGTAACAACACACCTACAATCAAGGACAAAATTGCATGAACACTGATGTTGAAACAAACCTGTAACCTCCCCCTACGGAAGCTTAAATGACCATCTGTGTTACTTAGATTATTTATCATGGAAAGACGGAATAGTTATCTTGAAAACACTGATTGCCTTTGTCTTTCCATGATAAAGAAAACCTCTAACTCAGAAACATGGATGGTCATTTAAGCTTCTGTACCTCCAGTACAAAGCTGATGTGTTTTTCTGTGCACAAATATACCAACACACCATTCAGATATACTGAACATTATATGGGGTAGATGTTCCTGTTGTCACAACCCATTTACCAGTTTTTAAATAAACATGTGACACAGTGACCTCTGAACCTGATTGCGACCTTTACATTGACCTTCAGTCAAGTACATGTGTTATGAATGGGATACTTTGAGACACAAGGTGGCAGCAGACAAGCTAGTCTTTATACATTGTTCTTGATCGTTCCTCATGGTTCCAAGTTTTTAGTTGATGTGCAAATGATCCAAAGTTATGCAAATAAAGAAGACATGCAAAAACAATTTCTGACCTGTACACCACAGCATCCAATAGCATTCACTGTATGCAAATGATCCCATATTATGCAAATGAATTTATATTAGATTAGCCCCAAAAACAAAAAATTATCTGGTTTCTGGGCTCTGCAGCCAAAATTGCTGGATCGATTGGAATTCTGCCTCGCTGTGTTTTAAACAACTATTTCACATATGACGTTTGGCCGATTTGTGCGGCCTCTCTCAGCCACCATACTCTGTGTATGGGAAATTTAGTCTGGTCCAATAACTGCATATACATGTCCAATAACTGCATATACATATTTTCACTGGTTGCCCCCCAAAAAAAATCTTAAAAAAAAAAAAAAGTGTCACCGCACCAATTTTGAAGCCGACCTATGACCAGAATCCAGAGACCTTTTTTTATGGCCTTATTGAGCAGTAAATCATTGATGATAGATCCAGAGAAAGACCAGCATAGAGATGCCGTTTAAACAGCATTAGAGCAGACTGCAAGACCCTAAAGCATCACCAGCCGAAGCGAGTAGATCGGCCCAAGACCGAAAGGAATGGAAAGTCATCATGCGGAGGATGGCATAATTCAACAGTGTTGGCGCAGATGCCATATAGCAAAAGTTAACTGCGATTATGCAAATTTCATTCTTACCTGAAGACCACAGCATCCAATCGCATTCATGATTGATGCATTATGAATCACCCTGTACTCTATCCCTTCTTGCCTTGCCCTCAGGGCTAGATCTGTATGAGTTGTGGCACTGTTTTGTACAAAGACAATAGCAAGCAGGCAAATAAATTAGTATATCAAGTATATCAACATTTTGACTGATTTTGACCCTTGTAGTAGTAGGAGGGTTAACTGTCGCTAAGTGAAATTTTGATAGTTGAGATAAACACATGGTATTACCGCAAACCTAAATGATATAGTGCTATGGTCGAGCAGTTTAGCGCGTCGGATTTGTGTTCTGATGGCCGAGTCCTCAGAATGTGGGTTCGAATCCCAACCGCGACCATGGTGCTTGTGTCTTTGAGCAAGACACTTTACCATAATTGCTTCTCTCCACCCAGGGGTAAATGGGTACCTGTGAGGGCAGAGTTGGTTGTTGTGTTTGATTAGCCCATATGCGCCGAAATGGCAGTAATTGAGCTGTATACTCCCCAGGGAGCTGAGATGGTTTCAGGAATGATTTATACGCCTAATGAGCAGGGGTAATAATGCGCCTTGAGCACCAGTTTGGTGGATACATGCGCTATATAAGTCTACATTATTATTATTATTATTATTATTATTATTATTATATAAATTCATATGTGGCTATTAAGGGAAATATCAAAATTGGTTTATAATAAGTTGACATTTTAAATGGGGGGGTACTTCTAAGTGGACTTTGGGTCAGGTACATGGATATGCTGGGTTAACAAAAAGAGGTTATTTTTTTTTCATTTCAAAGCACTTTGAAACTACTACAACCTAAAACTTAGTGGTTAGGTAACCTTGCCCAAGCAGACGCTTTTGGCATAAAATCTGTCATTCTGGGAATAGCTCACTTTCATGAAATTTTGAAATTAAAAAAAAAATAATAAATTTCACCAAAATTACTGATCTTACAACAGGGAATTTCATGCCAAAAGTGTCTACTTGGGCATGATCACAACATTTTAGATTGTAATAAATAGCAGATCAAAGGTTTGAAAAATCACCACTTTTCTGTACATGTGGGGTTAAGGCCAAGGATATGTGACCGGCTCCACAAAAATGGGTATTATGGGACAAAATTAAAAAATTGAGTTACATACATAGCTGAATTGGTTACATTATAAGCTTTAATTTGGTGTAGGTTTGAACCCTGTGGCATTTTGCATTCTGGAGATATACTGATTTTTGCATATTCATATTGTACAAATTATAAACGGAAGTGCCTTCAGAGATACAGCCCTTTAAACACAGCAAGTGGAAAAAGAAATGAGCTAAGAAGAAACTCTCTTGAATGCCCATAGCAACAGTTATGTTCCTTTTGAGCTCCTTTAGGAATGCTTGTGCAATATAAATTTGAATTATCAAGCATCTTGAAGTATTTTTTCAAATATTTTTGCTAATTTGCATAATGTGTAAAATTTAAACTTTTGTTTTTTCATCTTTACTCATCAATAATAATATTTCTGTATAAAATAAATTATGAAAGTACTGATATAATAGATGCCAATAAACAAAAAAATCACGTTGTGAATTTTTTTTTCACCCTCTCCACATAGAACAGCCCTTTACGGGTAATAGCATAGCGTCCCTTAATACCCTTTTTCGCAGAGCGGGTCACATATGGAGGGAGTCCAGTGTATTGGAGCTAGGATGGGCTATACCTTACCCAAAAGGATCTCCAACCACAAGGAAAGCAATGTCTTCAGTTTTGGCATCTCTGAAGAGTTCATGAGATTGTTGTTCCACCATGTCTCTATCTGCTAGAATCAATTCCCTGCCGTAGAATTCCTCCTGGCGAAATGAGTAGTAAAATATAATAAGGTTGTTTTCTTCTGATGCTGTCGTCTTGGTTCACTGTGCTTGTATGTTTTTGACAGATGATCCGACAGTGCTACATGAATGCTACAATCACGAACCGCTACCACACACACATACGAACCGCTATCAAACACAGTCTTGGGAATTTTGTAGAATCTTCCCCCAAAATCGAAGGGGGGGGGGGAACCACTAAGCACGCATCAATTTGAAATGCTAGCGCGGCCCACATTTTTGGTGCGCACGCGTATAAACAACAACGGACTGCCATGCTCACTGATCGACAACGTCACGGCAGTGAAGTTCAATTGTAGCGGTTTGTGATTGATTGTGATTGTAGCGGTTCATGTAGCGCCATCGTGTGGCGACGGATCGTGTATCAAAAAAGTACAAACACAGTCTTGAACCAAGATTTCTGATACTGCAGAGAAGTGTATGACGTATTTATGAAGACTTCTTGCCTCAAACATTTACTTCACTACAAAATACATTACCGGTTCCTAGGGCTGTGCGTTTTCGGATATTTTTGGAACCGGATACCCGAAATCAGGAAACTTCGGATACCCGGATACCCGTTTTAATTTTTGTTGAAAACATGCCTCCGGTGGTGTACAAATACATGTTCTGTAAATGGTAACAAACTGACTTTAATAATAATACAGAGGGTACCATGCTTTTAAAATCGATCTTTTCTTTATTGGAGTGAAATCTCTTGAATTTAAAGACAATTGTCTGTAAAAGTGTAAACATTACATTGTTCAAGAGTCACAGATACGGAGGGAGTCCATTGTAGGCCTATACTAGAATAGGGCTAGTAGTAGTCGGTACTAGTATTAGTAATCTGTCAACATGTCAACATGTTCGTATACATTCGTAACAGCTAGCTAACCCATCGTTACTTGGATTTCACCAGCTAGGCCTAGTACGTAGTATTTTTAACATCTTAATTAAATTATAAATAAAGCATAACATTTGTTTATTTTTTAACGTATACACGTACAGGGCGCATATATATCTGATATTAGTGATAATATTACAATGCAAAACCGTACATCAATTTCGGCATCAATTTGCGAAGTTGCTCACCAAACATTCTTTTCCCACGGTGAGAATGGACGTATACGCCTCTAAATACACCCTCTTTGCTCTCCGGACGATCTCTAACCCTTTGACAGTGATGTCTTGAGCATCTCCCAGTCCCAGACCGACGAAATACAGCATTTTGGCAACGTTAAAATTGCTCAACCGACTGATACATAGCTGTAGTGATGCGGTTTACCGCTTTTACGGAGTAAACAATCCAGATCCAGATAGCGTCTGGGCATATGCCGCCGGCCGTACGTACGTAAACATGCCCACGTGCAGGTCACGAGCTGGTTGACCTTAGGCTCGTTCAATGTATAACGTGTTCGTTCTTTTTATGGCGGATAGAAAAATGGCGGGGCCACTGAGCTCCAAAAAGTTGGGGAATAAGTGGGTGAAGGGGGAAATTAGGGGGAAATTAAGGTACTCTGTATTATAGATGGATTTTTGGGGGGGGGGGGTATAGCAATGCCCCGATATTCATTCTCTCTCAAAACAAAACCTAATCACAGCACACAGATCATAGTTGTCCATAGAAATATTAGCCTATTTAGACTTAATTTTTCTAACAATTTTATTCGTGCCCATTTATACTCCGATAGTGTGTAGTACAAAACTTGAAATAAACAACTTCGAAATTCAAGTAAATAGTCCTAATAATAAATTGCCGCTGTACTCATTGTAGCCTACCGACTCGCGCGCCGCGGGTATGTTCATACCTGTCGCTTGGTTCTGCCGCCTTGCCGTGATTGCGCAATAATCGCTCTTAAAGGTACTGTGAAATAGGTTGTTTTTTCATTGTATACAATAAAGTATGCCTACTGGAACATATATTTGTCATTTGCAAATTTTTCCCCTCACGTTTATACCATAAAAATATTAATTTTTAAATTTAGGGGGTGCGCTTCGACACGCCCATACCCCCTCATTAACATAAAATTCGTGACGTACACTGAGGCGATTCCCGATCCGCGATCCACAGCACTTGCCCAAGTGTGCGTCGTATACATGTACAGCGCACCACTGCATGCAGATGTTGCTAGAGAAAAAGTTTCCTCAAGTTTTCTGTCAGGTTTGACGCTTATTATTTTCGATAATGCCATCGGGGTGTGTCGCTGCAGGTTGCAGCAACACCACCAAAGACGGTGTTAGTCTACACCGATTTCCGTCTGATCCAAAATACAGACGTATTTGGACGACTAAAGTGAAGCTGACCAGAGCGAAGTGGTCGGGACCGACGGAACACTCATTCTTATGTATTGTACTAGTGCACAGTTCGAGCAGACATGCTTTGAACGGGGCCTTCACAGCCAGTTCGGTATGGCTTATAAGGCCATGCTGCTACCAGATGCAATTCCAACGATATTCCCGCTAAGTAAGAAGGCTGGGAAGGTTCCAACGAAGAAGAGAGGTGCTTTTTTAAAGCGAGAAAGACTCAGGGTAAGTGGCCATTTAATAATACTCCCATGCATAACCCAGTCCACTTCCGTGCAAAACGACATGTTCACACCATGCTCACCGTTTCAGTGTTGACGGCATGAAAACATGCCGTGATTTTCCGCATTAATAAAAACATCGTGTCTGATTTTATATCCTGGCAAGACGAACATAAAAACATTAAACCTTTCTCATTATGCCTGCGCTTGTTTTGAGTATTTTAAATGGTCAGAACTTTGACTCAACTGTTTCTGTTATTTCATAAAATTACACCGTAATGTTAGCATTGCTTTCGGTGTTTTCCGACCGCATGATGGGGGCTTGCGCTGCGTTTCACGGTACATAGAAATTCTCTGCCTTTGTGTACGTCACAAACGTTTCGTTAAAACTTCGAAAATTCGGGGGGTAAATTTTTTATTATTAGATAATCCACTCGAAACTAAAAAAAACATTTAAAATTGTTTTTAATTCATACCAATCAACAGCACCAAGAAATAAAGTTTGGTAAATACACTCTTCACAGGACCTTTAATTGCTAGCTACATCCTGCCTGTGTCAACTGTCAATGTCTATCAGAACTGTCGAATTTCATCGAATATCTACATCTTCGTTATTTTGACAGTTTTTAAAAAGAAAATGCCATGAATAAACGTTACATTTAAGTTCTGTGTATATTTTTATAAATTACAAATATTGCGCGTCATACACTTTTCAAATGTTTCTTAAAATGTTGGGAAAAGGACATTATTCTGAGGCATTTTTCCAATGTTCTTTAATTATGTTCACGCTGTGTGCATCACATTTGAATAAATATTCAAACAAAGTCATTACTTTTCAGACGAGCAAAGATTGTACATGTGGAATATGGTGAGTTTTTATTCGCTACTTTTCAGTACGCCATGCACTGTCGACCGCATCGGCAGACGACTTCTCGCCGTAGGCTACTCGTCGTACTCACGCTCTGCCGCAGTATGTGTCTGTGCGATCATTATTGCAACCACATTATTCGCTCTGTTCACACGGTAGCTCCTCTAGTATAGTATAGTGAATTAATTGTACCCAGTGTCGAGATGCTTAGCCACTTTGGCGTCAAGTGAGCGTTGTGCGTACACTTTATGTGCGTATGTTATGGTACTACACGCGCGTGTACTTCTACCAGCCAGTGATCACTGGAAATATTCCGCGCGTACCGGTGTCACGGTCTCAGTTATCCGGCGTGCTCAGCTATCCGGATGACGTAGCCGGGCATTTCAGCACGCTGTAGTCACGGTCTCAGCTATCCGGCGTGCTCAGCTATCCGGATGACGTAGCCGGGCATTTCAGCACGCTGTATGTAGTCACTGCTCGTGGAGGCCGCCATGACAGTTCCAGCAAGTGTGTGTACCTACGTACGTACATGTACGTATACGTACACGTACACGTACACGAACACGTACACGACTCAGCACGGCACTAAAATGGACTACTTTCGTACGCTGTGCGCAGACATAGCATGACGTAATTTTACCATATTTGGTCATCCGGATAGCTGAGCACGCCGGATAGTTGAGACCGTGACACCGGACATCAACTGCACAATACGCCAAACGCAACGCACTATCGCTACCCGGACCCTTTCGCCCACAGTGGTCTAACGACATGTGCCCTCAACAGCTCATGCACGGTGCGAATACTGACACTATAATAGAGATCAGTGATTGCAACCCACATCGGGAGAACATTCATATAGACTACTCCGTCGACCAGTTCACTGGGCTCCGCCATAACTGCGGTGGTACCAACATTCTGCATCAAGCGTTCGTTTTCTACGCTTCTCCAACCAATCTGTGTACTCTGTTTGACGAAACGAGAGCGTACCGCGTATTTAAGAATGCATGTGACGCGCGCGTGTAGTGTGGTATCATCGCAGTAATGGCGGAAAACAGAGGCCGTCGGATTAGTCTACATGTTCGTGTACTGTATAAAATGTTTGGATTTGAAGATCGGGGTTATGTTGTCATTTTGGGGAAATGAGGAAGAACATATTCAAGTTCCCCCCCCCTTTTTTTTCATCAGCAATACATGTAAATTTACTATACGTTTCTATGTTTGCTCCTTTTTGACAGTAAACATGCCCCGCCTACCCCTTTTTGCCTTGTCTCCCTTTTATCAGCCTAGTATTCACCCCTGATTCAAAATGTCCAATTCCAATGACAGCCCCTGGTCGTAACCCAGTCTTTACCCTCCCCCAAAGAGGGCAAAGGTGGGGGTGTCTTATTTATCGCCATGCATGTCAATTTACCATAGGTTTTTGATATGCCCCCCTTTTTATGGTACCCCGCCCCTTTTTTTTAGCCGAATCAATGTGGCCTTTTCGTGTCTCTATATTTCCCCTGTGAGCAAGATTTTGTGACATTTAAACGAATACGTAATTGTGGATAAAAATCTACTCAAGTGTTTATATAGTCTTGGTTCAAGACTGTGTTTACATTTTTGATACACGATCCGTCGCCGCACGCCGCACGCCGCACGATGGCGCTACACGAACCGCTACAATCACGAACCGCTACCACACACGAACCGTTTTATTGCGGTTCGTGTGTGGTAGCGGTTCGTGATTGTAGCGTTCGTGTAGCGCCGTCGGATCGTGTATCAAAAACGTACAAACACAGTCTTGAACCAAGACTAGTGTTTATACTGAAGAAGGATTTTGGAAAAAGTTTTTAATTCGACGTAATTTTACATTTTTCTACTACATAAAATGACAGTCACATAATTCTAGGCATAAAACATTAATCACACGATGAATAAAATAACTGGCAGATACGTTCTATTACTATTTATGGACAATTTTATTAATAAAACAATTTTTTTTCAATTATCACGGTGACCCATCAAATACAGGATTTACTATTCTACAAAGGTAAGGCAGTGCTCCACTGGTAAATTGCAAATATCGAGAAATTAATCGATAATTTACTTGAAACAAAAATATTTTCTGACATTCTTAAAGAGAAATCTGCATCTGGTAGCAAATTGTTTTTTCGAATGAAGCTAAAAAAGACATGTTTACTTTACTGCTGCCATGTTAAAACATAATTATGCGAATCGTGAAATAACATCAATTTTAAAATAATCTATTGTATTATTTACAACAACAAAATTTATTTCTTGGAAATCTTTTGAAAATTGAAATGTTTTCTTCATTTATATTTATAGATTGGTGAAATTCTTGCGTCGTGAAATAAACACTTGATTTAATTTTGCCCTACACCGACGTCTGTATAGCACTGTATGCTCAGTGCTTTCCGAGTATCTGTGAAAAAACTCCACAGGCGACTCGGGCGGGATTCGAACCCACGACCTCCTGCTTACTAGTGCAGACGTCTTAACCTCTCGACCACCGAACTTGCCCGATGACAATTGGCCGGCTAGAATCCTACATAGCAGCGGGTTCCGCGATATATTTATATTTGTTCTCTACATTTATATTTGTTCTCTGCTTCAAATTAAAAACAAATGTTCTGTGAATTTATTGTCTTTAAAACAAATTTACACCCAATTTTCACAAAGATTTACAATAATTACGATTATTGTATGTTTTCTTTGGCTATAGGCCTTAAATACATCACATTATTTTCACAAAGATTTACAAATCACGATTACTTTCAACGTCTAAATAAACTTCTCTCATTCACACAGCGGCGTAGCCACAGGGGGCCGGGGGGCACGTACCCAACACAAATTTCCAGTGCCCCCTAGGTGCCCCACACGAAAAATCCTCATAGTGCCCCAAAAACAGAAAAGAAAAAGAAAAGGGAAAACCCATACCCCCTGGGCCCCCCACTGAAAAGTAATGCCCCATGTCCCCCCCCCCCCCACTGAAAAAGTCCTGGCTTCGCCGCGACATGGAGTGCCATGATCGAGCGGTTTAGTGCATCGGATTTGTGTTCTGATGGCCGAGTCGTCAGAATGTGGGTTCGAATCCCAACCGCGACCATGGTGCTTGTGTCCTTGAGCAAGACACTTTACCATAATTGCTTCTCTCCACCCAGGAGTAAATGAGTACCTGTGAGGGCAGAGTTGGTTGTTGTGTTTGATTAGCCCTATATGCGCTGTAATGGCAGCAATTGAGCTGTATACTCCCCAGGGAGCTGAGATGGTTTCAGGAATGATTTATGCGCCTGATGACCAGGGGTAATAATATAATGCGCCTTGAGCATCAGTTTGGTGGATACGTGCGCTATATAAGTCCACATTATTATTATTATTATTATTATTATTATTATTATTATTATTATTATTATTATTATTATTCACAGCACTGTTTGCCAGGGTTTTAACATTTTTAATTGTACTTATTTATGTATATTTATATATTTGTTTTTAAGGTTAGAAAAATTGAATGACACATTTCACATTTGCACAAGTGAGTACTAACTGTTCATCCTAAACTGCTCCTGATATAATGACAGAGTGTCTTCTTTTCTTTGAACTGGGGAACATGCTTTTGTACAGATTACGACAGCAACAACAGCAACAGCAGCAGCAACAATATATTATGCACAACACACTGGCAACTACAGCACCCACAATCAACCAGAAAGTGGTCGAGTCGGCTGCTGATCGGATTGCACTCCCAGAACAGCAGGTGGCTTCGGCGCAACAAGGACTCGAACAGGTATTGTTCTGAAAGAACAAAAGAAATAACGTAACAAGAACGTGGCAAGAATAATGGTCTTCTTCTTAGCTTCCATATCATTTGCAGAAGGCATAAATACTACGTGTACTGTAGAAACAACGAGCTCAATTCCAAGCCTGGTGTAGTGAGCTATTATTGGGAGTTAAAATGGACGACCACTTTTTGGGACCAGCGTCTTAGAACGGCGTCGACACAACTCGTCAAAATACCTTCAAGAACTTGATAAAGTGATGGACAGCCGTGTGCTTTTATGGTCTATTTGGGGAAACAGGAAACAAGATGGAGGTATAGCACATGTATGAGATGCAAAGTGACATTTTGAAGAACAATGTTATCAAAACTGAAATGTGTCGAGTTTTTATTATACGTACTTTGATGATGCATTCTTCAGGGTTTTCATCCGGACAACAGTCGAGCGGGCAGGTGTTAAAACTCTCGTGGGCGTTGTCACACCGACCATCACCACAGAAACTCTCCTCGGACGATCTGCAATCAAAGGTAAGGTTTTTGTCGATTAAGCTGGCAGAATAAAGTAGAAGTTTTCCAGTGTCAAGTAATCTTGAAAAATACCGCAGTGGCTATTAATTTGTTAAAGAAGTTGTCTAAAGTTTTCCTATATTAGGAATTGTTACACCATCCGAAGTGAACTTGGCGACACTCAGTGGAATAATGAGTTAAATTGCTGTCGAAACCATAGCCATCACTTTGGAAGGAATGTCGAATCCAACCGCCACTTGTGCTAAATGTCTAAGCATGTGTTTTTAGCAGACGACAAAATGGCCAACATCTGACTGGATGTGCACACATTCATTACTCAAAATATATTTTCCAATACTCACTTGACTTCACTTTCCTCTCCTTAAATGTGTCCTCAATCTGTGAAATTTGTCATATTTCAAATAGAAAAAGTGGCGGTTGTATTCTGCATTCCTTCCATAAAACCCCACCTCTACAAAAACGCATAATGGACATTATTTCCCCAATAATATCACTCAGTCTTACCCTGGTCTGCACGCGGCTTCAAAACATGCTGACCACACCCAACAGTCGTCGACACTCAGCCATCCCCATCGTTGGTTACACCTGTAAATAAATATTTATTTATTGTGTAGACACATTTGCATGGTGGAAAACTGCCCTTTATTGTAATTTTCAATAGAAAATAAATAATTAATAGGAGGTAAGTTTGCATTATAAGGTGCAACCTAAAGTGAAGGATTTTGAAGGATTAAGGTTACATGCTCTATGCTCTTTGCTAAAGTGAAGGATTTTGGAGGATCGAGGTTATTAGGCATACTTGCCTTTCCATGGTACATGTACATCCATGTTTGTTGTAGTGATTGCAGGGTCAGCGCTTGGGTCAGTGGACACTGTTTATTGCTCCATGCATGCAGGGAGGGTCCCTGGCCATGTACATGTATCACAGATTAGAAACACGTGTGCATACATGTCATGTGCTTGCTTTACTACTGAAGGATTTTGGAGGATTCAGGTTATGTGTAAGCAAATGGGCCTAGGGAGTTGGGGAGGATTCAGGTTATGTGTAAGCAATTGGGCCTAGGGAGTTAGGAAGGATTCAGGTTATGTGTAAGCAATTGGGCCTATGGAGTTAGGAAGGATTCAGGTTATGTGTAAGCAATTGGGCCTAGGGAGGTTTTTTTAGGGTTTTAATGTGATGGTCCATCGGACGCGGTGTGGGAAGCGGGTGTACATTTAGATTTCTCGGTAATTCAACTGTCGATACTCTGTATTAAAAATACCCTCAAAATATATAACAATTTTCCTGGGGCCGGGGACACAGTCGGAGCTATAGGTCATAAGAGCGCCGTTTTGTTCTATGGTAAGGCTGTGCTGGGTACCCGGATACCCGACCGAAACTGCCATTACCCGGTTCCATTTATCGGTTCCAATTACCCGTAAATGACTTCTGAAAAAAATTTGACTAAACAATTAAGTCACACGCAATGGAAGTCTCCGATTTTTGTTTAAACATTTGCTTTTGTGTGAGGAATGGGGATGCTACGAGTAGTTTTAGGCGGGAAATTATTGCAGTAAGTCCATATTTAACAAGAGAAACTTGTGTTCATAGTGGTTATTTTATACATTCGGGGACCCGGGTTGAAAACGCCCAACCTTATTCTGTGGTTCCCATTCAACAGAAAGAAGGAATTAACTCGAAAACCGATGTCCGGAAATTGGCTTTTTGAAGAACACTAGGGCAGCAAATGGCAATCGCTGTAACGAAGCCTTATACGCACATAATTATATATTTATATAAAACCACAGGGGTATTTATTTTATGCTTTTCAATAAACTTTTGAACCGATGTTAATTAAACTTACAGTTGTTCCGCATTTCCTTGATCACTGCATGCAAATATTGACTCTTGACTAATTTCTGCTCTGTTGAGATGTATCGGATTACAGTCGTAGTTGTTAATTGTCAACTGTACAGATAAGAAAACCATAATTTATTGGTAAAATTCTTGAGTCAATATTAAACAGTCTGTTGATTTTTGTCTCTCCACCCTGCGTATGTAAGAATCATTTTATACAGCAAACCGTAACTGATTTTTGTCAGTATATTTTGTGACTGTCGGTTTATCAATGGATATATTTATAAGAGATTTCGTATTTGTTTGTCATCTTTCAAAGGCGGGCCTACTTCAATGCCATGTTTTGTACTTGTTCGGTTTTGTTTAATCTAAATCTAGCATTCCAATTCTATGCCTGTTGATCGTGAAGATATTATCCCTTTTATGTAGGCCTATGGATGCATTTATAGAAATGGAAATTACTTGATAGAAAAAAGGACCTATCTGTAGTTAATGCTCGTTCTCGTATCAACTTTTTACACACTCTTACAATTTCCTACTTCGTGTAGTCGAATTACTCACTTTTCATAACCTAGCTACGTGTGTGCATCTGTACTCGAAATCACACAGTATAAACACGTATGTTTTCCATACCTTGGTTTTGGCGTCGATTTTTGCGGTACCTTCTCCATGTGTGTCGCAACATGTGTAGAAGTAGTCTTTGTTGCTGGAAGCAACGTGGAGATTGTAGTTGAAGCAACTGCTGCTTGATTGAGCTGCCTTCGCTGGTGTGTCCTCCTGAATCGGTGTAACATCAGTTTTTGCATTCACAATACCGAATATTGCTAAGAGGCAAACGAGGCACCGTACAAGCACACTACGAGTTGTCATGTTGATGAAGAACTAATAAGTCTGTCGTCGCCATGCACAGTTATAATGAGGTCTTTATCATGGAGGAAATGATGTGTGATCGTTTTTTGCAGTTTTTTTGCTGAAGGAAGCCGGAAGATAACAGGCTTTCGTTGCAATGATTGCGTAGGGTGACAGTAGTCTATTTTTTTTTCTTGTGAGGCGGGAAATGGAGTTCCGGTCTGGAATCTACATGTCATTCTTTATTGTTTCCACTTCACTGTGGACAATAATTTGAGGAAGTTACACCAGGTCTCGAGCATTACGCGTATAACACACATAGCCACAATCTACACTTTGAGTAAAATGGCTATAAACGCATAAATTTTACTTCTATGACAGCAAGGGTCAAACAAAAAAAACAAAAATAAATAAATAAAAAATAAAAATCAACGACATGCTAATGTATATATTTAATGCACTTAAAAGTCTAACACTGTCAAACCTATGTGCAGTAGGCTAGGTACACTTACAGGTCAAAATGAGTCGACCGTTTTTGACTGGTAAAAGCATTGTCTTGTGTTGTTGAGGGTGGTCAATATGACAGTAAAAACCCTGTGTGCACAATTGGTTCAACAGTGAGTTGACTGATATTTGGCCATGGTCGAGCGGTTTAGTGCATCGGATTTGTGTTCTGCTGGCTGAGTCGTCAGAATGTGGGTTCAAATCCCAACCGCGACCATGGTGCTTGTGTCCTTGAGCAAGACACATGATAATTGCTTCTCTCCACCCAGGGGTAAATGGGTACCTGTGAGGGCAGAGTTGGTTGTTGTGTTTGATTAGCCCTATATGGGCTGTAATGGCAGCAATTGAGATGTATACTCCCCAGGGAGCTGAGATGGTTTCAGGAATGATTTATGCGCCTGAAGCACCAGTTTGGTGGATACGTGCGCTATATAAGTCCACATTATTATTATTATTATTATTATGGTATACTGTCCTACAATTCTAAATAATTCACTCATCAGGACACAGCTCAGTGTTCACAAAAATCAAATTGTTGCCCAAAACACCCGTAAATTTGGGTTGGAAAGAATGAACACTTCTTCCCAAATTTAATTTCCCCAAGTCCTCTATTCCTTGGCAATAACCAAAGTTGTACATTGCCTTTTTGTATGGATGTACTATAATAATTGTCATGAGATGAATATGTTGGATAATCGCCAGATGATGACTTGACAGTTGTAGATGTGTACAATTGTTCACTCGTTGTGTACAGATGTATTTTTTTTCAAGGAATTTTCAAACATAACGTAAATACTTCCAGAAATTAACTGTCAATGATTGGCATTTTTAGTTTTACTTATTATGTACCGGTATTTTTCTAACATATGCGTCAATTAGTGGGGACTCCCCCACCCACCCACTCGCGCACTTTTTAGAGTGGTGAATAGCATAAAATTGCTTAACCTGCATGAATCATGAGGAGTAACCCCCCCAACAAATTGTCATTAGTTCAAAATAAGTGTGGTGACGCGCTGCATGTGTGGGAAAAGTCGTTTAAAACACAACATGGCAGAATTCCAATCGATCCAGCAATCTTGGCTGCAGTTGGTGTCACATAGCCACTATGGGTGGCTCCCTCCATGACATTGTAGGATGTGAACATGTTTATTTGACTGCACATAATAATTAAAAGATCTCTATCACACTTCTTCAATGACCTATATACAAATGTAATCCTTATTTTACTTAACCTTCACAAACTCCCAAATTCTATAAAAATGCTAATAGCGGAATACACAATTCCCAAATGCTAGAAAATACCACTGGCGGAATACACAATTCCAAAATGCTAGAAAATACTACTGGCAGAATACACAATTCCCAAATTCTAGGAAATACTACAGGCGGAATACACAATTCCAAAATGTTATAAAAATACTATTGGCGGAATACACAATTCCAAAATGTTATAAAAATACTATTGGCAGAATACACAATTCCCAAATGCTTATGGCCAGTGCAAAGTTCCATATAGCTTGTAGCAAAACTCCACAAAATGTTCTGTTCTGGAATCACGTTTAAGATGGATTATAATAATAGTTCTGCCATGCAGATGATCACACCAATACCAGAAATAGATGAGGTCTTTTGCACAAAATAAAGTATCTGCGATGTGCAGTAAGTTCTCCGGCAATGTCGTTGATCTCGGTGCTTCAAAAGACCCACAGAAATTGTATCATGAAGGAGAACTGTGTCCCCACCTAGCACCACACGTAGATCATGCCCAGGATGGACTCCATCTAAAATAATATTAAGAATAACCAAACTCTTTTCACTGTAGGAGTTTACAATAACTAGGTTCTGAGGAGACTCAGAACAAAATGTTAATACTATTCTCTAAATTTCATCATGAATTTCTAATTGTACGTGCTCTATTAAATAATTAAATTCAATACAAATATTCCCATTTCTCTGCAATTAATTTGTTACTAAATATCTGATAAATTCTACCAAGATTTACCACTAAAATACCCAGTAAATAAATCAGTAATTATAACTTACGGTCAGGAAATTTTAAGTGTAGCATATACACATACATGTGTATATAAATGAACATTCACAGGGCTGTCTGATTGCATGCGATGTCGCCTGCTTGAAAGTTCTATAACAAGTGTCCTCCTGTTATCAATGCTACTGCCAAGAACCTGGTCCCACCCCAAAGGAATCTGCTAGGAATTTCTTTACCTGTGCTCCCAACCATGGCAAAAAAATGCACACACACCCACACACACAATTGGAACAATAGCAGCACTTCACACACACACTTAGTACTGACCTATTTGATTACTGCCCTCGTGGGCCAACACTTTGATTCTATTCTTATTAACTACTAATTTATTCGAACTTACTTTAGGCCAATCAAAATAAAGGTAAGTAAAATAAACACACTGAGGCCTGGTTAGAAAACTATTATCTTTACTGAAACTTTTATTACCTATTTACATAACTAAAGGTCACTTGTGACAGTTACATAGGGAAAAAAATAAAAAATTAAAATTAAAAGTGCCGACGCGCGGATCTGAGGCGAATCGCCCGGAGACCAGAAACCGGCGACTTTTTTGGCGTTGTTCGCACCGTGCATGAGCTGTTGAGGGCGTATGTTGTATTGTTGTGTGTCTCGCAGTTTTGAATAAAGAGGTCACACAAGTGTGACTCAAAACATTGCGTTTCTATGTTAATGGACGTGAAAACTGTGACGATTATTGTTCCCCCGCCCACATATTTTGGATGGCCCCACACAAATAATTCCCTCAATAACTATGTACCTAGCTGTTGGCTATAGATTTTCTTGGAACCCTTAAAAACATTAAAACCACGCCAAATCCATTAAAATCCTCCAAGGGGCACTTTTTTTGGAAAAATTCGGCACTGTTGGAAACTGGTACTTTCACCTCTTCATGGGGCAAAATTACTACCTGGCAAGAAGTACAGGCCATAAGTGCTGAATATGAAAGATCAACGAAAATGCATGGTGCATTTTAAAGATAAGGGCATGTTTCCAAAAGTGCACTGATGGATTTTGGAGGATTCAGGAAGGTTCCTAGCCAGAATACCTAGGGGGTTAGGGTTAATGAAATCATCATAAAGCGATGGCTTATATCAATAAGTTGTTTATTAATAACGTACAATACAGATATCTAGATTAACAAAGTGATACTGACCACAAAAAGACAATTAATGTTGTTAGATGAACTGTAAAACAAAGATAATTAGATAATTTTGCTAAATATTGTTTGCAATGGTAATATCCCATTACATTTAGCTAGAACTTTCATTTGTTTTACATACAATGATTCTTATAAATTATGAATGCATAATAAATTAACCATTGGTGTAAAGAGAACAATATTTTGTTTTGAAAATGCAGTTCACATATTTATTTCTTTAAAAAAAATATAGTCAACAACAAAACAAAAGCGAAGTTTTCACAACTTAATTTTTTTTAAATCCTATACTGTATCGCTAAGCCTACACTAATTATTTTTTACAGAACTTCCGGCAGTTAAATGCTGATTTATCGAGCTTTTGTTTCAGAACGCTGGCTCACAATTAAACGAACTCTTCTTTTAATTTACTATTATGACTTAAGTTCCAGATTCACTTTTTAAGGTATACTTGACTCGATTCAAAATCCGATTACTCGAATAATAACTGTTACAAATGTTTTGGTACCGATACAAAAGGTTTGATTTATTATACACCCCAAATCCATCAAAATCCTCCAAGGGGCACTTTTTGGGAAAAATTCAGCACTGTTGGAAACTGGTACTTTCACTTCATCAAATGGGGCAAAATTACTACCTGGCAAGAAGTACAGGCCATAAGTGCTGAATATGACAGATCAATGAAAATTCATGGTGCATTACGAAGATAAGGGCATGTTTCCAAAAGTGCACTGATGGATTTTGGAGGATTCAGGAAGGTTCCTAGCCAGAATACCTAGGGGGGTAGGGTTAATACGGTATCGACACAAATCGTCGAGTTATTCCATTAAAGGGTTAAAGGGACAATATCATCACGATCAACAGGGCATGGAATCAGATTGCTAGTTTCATATTAACTCAGTGACTGAAAATAATATCCCACATGATGCGGTCATATTACCGTTGCCGCTGCATAAATGAGCCAGTAATTTTCAGTCACTGTGTTCATCTTGAACTAATAGGACACCGATTCCATGCCCTGTTGACAGTCTTATCTGATCGTGACGATATTGTCCCCTTTTAACTTAACAATAGCATGTGTAAATCGACACAACAATTGCCCAAGTAATTCAATTCCATAGACAAAAATCGGATAAACAAAACGATGCAATTATTAAAAGGCCATGTCCGAGTCATAGGTTGACTCATAGTCATGACAAACGTGATTCTTATCCAGTTCGAATGCAAGTCACAATATATGGTATTAACGAGTTTTTAACTAAGTATCTATAATAATTGTTTTCAAACGAAGACGATACAAATTATATACATCTTTGCACACAATGCATGAAACAAATATTTACATCTTTTTTCTTTAAGGAAAACCTGAATAATGTACAATAAAAGTCAGAAAACTTAAAAAATAATGTGCAAATGTATAAATCATCAATTGCAAAAATTTAGGCGG
Organism: Zoroaster sp. YZ-2022; assembly: GCA_029582265.1. Classification (NCBI taxonomy): domain Eukaryota; kingdom Metazoa; phylum Echinodermata; class Asteroidea; order Forcipulatida; family Zoroasteridae; genus Zoroaster; species Zoroaster sp. YZ-2022. Next base: position 5,816,137 of record CM055825.1, on the reverse strand, counting down.
CAAAAGATTTTTGTCAATTTGTTTGTCGTCTGTTAAAAATGCTGGAGTTCAGTTATCCAGGAGTTTTTTAAAGTTTTTTTAAAGATTCTTGGAGTAATTTTGAGGTACAGTCATTACCGTTGGGGCTATGACACAATCATTTCCAATTACTTGGACACCTTCTTTTAACCCTAACCACCCCCAAATTCTGCAAAATCCTCCAAGGGGCACTTTTTGGGAAAAATTCAGCAGTGTTGGAAACTGGTACTTTCACCTCTTCAAATGGGGCAAAATGTATACCTGACAAGAAGTACAGGCCATAACTGCTGAATATGAAAGATCAACGAAAATGCACGGTGCGTTTTGAAGATAAGGGCATGTTTGCAAAAGTGCGCTGATGGATTTCGGAGGATTCAGGAAGGTTCCTTGCCAGAATACCTAGGGGGGTAGGGTTAAACAAATATCAAGGATTCGCCCCTGATGGTAATAATTTATCATCGTCTGTGTTACAAACTAACAATTTTATCATCAAAGAAATGCCCATTAAAAATGTACCCGAAATTGTTTTACATTATTTATAAATTAAACCACTGAAAAATATTGTCATAAATAATACATAAATAATACATAAATATTGCCTCATAAAACTTGTTTCGATTAATGCCCAGGTATCACGAATTTCATTTCAATAAAGCAAATTTTACAAAAAACATTTATGACAAAATGTTATTTAAAGAATACCTTTGTTGAAAATACGTCACCAGTCGAAGTAAATAGACCGATTTTACCAGATTACCTGCCGTAAGTTGAAACATTAAGAATGAACTGATTACTTTAGTAAAAAGAAAAACTGAGCTGAACTCTTCATTAAATGGAATCTACAACATTGGTGATTACCAGATAATCAAATTAAATTAAGTATTATCGAAAACCTTACTAAGTGTTTTCTCTATGGTCGAATCAACAGAGTTCGGTCATTGGCAACTTTTTAAAAAGCTAAATTTAACTTTTAAAACGTATTGATTTAATCATAGAGAAAGGATGATTTTAATGAAGTTAGATTTAACTTTACATTATAATAAGTCAAAACGTTCTTGAAGCTAACTTTAACTTTACACAGAGTTGTCCCTGATCGAGCACTTACAACGTTGATTTAAACAGATTTAAACGGGAAACAGGAAATGTTTATGTCGAACTTACAAAACAGTTGCCAACCGGCATAAAAACCGTTTAAAAACAGTTTCTTGTCATGACCCTTTTCCATGTTAGTTTTAATAAATATTTCTTGAAAACCATAGAGTTGAAATGAACGTACATTAATAAATACCAATGTTATACCTTCCCTAAATTTAACTGCCCTGACATCGTATACAAAAAAATACAATTACTTATTAAATAACAATATTTAATCACGTGACTATGCTCAGACAAGACTCTCTTGGGGTACACTTGCTACAATCGTCTTGATTTTGAAACAATGAATACAGAAATCGTTCTTCGGACTAACTTTCTTTGTTTTGGAGTCAATTTTGTTTTAAAGGCCCATCTCGTTATTTTACTTTCCCCACCAGACTCCTATATTAAATAGACCCCATTGTTCCTGTTGACGGTACAGTTTCAGTGACCTGTCTTACAGGGTGTTTCTGATGATTTGATAAAGGAATCGGAAACGGAAATTGAAAAGAAGGGCTTAGGCCTTTTTTAAGGCCAAAAAAATCTCCAGTTTCCGGTCATCGGTCAGCTTCCAAAAATTTGTGCTTTTTTTTTCTTTTTTTCTTTTGTTTTTCTTTTTTCCAACAGGGAAATACGTGAGTGATACATGTATACGCGGGGACCAAATTTCCCATAATAAAGTATGGTGGCTAAGAGATATATCACAAATCGTGCAAACGTGCAGAATTCCAATCGATCCAGCAAATTTGGCTGCAATTGGACATCGTTTCACAGCAAAAATAAATAAATAAATAAATAAATAAATAAAATGAAATAATTAAAAATGTCGGCGCGCGGGTCTGAGGCGACGCACGCGCAGAACAGAAACCGGAGATTTTTAGCCTAAGATGTCTTGTGGCATAATTGTGCTTCCAAAAGGCTCTCTGTCTGAACATTAAAAAAAAACCTGAACAATTTGAAAAAACAACTGTGTAAAATATACTTTGTACTCAATCTCTTCAGAAACATAAGCTTACTTATTTTACATCACGGGCGTAAATCCCGGGGGGTGGAGAATATCAATTGATTTAATATTGCCCTACACCGTGTATACCACTGCGTACTCGGTGCTTTCTGAGTGTCTGTGAAAAAAACTACACAGGCGACTCGGGCGGGATTCGAACCCACGACCTCCTGCTTACTAGTGCAGATGTCTTAACCTCTCGACCACCGAGCTTGCCCGATGATGGTTGACCGGCTATATCCCCCACTTTTTGGCCCGGGGAGGGGGATGGGATGGGGATAATTCGTGCCAAAAAGGGGGAAATTTGGTTCGTTTAAATACCTATTGTATGTTTGTTTCTTTCTTTGGGTGTCATCTTTCTGATAGCCGTGGGATTTTAATTGGTTATGAGTCAGTGGCGTAACCATGCGGAGGGATTCATGATTGCCGATTATTATTTATACTACTCAAAACAATTTAGGGAACACCGGAATAATCTCAGTTAAAGCAAGATCATTTATTTCAGATAAACACAATGTTTCACAGAATTGATGAGAAACAACTGCACAATGAAACAGATGACATGACTACTGAAAGAGAGAGGGGGTTGCAAATGAAAATCCCGGTTCATGGAACATTTCAAACCTATTTGATGTTAAAAATCCGGTGTTCCCTAAATTGTTTTGAGTAGTATATTAAAAAAAAAGTGATATTTTAAGCGGTGTTTTTGTTGTCGTTTTGTTGTTGTTGTTGTTGTTTTTTTGGGGGGGGTCTTAGTTTTGGACGTTCGAGATCTAGTATTCGTGGTACATTAAGCTATGCAAACAAATTACTTTTCTACACGGATTTACGCCACTGTACATTTATCTTAATACTACAATTAACTGTCCAATTAATTTTCTCCTCCCCTTGCTCCCCGTCAATACTTGAATTTGCGTTAATTCCATGGCTTTTAGTTGTTAGTATTTCTTCTGTGGTATAAAGCTCTCAATATGCTAAGTACACTGTAAAAACGGTGTTTAGAATTTAAACACACCCAAAATAAACGCGTTTATGAATGCGTTTAAATGCTAAACGGCCATCCTCTGTACATGTCACAAAGCTAAACGTGCTTAGCTTTTTTGACACCTGTTCATATGGTTTTTGGCGTTTAAACACACATCACAGAAAAGTAGTCGAAACAGGTTTTAGGCTAAACATGTGAAAAAAGTGAGTACAAGCTAAGTGTTCAGAAATGTGTTTAAATTCTAAACACCGTTTAGAATTGGCACATAAGATTCCCAGCCGACAAACCTTTCTCTTAACTGGAATAAGAAATCTGTACACTCAGGACTGTCATCGTCTATCGTCGTATTCCCCAATGGCACAATGTCAATATTGCTATGCACGTCATGGGCACCAGCCTAAAAGTCAAAAGCCTCGATCATTCCAATACACTTATCCGGCCTGTCAGTCAAACGGCACAGATTTACCATGACAATTGTCACTATGTCGGTCACGGGCTATGCTTTTATACAGGTGTGATTTCTAGGTGGGCTGGGACAATATCAAAACTTGGATTGGTATATTCTGTTCGTAATGTAACACGCGCGCATTCTTTCAGCTACTTCCGGTTCCAAAGCTGGCATACCAATGTGTGTAATTTAACCTAAAAATCATTGATTTTTAAAGTTCAAAAGCGATTCTTGCGGCAGAAATTGACTTTGTTAATAAGATTTTGAGTCTTTGCAGCACACGTTAAATTTCAAGTCCCAAGCTTGATAATTTCTTGCGTAAATCCTTAAAGAAAAGGGTGGGCAATGCATTTCCAATGAGCTCCTGGTGATCGTTGGAGGCAGCACATGGTTTATGTTGATATTACGTCACACTTACCAACAGGATTGCCATAGATATGAATTTGACTGCACTTGTTGTTCGTTGGAAAACCAAAATGGTCGCGGCGTGATAGACGTCAATTTGTTGTCGGGATATCCGACATTATTGCCAGCGCTCGTGCTATACCGAACTTAGAACCGACAACTTCGTGTCTTGACTTTCTACCTTACTTGGGTGTCTACTTTCTCTCGTTATATCCTTGCACTTCTTGAAACAACACCAGCAGCAGCAGCAACAGCATATATTGATCAGAAGAAACACGCCCCCTATTACGCTGAATACAATGATCCAAAACAAGGAAAAGAATTCAGCTGTGGAGCTCGCGCAGCACGTGGACTCCGAGCAGCAGGCGGCTGTGCAGGTGCTGTTCTTCATCAGACATTCATCGGGGTTTTCTTGGGGGCAGCAGTCGGCTGGACATGACTTGGTGTTCTCGGTCGTGTCACATCGTCCGTCCCCACAAAAACCTTCCAATAAGGACCTAGAAAAATAATAATAACATGAGTTATATTCGTTTACTAAACCATGTCTTATGCAAGTTCGGTTCAAGCACCATTTATGTCTGGTTAGGCAAAAAAAATATCCAGTTTCTGGTCATAGGACGGCTTCCAAATCGACGCGGTGATTATTATTATTATTTGGTAATCTTTTATGTTTCAGGTGTTCGCGTGCGACAGCGCGAACACTTTGAAATTGTTAGGTTTAAAAAAAAAAAGTAAACTTTTTGCTGCTGCTGCTCCTTCTTTGTGGAATGATTTACCTGAGCATGTCAAACAATCTCCATCTCTTTCTTCATTTAAAACTGCTCTCAAAACTCATTTGATGAAAATTAATGTATAATTTACTTATGTTTAACTATTGACTTTTATGATGATGTATTTATACCTTTTTGTTTTTGTTTAATATGTCAAGATTATCGCTACAGTGTTTATATTTTTTGCAAATCAACCTTGTTGCATGGTTGAGTATGCAGGGTTTTTCCTTGTCAGAACATCGTCTTTGCCTAGCATATCCTGACCAGGGCCAGTCAGCCTTTTTACAATCATTGTTCCTTGTAATTTTATATTGCATTGTTCTTACCATGTATTTTGTTTTATTGTTTACACTGATGTGTCACTGCGCCATGAGCGTCTCTTTTGACGGATACCGGCGCATTACAAATGATTATTATTATTATTATTAACATGTATACGCGGGTTATTGGAACCAGACCAAATTTCCCTTGTAAACAATATGGTGGCTAAGAGAGGCCACACAAATCAGGTAAAGGTTCACACCCCTATAGATGTGGAAAAGTTGTTTAAATTACAATCGATCTAGCAATTGTTCATTAGCGACTGCATGTATAGTGTGTATGCCAATGTGTACCGGTTCAGTTCCATCCCCAACCCCCTCCCCCAAAATAAACAACAAATACACTCTTAAAACTAAAGTGTTGAATCAACCATTATAAGAATTTGGTGAGTGACAACACTTGATAAAGTTAAAATTCAACTCAAAGAAAGTGTTGAATTAACACAAAGTCTTACTTTATTAACCCTATCCCCCATAGGTATTCTGGCTAGGAACCTTCCTTAACCCTAACCCCCTATAGGTATTCTGGCTAGGAACCTTCCTTAACCCTAACCCCCTATAGGTATTCTGGCTAGGAACCTTCCTTAACCCTATCCCCCTATAGGTATTCTGGCTAGGAATCTTCCTTAACCCTAACCCCCTATAGGTATTCTGGCTAGGAACCTTCCTTAACCATATCCCTACAGGTATTCTGGCTAGGAACCTTCCTTAACCCTAACCCCCTGTAGGTATTCTGGCTAGGAACCTTCCTTAACCCTATCCCCCTACAGGTATTCTGGCTGGGAACCTTCCTTAACCCTATCCCCCCTGTAGGTATTCTGGCTAGGAACCTTCCTTAACCATATCCCTACAGGTATTCTGGCTAGGAACCTTCCTTAACCCTAACCCCCTGTAGGTATTCTGGCTGGGAACCTTCCTTAACCCTATCCCCCTACAGGTATTCTGGCTGGGAACCTTCCTTAACCCTATCCCCCCTGTAGGTATTCTGGCTAGGAACCTTCCTGAATCCTCCAAAATCCATCAGTGCACTTTTGGAAACATGCCCTTATCTTCAAAATGAATTTTCGTTGATCTTTCATATTCAGCACTTACGGCCTGTACTTCTTGCCAGGTAGTAATTTTGTCCTATTTGAAGAGGTGAAAGTGCCAGTTTCCAACACTGCTGAATTTTTCCCAAAAAGTGCCCCTTAAAGAATTTTGCAGGATTTGGGGTGGTTAGGGTTAATGTTAATTCAGCACTTTTAAAAGTTAAATCCAACTTTATAAAGATTTGTCACTGACCGAACTCTTTAAATGTTGATTCAACACTTTAGTTTTAAGAGTGTATCAAAGCGAAAGAAAATCATCTGACAATAGATGTCATTCCCTATAAACAAAACCTTTCCTTGACCAAATAAATGAAAAAACATGCTGCCATGTGCAAGAGTCATGCTGCAGGAAAAATACTGATGTTTTCCCGAGGAAAATATTGGTTGTTGATTTAAACGTACCCAGGCTCTTGTACTTCCTTTTGACACACGCCTGCAAAGCATGCCGTCCACGCCCAGCAATCCTCGGCCGCTATCCAACCCCAGCGGGTGTTACATCTGAGGAACATAAACAAAATACAATACAAGTCAGATAATGTTCCACCGCAAAAAGAGTATTTTTGGACTGTTATTTGTTTATTATTGAACAAATAAAACGGTGACTAAATCCAGTATATCGGGTGAATATCACCAGTCATGTTTTATGACCAATATTACGGTCTAAACATTGTAACATACTGATGAGTATACAATCCCAGGAAATATAATTGTTTTATTCCACTTATTACCAATTCCTACCAGCACACCCAATCTAGCTGTATAGTTAGAGCTGACCTCTCAAATCATGTTATTTATTATTATTCCATGTCTATTACTACGAGCATTTCTCAGACCCATCACTTTTTCCAAATAGAGATTACTACATGGTGTACCCGCAAGAACTCAATAACATCTATCTCCACCATGCAGAGCCTCAAATGCTAAATACGAGCATGTACACTGTAAAAAATGGTGTTAAGAATTTAATGACATTTCTAATAAACACTTGGCTTGTACCCACTTTAGTCACATGTTTAGCCTAAAACATGTTTAGATTGTGCTTTTCTGTGATGTGTGTTTGAATGCTAAATACCATATGAGCAGGTGTCAAAAAGCTAAGCACGTTTAACTTTGTGACATGTACAGAGGATGGCCGTTTAGCATACGCATTCCTAAACGCGTATATTTTGCGTGTGTATTCTAAACACCATTGTTACAGCGGAGCGGCGAATACGGCAATGAAATGGCCCGGGGGAGGGCCCAAACTTGATTAATTTCAAAATCCGGGGTAGGCGCGAACATCCGGGGGTAGGTGTGAACATCCCCTGATAAACCACTCAACGAAAGGGGAAGGGGTAGGTGTGAACAATTATTTCTCCCCACACTGAGTCACGAGGGGAGGGGCTTTTACACTCGGCCCCAATGCCCCCCCATGGATCCGTCACTGGAATTAAAGTTGTCTTGAATAAAAAAAATTACATAAACATGTTAAGTAATTGATTTTGGTTGTTAAAAGCTGAGGAGAATATTGACCGTACACTGTAAAAAATAAATAAATAAAAATAAAAACGTAAGTTTACAGCAAAATGCAGGCAACTCTATTTCCAACAATTAACCATTTCTGCACTCTTGAAACTAAAGTGTTGAATCAACATTTTTAAGAGTTCGGTCAGTGACTACTCTTTAAGTTAAATTCAACTAAAAGGAAGTGTTGAATTAACACGGAGTCAAGTTAAGTCTAACTTTATCAATGTTAATTCAACACTTTAAAAAAAAAAATTAAATCCAACTTTATAAAGAGTAGTCACTGACCGAACTCTTTAAAATGTTGATTCAACACTTTAGTTTTAAGAGTGTGTAAACGCTTAATAATGAAACTGCAGTACGTTTCCATATTTGTTTGGACATAGGCCTATTCTTTGTGGGCCAAAACTGTGTAAATCAGTTTAACACGCTTGTTATGTACACTGTAAAAACGTTGGGCAACATGGGGTTGGGTAAGGTTATTTCTCCCAGAATTGGTCAGTATTTACCACAACTGTTCACATATTTTGGCAAAAAAATTATCCAACATTGGGCAATGGTAAACCAACTGTGTACCCTGTTGATATGTTTTGTGTCCTTTTGGCGCTTTAAGTCATGTATCGTCCTTTGTGTGAGTTGAATCTGTTTTGGTTATTTTAACATTATCGTCCTTTTTTGTCATTTTAGCTTTTTGGAATTTGTAAATTTTTTACATTTTTGTATGTATTCGAAACTTTTTATATTTTTACACTTTACATTTACCTTGTTAAGCGCCTTGGAGCATGTCTTCATGGATTGGGCGCTATATAAATGCGTGTTAGTATTAGTATTATTATTATTATTATTATATATTGACCAGTGTTGGGCAACATATCAACCGTATTTGCCCAATATTTCTTACAGTGTAAAATTGTAATACAGCAAATTGTTTGAAATAGTTGCCTGCATTTTGCTGTCAATTTACATGTTTTTTAAGGTTTTTTTTACAGTGTATTATAGTAACACGAGCTTCGTGGTTTTGGTTTGATTACGATGGGTTAAATTTGAGTTGAATTTCCAAACCAACATCCTTGTACATCATTGAATCATTCAACACCGGATAGGCTCATACTACCATCACATGTCTCTGGTTCGGGTGGGTTTTCTTTCCACGTATTTTTGTATGTGTCATGTTTCAGCATGAGCTGACATTGTCGAAGAAGTCATTGTCCTTGTGGTGGCTTTGTAACATTGTCGTGTTCCTTGACGGCGTTGTGACAGAGATCAACGTGTGTTTGAACATTGTAGGTACGCACCAGGCTATTTTAAATATGAGCCTCGTTCTGGCTTCTAAAATACTTTTATTGTTCTTGTAAAATTTAATCCGAGATGGCTCTGTGGAACAGTTATTATTTGGGGTCATTTAACTTTGGACATTTGATTTTTATCACGCTTGGAACAAACAACTTTGGTTGGAAGTGCACCCGGACGGAAACCGCGGGAAAAAGGACGGAAGTTTGCTGAATGATTGTACCCACCGGTCCAAGGCCATTTGGTACAGAAATCTTGACATGATAGGATTATTTATGCTACTTATAGCCTAGGTGAAAGGCTGTTGGTGTGAAGTATTAATGGTTGAATCGCACGCGCACTGATATATATAAATATATACAGGGATCAAAGTCACAATGACAACTGAAAACCAAGACAATTATAGATTATTTTATGATTTGTTTAAAAACTAACGATGTGACCCCTCAACAGTAAACAGAAATCTACATTTGTCTATGTCATGTTACTCTGTATGCAAGTACAGCAGTAAATTGCTAATTCTCCAAATATTTGTATGGGCTTAAGGCCAAAAAATGTTTACGGTTTCTGGTCTTCATGTTTGTGCGTGGTCTCTTCATTATTATTATGTCAGTGCGGCGCCTCAGAGCCCGCGTCTCGGAATTTTTAGTTTCCTTTTTTGTTGTTGCTGTGAAACGATGTCCAATTGCAGCCAAAATTTCTGGATCGATTGGAATTCTTCTGTGCTGTGTTTTAAACGATTTTTTTATATAGGGGTATGAACGTTTGCCCGATTTATGAGGCCTCTCTTAGCCACCATACTTTGTATACGCGGGGACCAAATTTCCCATAGACAATGTATCACGTATTTCCCTGTTGGCAAAAGAAAAATCGCACCGATTTTGAAGCCGACCGATTACCAGAAACAAGATACTTTTTTGGAGGGGCCTTATACATAAATTGCTCAACCATGTCATATTTAGCCCTCCCAGTATGGTTTGACGTTTCAAAACCTTTCAAAATCTGCTTACGGGCCAAAATGGCTATCAATTATTATGAACCCTTTAAAACCCTCCAGAATTTGTTGCTACTGAACAACCACACCTTTCAATACCCTTTGAAAGGTATTGAAACATTTCAACACCAGTTTGTTCAGAGAGTTGTTACACCTTTCGAAACCTTTCATAGGTCCCTTTTGTCGGACAGTTTTCTCACCTTTCAAAACCCTTCAGTACAGCAAACTTGAAAGGTTTTGAAAGGTCTGACAATTCTATGGCAACTGCACTGTATATAGGAGGTTAATATAGATAGTTTTTCAGTAGCCTATGGCTTGTAAAACTGCCACATTTGACTAACATTATAGGCTAGGGTCGATACTTCAGCATACCTTTTATAGGCATGTGATACGCGCCGGAAACGTTTCATTATTGTACTTATTCACATCCGGAGAAGTATGAAGGCGGTTCCTTACCCTATACACACAGCAAGAATTCTATGTTAAATAATGTTTGTGCCATAAAATGCATACGAACAAATGTTATCCGGCCACGCCCATACGATACAACGGCCCATCGTAGAGATTACAATAATTTTATTTTATAATGTTTAAAAACGATTATAAGGCCAGTTTCTATTTGTTCGTTTTGGGTTTTTTTTTGGTCTTTTTTGTTGTTGGTTTTTTCCAACCAATGAAGTACGTGACACACGGTTATTGGAACCAGACCAAATTTCCATATACATAGTATGGTGGCTAAGAGAGGCCTCACAAATTGGGCAAACGTTCATACCCTATGTAAAGAAGTTGTTTAAAAACACAGCACGGCAGAATTCCAATTGATACAGCAATTTTGGCTGCAATTGGACATCGTTTCATTGCAACCAAAAAAAAATAATAAATAAATAAATAAATAAATAAATAAATAAATAAATAAATAAATAAATAAATAAATAAATAAATAAATAAATAAATAAATAAATAAATAAATAAAAATGCCGACGAGTGGGTCTGAGGGCGACGCGCGCGGAGACCAGAAACCGGAGACTTTTTTTTTTGGCCGAACCTACGTAACATTTTGAGTTATTGAAATATTTGGAAATATATGATGGTTAAAGGTACAACATCGCCATATGGAAACGTTTGTTTCAACCATCCTTGAAGAGAAATATCTTAATCAGTTTAGCCTGTATGATTATCATTGCAATGAGGTGCTCACATTTTGTGAAAACATTTGGAAAAACTGAGTTTTAAGAATGTTGACGAACGGCAATTTTGTGTAAAATCGACATAGTTTCTCAAAGATGAACGCGTTTAAGACACAATCATTTCCCCAGAATGATTGATAATTTGACTAACTTTACACCAAGTAAGTTTGTCTGTAATAAATTGTTCATTTGATAATATGCTAATTACCAATGTTTTACCTTTTTACAGAAGAGTTTTGTCAAGTGTTAGGTAAAACTTGTAGCTTTGCATGGTGAAGAGGATAGGTATAAGACTAATTGCGGTGACACCATGTGAAATTCTCTACTGAGCAGTAATTAGTTCTGAAAAGAACCGGAGGTTACAACTCGGCGTTTCGATCAGTACCGGTATGCTCTGAAGACGATCAGAGCATACTGATCGAAACGTCGAGTTATAACCTCCGGTTCTTTTCAGAACTAATTACTGCTCAATAGAGAATTTCACATGGTGTCACTGCGATTAGTCTTAATTGTCAAGTTATGTTGGTATTAGGTGGAGATTGTTGGACTGTCTTGTAAGCACCGCCACGACCATCATGTTTACCAGTGTACTTTAAAACATTATACAAATAATTGTCTTTATATAAATGAACATAAAATAGACTTTTATCACGGCGCCGCCATCGTGTTTTTCTTCAACACAAATCCACATGACCAAACCGAGGCTTGAAGAAGGGAAAATAGTCTGGTATCTTGTATGTATTGAAAGTTAGCGCTAGAATCTCGATTGCATATACAGGGAACTTAACAAAGATGGCCGCAGCGTGGCAAAGGTATAGAAAGGATGATGCTCTGATCCAGTCGCTCATATGCACATAGCAAATCTCAATGATCTACGTTCAAAGTAAGCATGAGACACTTTTTAAATTTTAAATGCATTTAAATTTATCGCACGTTCTCACAATATACTATGTTCGACATGCGGCGGAGTGCCACCCCCCCAAATTTCCCTGTACACTAACACAATGTTGTTATATTGTTAACGGACCCCTCCCCCCGAAATCATCTAAAGAATTCCTAAGATTCCTGGAACACAATGAAGACACAATGGGAGGGGGGTGCACTCTTCCGCATATCGAGTGTCATATGTCTCACAATTCGTCCCTAATTTGCCATAGTGACCAATCCGACTTTTTTCAATTTTAAGTTTTCCCGCCTATTAGTACATTCAGGAAGAGATCTATACCATTGTATCTAATCCACATGCATGTATTCCTTATAGTTTTGGAGATAGAGCATGCATTCAAATGACGAACGCTCTAATTGGCTATTTTTGTAATTTGGCAAAGGGACCAATACCGCATTGGTCACTATGCCAACTTAATTCGGGATTGGTCACTGTGGCAAATTAGGGACGAATTATCCGTACATTTGCAGTGAACCCGCCCCCCCTTCCCTACCACGTAACCTCCCTGTGTAAGCCACCTTTGATCCACCATGTTTGTCAAATTCTTCTCATGAAGATGTGTAATTTCATTATTTGCGTCCTGTTTTGACGGCCCATCAACAAATTTATTACCAGGAGTTGGCCCCAACAAGGTACTCTAGCAGTCGCAAGCCACGTATTGCAACGTGACTTCTTCTTTATGAGGAACTAATTCATTAAGATAATTTATCTGGAGTATTTTAAGCCACCGATCGGAAGACATATAAAAGTCACCTGACAGCTTTTGTTCGCTACTGTGTGGATACACTAATGTGATTTAAATTAGGATGCCATGTTGAAAGTGGATGATATTTAACATGATTTCAAAATGAACGTTACCAGTTTTTAAGAGACAATATCGTCACGGAGTGCTAGTTTTAGATTAACTCAGTGACTGAAAATAATACCCCACATGATAAAGTCATTATTACCGTTGCTGCTACACAAATGAATCAGTCATTTTCAGTCACTGTGTTCATCTTATGCTAGGACACCGATTCCGTGTCCTGTTGAAGTTCTGCTCTGATCGAGACGATAGTGTTTTCATAAATGGTTTACCGAGTTCGGAAAACTGAAAATGCATCCATACTCGACAAAAATATATACAAATCAACTTGCATGACTGAGTAGGTAAATAGTCGGAATACTAAAAAAAAACTTGAAACTAAAGTGATGAATCAACCTTTTAAGAGTTCGGTGAGTGACAAAACTTTATAAAGTTAAATTCAACTCAAGGAAAGTGTTAAATAACACTGGTCAACCATTTTTTTAAAAGTTGTCTGCTTCGGAGATAAAATGTGCTATTTATTATGGATTTTGATGTGCTGAATTCAAATATGACAATTAAAATTGCCGATTGGCTACTGTTTCCAAGATATTTAAGTTTACATTTTATGTACTATGTATATGGTGTACATAGCAGATTTGTAATCATGAATTGTAAACCTAGGTCTTTTCATGTGTTTATGGTTGTTTCACTTGATATGTCACCCGCCCTGTTTATGTAACACTACTATGTATCAGTTCATAGTTCAGTCCTTATTCAGTGTCTACTCTGCGCTTCTTGGCTTGTCTCTTGTAGTCATTAAACGGTACCATATCTTGAAAACTAGAGCCAATCAACAATTTTAAGCATCATTTCCATTCTTAGTACCCATAATTAGTCAAGTTTGACTTCATTTGTTTCGGAAGCATTTTGGCTGTAGACCAGTGTTATTAACACGGAGTCAAGTTAAGTCTAACTTTATCAATGTTAACTCAACATTTTTAGAAGTTAAATCCAGCTTTATAAAGAGTTGTCACTCTATGTAATCGGACTGTTCGTATTTCTGCATTCGGATGACAGAAATTAATTTTGGGAATTATCTTGTTAAATTTACTAGATACACACCCGAGACAGAAATATCAACAGGTGTTTGATTCCATCACAAATTTGACACAGTTAATGTAAGGTTCATGTAAAACTGCGTTAATGTATGGTTTTTTTTGCCGAAGCCATTCTCAACAATATTGATAATTAGGAACAAGTCACAATATTGTTTTACCTGATTTACAATATATTTACTATCAGTGATGACGTGAAACACCTTTTTTCGGTCCAGAAACTATATTCTGCATATTTTCTACATTTTCGGGTGATATTTATCATTTTTTGCAAGATATTGGATGTTTTGGTGTGTTTTTTATGTCGTGACGGACTAGAGGTGCTACCCATCGGTCTTGAACGTGCACCACAGTCCGCAAAGTGCATATATTGTGTTAGCATTGGTCATCAGGCAAGCTTAATCCAAAAATGAAATTATTAATATCATCTGACGCTTTTTTTAAACCTAAGACGTAAAACCTAAACAATTTCAGATAGAATTGTGTCAGGCCTTTACTGTAAGTTGTACCATGTTTTTTTTTTTTTTACAAAGTGGTTATTATGGCGCAAAACTTACGTTTCTCTGGCCTTTTTCTGTCCGGGCTCACTGTTACAGTTGTACTGTGCCGTTTCGTTGAATGTCGCCCAGCTAATTCTGCTTGGGTTACAATCCCAGTTAGAGACCATTTCCTATTGATGGAAGGGGAAAAGCAATGAATATCTGAAATAGGATTTTGTCTGTGGGGAATTTCCCATTTGCAAATGTATATGTAAATGTATAATACCAAGTAGACAAATTAACATTTGAATGTTTAAACTTTTAGGAAAATAATTGAAGACTCAATAGGGTATTTGTGCGAAGAAACTAACACACAAACAAGTTTCAGATTATATTTTAAACGAAACGGGAACCTTATATTATTAACAAAACTAACCTAATTAATAATGTCTGCATGGTCATTCAGACCAATGCATTTTTTGCTAACTTGATTTTATCCTCTGTTGGTTTTATCCAATCTAAAAGACAGCAGTACATGGAATCGTAGATTTCTTTACAATTGAAAAGGTTTCTGTAAAAAAAAAGGCCAAATATTTTAGACCTATAAAAATAGACCTATACGACATGTTTGAAAAGGAATAATTTCTAAATAACCATCATGGTTGAGTTATTACCTCGGTTCCACTTGGAGGGTTGTCGACTCTTAGCTCCCCACAACAAGTGTAGAAATAGTTTGTGAATTTCCCGATTGAAAGCCGGTAGTTTGTGCACTCTTTGGGTGTCTGTGCCCCCGCATCTTGTCCCGTGCCTTGGTTCACCACCGCCTGCGACTGTTGGGCATTTTGCTTGGGTATCTCTGGCCCAGATCCTTGGCCAGAAATTGCTCTCAACAGCAACAAAGTTACGCCAAGTGTATATGTCAACATGTTTGTATCAATAATTGTACTTCTGAAATGTTTTTTGTATAGACAAAACACGCAAAAATTATTCAACTTTTTGTAAGTCTACTCTGTATAATCTTCGAAATGGATGCCTGTGTACAATAAATCACGCGGTTTATGAGTAATCTCGATTCTACTTTACAATGAGCTTTGATATATCGGTTATATAGAGTGGATGTGGAAAAGCAAGTGTCCCAAGTACTTCCCACTCATGAATATGCTAATTGATCCGGCAGCAGCCTATGATTAGACAACGTGAAGTTTTACGCAGTAAACCTATACCGCATTACAACATGTACCCGACATGATCCAGAGCAGGGCTGTGCGTTTTCGGATATTTTTGGAACCGGATACCCGAAATCAGGAAACTTCGGATAGCCGGATACCCGTTTTCTTTTTTGTTGAAAACATGCCTCCAGTGGTGCACAAATACATGTACTGTAAATGGTAACAAAATTGACCTTTGCAATAAAACAGAGATACCATACTTAAATCGATCTTTTCTTTACTGTGTCGTTTTTATTAAAGTAAAACAATTAAGCAAACATTCCCTCCTGTGCTGCTGGTTTGATAAGTTGTTTGAAACAGCCACTGCCAGGCCCTTTGCAGTCTTAACGATTCGATACAATGTATCACAAACAGTTGGAGAAAAGTGTATGGAAAATGTCCGTAAAGTACTACAAAGGCTTTATTGGAGTGTAATCTCTTGAATAAAATATAATTGTCTGTAAAAGTGTAAACATTACGTTGTTCAAGAGTCACAGATTTCAGTTCGCACCGCTCAATGTTAAGTCCGAATTATAAAAAGTCGTTTACGGGTAGTTGGAACCGAAAAATGGAACCGGGTAATGACAGTTTCAGTCGGGTATCCGGATGCACCCGGAAACCCAGCACAGCCCTATAGCAGTTAGGGAATCCAGGATTTTGCCAACAAGGCCTGCCGACAGGGAAGTTGTCAAAAATTCAGTCCACCTTTCCTCGATAAAAGGTATGGATAGTATCCTCAATGAAGATGAATAATTGCATTATTACATCATGCATGGAGGAAGATTCTTCCTCCATGCATCATGCAAGTTAGTTTCAGCTAAAGTTTCAGACCAAAAATTATAATTTTTTTATAAAGTCCCTTAGGCCTAATACAAATAGATTTTTAATGAGCATATTTTTTTGGTTAATCCATAAAAAGAAAATCTCTGCATGATGTTACCTTAATTATATTTTCTTTAGGCTTTTTTAAGGGGACAATTATTATTACAATGTAGAAGAATGACCTCCTCGAATGTCACTTATTTATTTTGATCATTATGCCTACGTAATACAAAAGCATGGTTACAGTTGAAGCAACTCGTTTCTTCCTGACGATAATTAGAGCACGCTAATCGAAACGTAGAGAAGACCCCTTGAAGTTCCCATGGTTTTCTCCCTGAACCACGCTCTCACTTAGTGATAGTTGAGAAACCAACTGCCTTATATTGGTTCTCCCCTGAATCATCTCACTTAGCGACAGTCGAGATACGAGTTGTGCGATAAGGTTCTTTTCAGAACCCGTTACCTCACTTAGCATTAATGTCATGGTCGAGCGGTTTAGTGCGTCGGATTTGTGTTCTGATGGCTGAGTCGTCAGAATGTGGGTTCGAATCCCAACCGCGACCATGGTGCTTGTGTCCTTGAGCAAGACACTTTACCAAAATTGCTTCTCTCCACCCAGGGGTAAATGGGTACCTGTGTGGGCAGAGTTGGTTGTTGTTTGATTAGCCCGATATGCGCCGAAATGGCAGCAATTGAGCTGTATACTCCCCAGGGAGTTGAGATAGTTTCAGGAATGATTTATGCGCCTGATGAGCAGGGGTAATAATATGCGCCTTGAGCACCAATTTGGTGGATACGTGCGCTATAAAAGTCTACATTATTATTACTATTATTAATAGATGAGATAAACACATGGTGTTACCGCAAACCAAAACGATATCCATATTCCGTCATGCAAAGACGCAAATCTTATGTCACATTATACTTTGGTATTAATATAAGATTATAAGATTACAGTGCCTTACTGTATTACAAAACTATAGAATACCAAAAACTTGTTTGTTTCTGATGACACCAAAATAGGGAACTGTTGCTGACAACAATACAGCGCACTAACAAAATGACGTCATATTAATTATGTCACACTAGTAGCTTTCCTGAATGAAGAGGGTTCGGCAGGCAAATCAAAACATAATGGGAAAATAATCAAGTCAGAGATTTAATTAGTTCCCTCACCCTATTATTGAAAACACCATTGTCATCACTGGCTTCTGGGAAAATTAACATCCGGGTTCATGAGAGAAGTGTTTTTTGAGAATCACTGTGACATAGCATAACTGTTACCAATTAATTTAATTTGCTTTTTTGTTTTAGTTTTGGTTTTAATTTCTTTGTTTTTGTATTTTTTAAATAAATTGTCTTAAGTTCTGTGAATAATTCGTGGAGTTGGTTGCCTGGCTTTTGAGAGCAAATGCAATTTTGTAACACCTAGTTAGGCAAATATATACTACTCAAAACAATTTAGGGAACACCGGAATAATCTCAGTTAAAGCAAGATCATTTATTTCAGATAAACACAATGTTTCACAGAATTGATGAGAAACAACTGCACAATGAAACAGATGATAAAGGATACATGTAGTGATTACACATTTCATGACATGACTACTAAAAGAGAGAGGGGGTTGCAAATGAAAATCCCGGTTCTGATGTTAAAAATCCGGTGTTCCCTAAATTGTTTTGAGTAGTATATAAGCATATTCCTACTTTCCAATTGTTTGAGAATAATAACGCTCACTGCATGCCCACAGTTTTTCCTTGTTCATACTTTGTGTAAACTTGACCACAGCATGGAGCAAGGATGACCACATTGTCAGCAAATGCGACCGAAGGTGCAATCGAAATGCTACGACCATGTGCCGGAAAAGGCAGAAGATCAATGGGACTTCAACATCCAGACAGATCATGTTATAGAACATAGACGGCCGGATGTTGTCTTGGATAAGAATGAGAAGATGTGTCATCTTATTTATATAGTTGTGCCGGGTGATAGTAGAGAAGGAGAAGGTACAGAAATATCAGGATTTAGCGAGAGAACTCCGCAAGCTGTGGCAAGTCAAGGTGAAGGTTATTCCTGTGGTAGTGGGAGCACTGGGTACAATCACAAAGGCGTAGAAGAAACATCTTAAGGAGATAGGAACACATGTTAGAGTAGAATAAGGCGGCACTCTTAGGGACAGCAAGGATTCTGCGATATCTCGAGATCCAAGGCTACGGGACGTAACTTGACTTGAGATGTTACCGTCAGTAAGGAAAACAAGATCTTTCTTTTCATGTTGTGCGAGTGCGAAATAATTAAAATAGCACCATGCTTTACAACAATAGAACCAAATCGGGCAAAAGAATTGGGCGTCATAATATTTATTGCAAAATAATATTGAATTGTTTTGATTGCAATCAAGGGAATCCAGTAAAGGGTAACGTATACCTTCATCAATTCATTAGAAAAGTCGGCGTACATAGTCCGTCTTATGTTACATAGCTTCACGGCCATAAAGAAGTACATGCCCACATTTCCATAGGCTTTGAATATTCATGTTTCCTTAGTAACAAAAACATAAGTATTCAACGCCTCTTTCCTGTACGTGCTTCTGGTACGCCAAGTTAATAGCAACGCATCCTTTTTAATAATAATACTACTGGCAGAATACAAAATTCTAGAAAATACCACTGTCGGAATACACAATTCCCAAATTCTAGAAAATACTACTGGCGGAATACACAATTCCCAAATTCTAGAAAATACTATTGGCGGAATACACAATTCCAATATGTTATAAAAATACTACTGGCGGAATGCACAATTCCCGAATTCTAGAAAATACTACTGGCGGAATACACAATTCCCAAAATGTTATAAAAATACTACTGGCGGAATACACAATTCCCAAAATGTTATAAAAATACTACTGGCGGAATACACAATTCCAAAATTCTAGAAAATACTAGTTGGCGGAATGCACAATTCCAAAATTCTAGAAAATACCACTGGCGGAATGCACAATTCCCGAATTCTAGAAAATACTACTGGCGGAATGCACAATTCCCAAAATGTTATAAAAATACTACTGGCGGAATGCACAATTCCCAAAATGTTATAAAAATACTACTGGTGGAATACACAATTCCCAAATTCTAGAAAATACCACTGGCGGAATACACAATTCCCAAAATGTTATAAAAATACCACTGGCGGAATACACAATTCCCTAATTCTAGAAAATACTACTGGCGGAATACACAATTCCCAAAATGTTATAAAAATACTACTGGTGGAATACACAATTCCAATAGGCCTATGTTATAAAAATACTACTGGCGGAATGCACAATTCCAAAATTCTAGAAAATACTACTGGCGGAATGCACAATTCCCGAATTCTAGAAAATACTACTGGCGGAATATACAATTCCCAAAATGTTATAAAAATACTACTGGCGGAATACACGATTCCCAAAATGTTATAAAAATACCACTGGCGGAATACACAATTCCCAAATTCTAGAAAATACCACTGGCGGAATGCACAATTCCCGAATTCTAGAAAATACTACTGGCGGAATACACAATTCCCAAAATGTTATAAAAATACTACTGGTGGAATACACAATTCCCAAATTCTATAAAATACCACTGGCGGAATGCACAATTCCAAAATGTTATAAAAATACTACTGGCGGAATACACAATTCCCAAAATGTTATAAAAATACCACTGGCGGAATACACAATTCCCAAAATGTTATAAAAATACTACTGGTGGAATGCACAATTCCCGAATTCTAGAAAATACTACTGGTGGAATAGGCCTACACAATTCCTAAATTCTAGAAAATACCACTGGCGGAATGCACAATTCCCGAATTCTAGAAAATACCACTGGCGGAATATACACAATTCCCAAAATGTTATAAAAATACCACTGGCGGAATACACAATTCCCAAAATGTTATAAAAATACCACTGGCGGAATACACAATTCCCAAAATGTTATAAAAATACTACTGGTGGAATACACAATTCCCAAATTCTAGAAAATACCACTGGCGGAATGCACAATTCCCGAATTCTAGAAAATACCACTGGCGGAATACACAATTCCCAAAATGTTATAAAAATACCACTGGCGGAATACACAATTCCCAAAATGTTATAAAAATACCACTGGCGGAATACACAATTCCCAAAATGTTATAAAAATACCACTGGCGGAATACACAATTCCCAAAATGTTATAAAAATACCACTGGCGGAATACACAATTCCCAAAATGTTATAAAAATACTACTGGCGGAATACACAATTCCCAAAATGTTATAAAAATACCACTGGCGGAATACACAATTCCCAAAATGTTATAAAAATACCACTGGCGGAATACACATTTCCCAAAATGTTATAAAAATACCACTGGCGGAATACACAATTCCCAAAATGTTATAAAAATACTACTGGCGGAATAGGCCTACACAATTCCCAAATTCTGATAGCCGGTGCAAAGTTCCATATAGCTTGTAGCAAAATTCCATCAAAATGTTCCATTCTGGAATCACGTTTAAGATGGATTATAATAATAGTTCTGCCATGCAGATGATCACACCAACACCAGAAATAGATGGTCTTTTTGCACAAAATAAAGTATCTGCGATGTGCAGTAAGTTCTCCGGCAATGTCGTTGACCTCGGTGCTTCAAAAGACCCACAGAAATTGTATAATGAAGGAGAACTGTGTCCCCACCTAGCACCACACGTAGATCATGCCCAGGATGGACGCCATGGTCAGGAAATTTTAAGTGTAGCATATACACATACATGTGTATATAAATGAGCATTCACAGGGCTGTCTGATTGCATACGATGTCGCCTGCTTGAAAGTTCTATAACAAGTGTCCTCCTGTTATCAACGCTACTCATGCCAAGAACCCGGTCCCACCACAAAGGAATCTGCTAGGAATTTCTTTACATGTGCTCCCAACCATGGCAAAAAAAATGCACACACACCCACACACATGTGTAAATGCCTGCACTATCGGGGACTTCCTTTGTCCAATTTCTTTGTCCTGGAAAGCGGGGACATATTGTTCTCCATTGTGATAGCAACCGGGGCCGTATTGTCCCTAGTTTGTTATATGTCCCCGGTTTGAATGCGCGCACGCACGCACGCACACATACTGACCTATTTGATTACTGCCCTCATGGGCCAACACTTTGATTCTATTCTTATTAACTACTAATTTATTCGAACTTACTTTAATCTGTGATACATGTACATGGCCAGGGGACCCTCCCTGCATACATGGAGCAATAAACAGTGTGCACTGACCCAAGCACTGACCTTGCAATCACTACAACAAACATGGATGTACATGTACCATGGAAAGGCAAGTATGCCTAATAATCTCAATCCTCCAAAATCCTTCACTTTAGCAAAGAGGATTTTGGAGGATTTGGGAAGGTTAGGGTTCATACAACAACCAGCATGGCCCTTTGATGGACAAGTGAAAGTGTTCTAGAGCGCCAGATGCTGAATCTACCATTTTAAGTATCTTTCGTCTTTCTGTTTAATCTGTGGACCGTCAGACAAATGTAGAAAAGGTCATGATTTCTTGAGACTCGAATTTTCTACTGACAGACTGCCACATGGGATTGATTTATTTCCTAATTAAGTTTATTCTTTGCATTGAAAGGTCGGACGTTAATTGAAACCTTTAAAAACAGCGTCTGGACGTTTTATTTTGAGAAATGACCTTTCAAGAAACTTAAAGTTCAACTTAAAGTTCAAACCTCCAGTTCTTTTCAGAACTAATTACTACTCAATTGAGATTCCACATGGTGTCACCGCAATTAGTCTTACTTAAAGTTCAACAGCTTGTTCGATTTTAAGTATGTCCATAAGTAGGTCACAAGAAAAACGCACGACACAGCTACCGATACTGACGGGTATTATAGCATGAATTCACCATCGTAATGTTATCGAAATGCCAAATGTGTTTCAACATTTCCCCGCAGTAATCGAGTCCAGGAGATCGAGAGGGGAGTCTATAAACGTTACCATGGTGAACCATTTTCGTCCTTTTCCTCTATGAAAGCCTTTGAGGTGGAATAATTTATCTGTATGATTGATACGTTTACTACTTTACACCAAGTAAGTTTTAAGATAATAAATCGTTAATCTGTAAGTCTCGGACCCGCCCCCCCCCCCCCCCAGGTATTGCGGTCTCGACTACAACATTATTATGATGGTGTTTGATGACGCGTGATACAACAGCAGTTAAATGATAACAGCTGAGTGCCTGCGTGCTGTATCTGTTTGAGGTGTACACCCCACTAAATAAACTCCCATGGCAACCAATATTAAATGTTCAAAAATAACTTTAAAAATACTTTAAAATCTCAAAATTGTTCAAACTAAAGGACCAAAAAATTGATTGATGTCTAACCTTTATTCTCAATTTAATGTGGATTGTCCAGAGGCCTGTTGAGTTATTCTCATCCTAATGGAAACCACCCACTACACTGGTGAAAACGCCCGCACTGGCAAGCATCCATTTTGAAGAAAAAAAAGGTCATACGCTTGAACTCAAATTAGGACCCCTTTTTCAGAGCCTAGTGTATCCAAAATACTCGAAGTTGGAAGTCAAGGACCCCATAGATCATGATATTATACCTGTTACACAATCCCTCGTTGATGTATATGGTCCTCGAATCTTCGTTTTTCAGAAAAAATGTGAGGGTTTACAAATTATGATAAACAGTTCGGCGCCATTTTGTTCATTAATAATGGGGTGCACCCTTTCTGTGAAAATAAAATGGATACCTATTAACTGGATGAAATACCTTATACTTAAAAACATTCTGTATAGGCCTGTCGTATCCATCATATCCGGTCTAGCTTACCGGATTCAAGTTCTGGTGTTAGCAACATCATGTGGGTTCGAATCACGGCCGTGACACTTGTGTCCTTGAGCAAGACACTTAATCATAATTGCTTATCTCCACCCAGGGGTTAAATGGGTACCTGTGAAGGCAGAGTTGGTTTGCTCTATATGCGCTAGAAATGGCAGCAATTGAGCTGTATACTCCCCAGGGAGCTGAGATGGTTTCAGGAATGATTTATGAGCCTTATGAGCAGGGATAATAATATAATGCGCCTTGAGCACCACTTAGTTGGTGGATACGTGCGCTATATAAATCCACACATTATTAGGTGTTCGAGCTACAGCGCGAAACACCTATTGTTATTGTTCGGTTTTTTTTTTTTTTTTTTTTTTCTCCTTCTTCTTCTTCTTTTCCGGATCGATTGTCTACAAAAAAACACATACTTGCAAACTTCATATGAACTTGAAACTTGGCACATACTTAGAACATAACACGTAGATGAAACATAATTTGTCACGTCATTATTAGGTCATCAGATATCGAATTTCGATCAATCATACTTTATTAGTTAAAACGTTTTGATTACGTTGCAAATGAAAGACTACACGGCTTTTTCAACGCTAAAAAAGTGCGCCCTCTGTTGGTGAATGTAAATCAGCTCTGGTCGTGCTCATTATGTATGCATGTTTAAGGAATTGAGCGTACGCTAATATGGATTGTCGCTCTCTATCGGCAAAAACGATTGTCTACAAAAACACATACTTGCAAACTTCACATGAACTTGAAACTTGGCATATACTTAAAACTTAACACGTAGAAGAAACATAATTTGTGACGTCATGATTAGGTCATCAGATATCGAATTACAATAAATCAAAGTTTAATATTTAAAAATCATATCTCAACAACTACAAAAGGTAAATTCACAATTTTTGTACCATTGTATAGATTGTTAATTGTGGAAAAATATTTACACAAAGGTGACCCCAATTTGACCTTACTTCCTGTCCAAACCAGAAGTCAAAGTTTAATATTTAACAAAAATCATATCTCAACAACCACAAGAGATAAATTCACAATTCTTTCACCATTGTACAGATCGTTAATTGTCAAAAAATATTTTCAAAAAGTGACTAATTTGACCTTTACTTCCTGTCCAAACCGGAAGTCAAAGTTTAATATTTAACAAAAATCATATCTCAACAACCACAAGAGATAAATTCACAATTCTTTCACATTGTACAGATCGTTAATTGTCAAAAAATATTTTCAAAAAGGTGACCCCAATTTGACCTTTACTTCCTGTCCAAACCGGAAGTCAAAGTTAAATATTAAAAAAAATCATATCTCAACAACCACAAGAGAGAAATTCACAATTCTTTCACTATTGTACAGATCGTAAATTGTCAAATAATATTTAGAAAAAGGTGACCCCAATTTGACCTTACTTCCTGTCCAAACCGGAAGTCAAAGTTTAATATTTAAAAAAATCATATCTCAACAACAACAAGAGGTAAATTAACATTTTTTGCACCATTGTACAGATTGTTAATTGTCAAAAATATTTACAAAACATGACCCCAATTTGACCTTTACTTCCTGTCCAAACCGGAAGTCACAGTTTAATATTTTAAAAAAATCATATCTCAACAACCACAAGAGGTAAATTCACAATTTTTGTACCACTATACAGATTGTTAATTGTCGAAAAATATTTACACAAAGGTGACCCCAATTTGACATTACTTCCTGTCCAAACCGGAAGTCAACGTTTAATATTAAAAAACGAATTGATGACGTAACCATTTTAACTTCAACCGAACACCTTGTTTTTGTTGTGACAAAAACTTATATCTAGTTATTATTATTATTATTATTTTATTTATTTTATTCAACACCCAACAACGCAACCGCCCCTTTGACAGTATGAGTACGTACATCACATTAAAATATTGGTAAAAACAAAGAATTAAGGTCTGCAGCTAGCCTCTCAATTTGTTGACAGGGTTAGGGGTGATTCCAATTTCAATGAACCCCTTGAACCTTTGAAAAAATCCCCCCCCCCCAAAAAAAAACAACAACAAACAAACAAACAAACAAACATTGGAATATTGTATGAATACTACGGGCACTTAATTGTTATCAAATTATTGATGACTCAATCCAAAGCTTGGCCCAAAGTGGGCTGGACAAATAGTGGGTATATATGGGGTATATCTATAATTATACACCCGATTCCTTGAGATTATTTAAAAAATATATGGGTTTTATGGATGGATACTTTGGTCTTCATCCCCCAAGTGTCCAAACCCGAGTTTCATTTGTACAGGGGAATATTGTATGGGGTACGGTCTCTATTCTTCCTTCCTCCCTCCATGATTGCACTACAACTTGAAGCGATGGGCCCTTCTGTTTGAGAAATAGTATCTGCAGTTATCTATATATTTAAACTACGTAGCGCAGCTGGTCAAAACAAGTTTTTCCCGATTCAAGTTCAACAGTTATGGGATCAAGTGCAACAGTTATGGATCATTGCTTTGCATCCAGCTTAGAAAGTATTGCCTCCAGCCAGCGGACCGATAGAGGGCGTCCTAACTGAAAACAACGAAGTAAGTGGACACGTATTTGCATCAAATGGGTTGACAGAAAAACGCCAAGACTTGTCCATTTGATAGGGGAAAAGGACCACATACTTGACAATATGATTGCTGACTTAATTATTTTCGGGTAAGTTATATGTTCTGTCGATATTTTGGAGAAAATTATTAAAAGTAAACGATAACTTACTAACGTGTGTTATGTGATGTGTGCATGCACACGAATACACAACTCATAATCAATCATACTTATTCCCATGATTGTATAATTGTAGGGCCAACACACTGGACTCCCAATTTCCCTACCCAACCGAAACTGTCATTACCTGGTTCCATTTTTCGGTTCCAATTACCCGTGTAGAAAGCAACTTTTGAACATTTTGACTGAACACTTAAGCCACACAAAATGGAAGTCGTTGATTTTTTTAATTTTTTTAAATTAATTTATTTTTTTATTAACTTTTTTTGTGTGGGGATTGGGGATGCTACGAGTCATTTTTTAATATAGAGGTGGGAAATTATTACAGTAAGTCCACATTTATTATGACTCTAATAAAACAAGAGAAACTTGTGTTCATATTGGTTATTTTATACATTCGGGAGTATTTGTGTTTTTACAAAATTTCCAATTTCGGGTATCCGGTTCCCAAAAAACCTGTAAATGCAGATGGGAAGACGGGTCATGGAATCGATGTCCTTGTTTAAGATAAACAGTGACTGAAAATTACTGGCTCATTTATGCAGCAGCAATGGTAATATGACCTTATCATGTGGGGTATTATTTTCAGTCACTGAGTTAATCTAAAACTAGCACTCCGATTCCATACCCCGTTTGCATGAACAGTGACAGTTGCCAGCTACATTCTTTCCAAGAATCAATTTTTTAGTCATAAATGTTGTAACTAAGCCTTTGATTTGTTAATTTTATTGTCAACTGTTTTCTTATACTTTCTAGAACACTGATGGTGAATGCAGCTGCCGTCTTGAACTTCAATTTGTAAGTGATGTTGGAAATTAAAAAGTAAAATGGAAAATTAACCCTCCTACTACAGCTGCACTTCAGTGGCAAGTAGCTATAGAGGTCAAAATCAGTCAACAACCTGTTTTGACTGTTGACCCAAATGTGCACACAGGGGCATTTTTGACTGGTTTTTACTGTCATCTTGACCACCCTGAACAATACCAGACAATGTTTTTACCAGTCAAAAACGGTCGACTCATTTTGACCTGTAAATGTACGTACTACACGTAAGGTTTGACAGTGTTTGACTTTTAAGTGCACTAGATATACCTTGGCAAGTATATCGACATTTTGACTGATTTTGACCCATGTAGTAGAAGTAGGGTTAATTACAGAAAATCATATCCCATACTATGTCAGGAAAGGCAAGAATCGGGCGCTTAGACAGAAATTTGTCAAGGCAGGGTCGGCAGAATTTTTAAAATAAAAAGTAGCCCCCAGAAAGTATTTTGATGGAGTTCACAGAACAACTCCCCTCCACACGGGTAAAATTTGGGTCAAATATTTGGCTGTGTGGCAATGTTCATTTCCATTTTTAAATGTGTGCCTGGCAAGAATGCCACATCTGTGGACTAAGTTTGGCAACTATATGTAAGGAAATACTTAGCAAACAATTGTGAAATATTTGGAAACACGGATCTTCAAAGATATCAACTGGATTTATTTCTTTGTTTTAACAGTAAGAAGAAGTCAAGTGAGACAGAAGGATTTGGAGAAAAGGAGATCTCAGAACCAACCACCGGTAAATGAAGTTCCTTATAATATACACTTAACATCCCCAATATTCAATGATCAAAATTTCTTTTAAAAGTTGTCTCCCTGATGTTGATATTCCTTTAAACAAAAGAAAATAACTGTAATCTGGCTAGGAACCTTCCTGAACCCTAACCCCCTATAGGTATTCTGGCAAGGAACCTTCCTGAATCCTCCAAAATCCATCAGTGCACTTTTGGAAACATGCCCTTATCTTCAAAATGCATAATGCATTTCCGTTGATATTTCATATTCAGCATTTATGGCCTGTACTTCTTGCCAAGTAGTAATTTTGTCCCATTTGAAGAGGTGAAAGTACCAGTTTCCAACAGTGCTGAATTTTTCCCAAAAAGTGCCCCTAGGAGGATTTTGCAGGATATGAGGTGGTTAAGGTTTAATAACTCATTCTCTCTTTCATCATAAATTTGTTGAGTAAAGACTGTTTGTGGTGACACCATGTGAAATTCTCAAATTGAGTAGTAATTAGTTCTTTGTTGGTGTTTTTTCTGCTTTCTGAGGGCATATTTCTTAATTTGACAAGGTATTGCCAAAATTTTAAAGCATTCACTTAATAATGAGGGTTTTCATTCAAATTTAGTACGGAGTGTTAGCCAGAGGGGTGTCTGGGGGTCTTTTGGACACCCTATTTCAATTTTGGACTAGGGCTGTGCGTTTTCGGATGTTTTTGGAACCGGATACCCGAAATCAGAAAATTCCGGATACCCGTTTTCATTTTTGTTGAAAACATGCCTCCGGTGTGGTGTACAAATACATGTACTGCAAATGGTAACAAATTGACTTTTATAATACAGAGGATACCATACTTAAATCGATCTTTTCTTTATTGGAGTGTAATCTGTTGAATTTAAAGATAATTGTCTGTAAAAGTGTAAACATTACATTGTTCAAGAGTCACATATTTATGTTCGCACCGCTCAAATGTTAAGTCCAAATTTTAAAATGTCGTTTACGGGTAATTGGAACCGAAAAATGGAACCGGGTAATGACCGTTTCGGTCGGGTATCCGGATAACCGGCACAGCCCTATTTTGGACACCCGATTTCATCTGTCATTTACATGAAAACGTACTTAAGTGAACAATTTGAACACCCTGTTTTGAAATTTCCAGCAGATTTGGACACGCTATTTCTAAATCCAGGCTAATACCTCGATTCAGCGCGGAGTTTTTGTCGTAATTTAAACCTTAACTCTTACTCGTATCTGCAGGTGACCAAATCCGACAGTTTCTTCAGAATTTGCGATTCTTCCGAATCTTCATTGGTCTGTGGAATATCTGTGTTATGCTGATGATGTTATTGTGAGTTCTTTTCAAACATTTAAAAACGTAAACATCCATAAATGCCAAAAAAGTCTCCGACTTCTGGTCTCCGTGTCAACCTCCCAGACCCGTGCATTGCCATGTTTAATTTTCTTTCTTTTTTCACTATGAAACAATGTCCAATTGCAGCCAAAATTGTTGGATAGATTGGAATTCTGCCGCGCTGTGTTTTGAACAACTTTTTCACATAGGGGTATGAACGTTCCCCGATTTGTGAGGCCTCTCTTAGCAACCATACTTTGTGTATGGGAAATTTGGTCTGGTTCCAATAACCGCGTATACATGTATCATGTATTTCATTGGTTGGCAAAAAAGAAAAAAAGAAAAGATAACCAAAAGAAAAATGTATCACTGCACTGATTTTGAACCTGACCTATGACCAGAAACTGGATACTTTTTTGGGGGGGCCTAATATGTGTGGTGACTATGTACCCCAAAAAACGTTTTATATTATATGAATGTTAACATTGAAACAGGGATTCAATGGGCAAAGAGCTACAATAAAATGAACTCACAAGAAAGTGTATGGTTCATTTTCATGCATGTTGGGGGGCGGGGGGAACATGCCCTCCTTTGGCCCCTCCCCTCCTTTGGCCCCTCCCCTCCTTTGGCCCCTCCCGCCACCTTAAATCTACCTATGTTCATCACACTTATTAGAGCCTACAAACTATGGACCAAGTCCGTGTCCATCTTGTCCGTGTCCGTCTTGTCCGTTTCCATCAAGTGTGGGTCGGAGTTGGAAATCACACATTTGTCAAAACGTGTATGCATCTCTAGTATTTTAAAGGGACAATATCCTCACAATTAAGGCTGTACGTTATTTCGGGAAAACGGATACCCGAAATTTGAAATCTTGTAATCAATTTTTGTTTTAAATACATAAATACTCCCGAATGCATAAAATAACCAATATGAACGTAAGTTTCTCTTGTTGTAATGGAATCATAATAAATGTGGAAACTGTTATAATTTCCCACCTCTATATTAAAAACGACTTGTAGCATCCACATTCCCCACACACATTTTGTTAACAAAAAAATCACAGACTTCCATATGTGTGGCATAAATATTCAGTCGGAATTTTACGGGTGATTTGAACCGAAAAATTTAACCTCATAATGACAGATTCGGTCGGGTATCTGGATACTCGGTACAGCCTTAATCACAACCAACAGGGCATGGAATTGGAATTTGATTACAAATTTCCAATTTCCAGTTCCACCCCTGAACGAGAACCTGTCCTAACCCCTCCCCCTCCCTCAGTCTATCCCCTCCCTCAATCTATCCCCTCCCTCGGACTATCTCCGCCTGCTCCCTCAGTCATGTTCAACCAAGGACTATCACCGATCAATTCCAGAACATTTTCTCAAGTCAAGTTTAGCAAACGGATCTTTTCACGACAGTGGATGATGTCGGCCATTTTGTTCTTTCTTCTCATTGCAGATTATTTGGCTCGTAGCAGATTTGAAATTATTTAAATGCAACCTGTACATAAACTCGGCTTATACAGCAAGATGGAGATGTTCCCGTTGAAGATGTTAACGCATGACAGCCAGTGTAAATCACAACATGTACAGGAATTCCCCCAAGGGTAGTCGGACGCGTAGCCAGAAATTCATCAAGGGATGAGCAGTCTCCAGAAAATTTTTACCTGGAATATGAGGTCACAGAACAATTACCGCCCCCCCTCCCCAACTCCTTCAAGGGTTAAAAATGGGGTTAAACAGTGGCGTACCCAGGATTGGGAGGGGGAAACATTTTTAGGGGGGTAAATTTACCGACATAAAACTCATATGAACGGACAAATTTACTTTGCTTTCCCCCCAAAATGGATGATCTCTGAAGTCGCTCGACGGGGGTTAAGTGTGCAAATTCTATTTTTGCACTCAGTTTTTGCATGCATGCCCAGGCGGAGGTTATCTCCAACTCTTCCCCCAAAACATTTAAAAAAATTTGTTATACGCCACAGTTCAGCAGCCAAATAAGTTACAGAAATACCAAGTTTGTGAATTTACCAACCAACACGTTGGGGGTGGCCGCCCACCCCCCTCTGACCCCGCCCCTCCCCTCTGACCCCGCCCCCCTTCCTCTAACCCTGCCCCCCTTCCCTCTGACCCCGCCCCCTTCCCTCTGACCCCGCCCCCTTTGGCTACACCATTGGCATTAAAATATTTTGCTGTGGGCCCAATTTCTTATTTAAATTTTAATATTTTCTTCGTAAATAAAAAACGGATTAAGGGGGGCATCAGCCTTTCCTAAAGTATTTTTTTAACATGACTAAGTTATAAATAGAATAGGTTTGCGGAAGCACCATTAAATAATCTCTCTTGAGTTTTGTGGTTCAGAGAACCTGTGATTTTACTCAACGTTTCAGCCAGTGTGATGTGACGGTTATCACTTTCCACCATGCAAACCTTTTAAAGGGGCAGTATCGTCACGATCAACACAGGACATGGAATCGGAGTGCTTGTTTTAGATTAACTCAGTGACTGAAAATAATACCCCACATGATAAGGTCATATTACCGTTGCTGCTGCATAAATGAGCCAGTAATTTGACGCACTGTGTTCATCTTAAACTGGGACACGGATTCCATGCCCTGTTGAAAGTCTACTCTGATAGTGATGATACTGCCCGTTTAAGTCTTAGGTCACTTGAAGTTAAAACTGCATAGAACGATATTTCTTTTCAATTGTGGATATATACAATTAAATAAATTGCTGATAAAAAATAACTTCCAAACGTGTCCTTTGTCTTAGTTTATTTGTTTAAAATTCTTGTTTAAGGGACTATGAAATGCTTCTGAATAGTTCAAACAATATTACAAATGTATTTGTGTCGTGGCCGAGCGGTCTAGCTTACCGGACTCAAGTTGTGGTGTTAGCAGCAGAATGTGGGTTCGAATCCTGGCCGTGACACTTGTGTCCTTGAGCAAGACACTTAACCATAATTGCTTCTCTCCACCCAGGGGTTAAATGGGTACCTGTGAGGGCAGAGTTGGTTGATTAGCCCTATATGCGCTGTAATGGCAGCAATTGAGCTGTATACTCCCCAGGGAGCTGAGATGGTTTCAGGAATGATTTATGAGCCTTATGAGCAGGGCGCTATATGTCCACACATTATTATTATTATAAATTTGTATTTGTTACGGTAGCGAGTACTTTTTTGAGTTCATTTGTTATCCTTGACACATGAGGGCGCTGTTTGTGAGGTCGTAGCTGGAGCTTATCCTAGAGAGTTGTACACCACTAAATAAACTCCCGTAGCAACCAATGCTAAATACAAAATATTCACAAATCTTGCAAAAAAACTTGGAAATCCTAAAAACAATTAATTAAACCAAAAGATTATTATGTGGATTATCCAGAGGCCCGTCGAGTTATTCTCATCCCAATGAAAACTACCCTCTAACACTAGTGAAAACGCCCACACTGAAAAGTATCCACACTGTTTAGTGGGTTGCATCCAGAAAACAGTGCCTTCAATCAAACAGGGGCGTGGCGAAGGCATTTTCTTGGGGGGTGTGGAAGCCAATTTGCCGACTGACATCATTTACCGACACAAAACTAATATGAACAGACAAATATACTTTGCTTTTCCCGCCAAATGGACAGTCTCTAAAGTCGCTCAACCACTGATAACAAACAACTCGACAAATCTTCAGTGCTTAGATAGAAACACGATACATTAATCTTGCAGTTGGCAAACCCGACTCAATTTATTCTGGAACCAACCCTTATTCTGGACCAATCCTTATTCTGGACCAATCCTTATTCTGGACCAATCCTTGTTCTGGACCAATCCTTATTCTGGATGTGAGACATGGAAGATAAATGAGAGTGACAACACAAATTGGACACTTTTCAGTTCAAGTGCTTAAGTTAAGACGGATATTAAAAATCAGATGGCCATACATCGTGTCAAACGAAGATATACTCATTGTATTTGTTGTGAAATCGCAGCGATAGAGCGCCACCGCGCGGCGAATAAAAGCGCTCTCACATGCTCGCCATGAAGGCTAAAATCGGATGGTGAGTTTCTCTCATAAACGTTATAATTATTGATGAATATAATTATCTAGTCTTACAGTTCGGCCTATAATTGTTTCTTATATATGTTCAAGATTATTAATCTTTCCAATTTAGTACAATATTGTTGTGTCATTATCGTGATTTTCCAAGAGAGCCTTAACGATTCTTTAGGTGTCGGAAATACCATCCTTTTCCCATATATGTACAAAACCAATGTGATTACATGTAATGTTGTAGCTCATGTCGGCTCATATTGTACTCGCCTTTTGTTAATCACTTTGCATAAATGATTTCCTAATTATTTCTCATTTTCCTTGATTTTGCAGACTATACCTGATTTCCCAATCCGAGTGATCCATTTAGCCTGGCAAATCCTTTATCGTCAAACCTTCTGATTTTCTCAACCAATTGACAACTACTGTTCCTGATTAATATTGATTATCTTCTCCAATGAATGTTATGACTGATTACTGTGATTACTAATAAACTAGAATTATCTGATGTTCCATGAAACCTGCTGACTCGACTGCTTATTTTTCAGTATTAGAACCCAGGTAAACAGAATCAGGCTAATTAAACTTGGATACTTCAAGGTAGCGATCGACGCATGTGCTACAGACCTCGTGTCACAAGAGGGCGATATTTTTTACTTACCTTTTACGTCATCAAAAAGCAAAATTTCCACGCCCCAGAATGGAATGTAAAGTAGATGTAAATTAGATGTAAACTAGATGTAAATTATATGCAAACTTTTCGGGCGGGGATATATGTCACTATTCAAATAAGGTTTCAGCAGGAGATTTGTTTTATTTATGTGCGTTGTGCTGAGAAATTACTTTGGGTAACAATGGCTCAAGAGGTTAGAAACTCTGGGTATAAATACGTAAGAATGTCGAAGGGGTGAGAGATGTTGGGAGAGAGTGCGGTAGCACCGAGAGAGCGGTAGCTCTAATAGTGGATCAAGTTTTTGATCAATCTTTTGGGACAAAGTTCCCCAGTATTTTGTGGCGATAGCCTTTAAAATGTGAGAAAGCGTCGGATTACGCTTTGGAGAGGAGTGGCGGTAGCCAAGAAATTTATAGCCTGGAAGAGATTTTGTTCGGCAAAATAGTTATATATTTTCTTCAGTCTAGAACTACATCCCGTATTTATGCCCAAGGGAGCCAGTTAAACTGTAAGTTGAATGTATATTTATTTATTGAACGATATGTATTTCCTTAAAGAATGATATATAATTTCCGTACCTTTCAATTTGGGGGTTCAGGAAACCGTCAATTACGTTTTGTATACGTATTTATTATTTAAAGTATAAGCTGCTTTAAAATGGTCGGAAGGGTTTCGGGCTTATTAGTAGTAGTTATGGATTTATTCACTATTTTCCCAGGGCTCCCTTTGTTGGACTCAACTTTGTTGGACTCAACTTTGTTGGAGACAAAGTTTTTACGTATTTGAAGATGAAGCTATCATACGATGACTCTCTTTCTAGACATCCCTCCAACCACGGCATTTTACAAGCAGATCGACGTACCTAGACGGGAGTCGTAAACGGGAAACACATACACTTTGGACGGCAGACTTTAACTTCCAGTGGTGGTGGTTTTTGTAATTATAATTGATATCTGCATTTCTATATAGTTGAGTCCATCATTGTTGATTTGGACTTTAATAGATGATCTATTTGTAGTAAGTAATTGTACATAGTGTAAATAAATATTTAGTATTATTTTCTTTCTAAACGAGAAGTTTTAGTTTAAATTATTGGTTAGTGTGTTCCTTGTGAGTGACTTGGCCCAGACGCATTGCGCGTGAGGCAGGTGGACCCGGGGTTGTGACACCTCGACCTCAATTAAAAATAGCTTCGACCAAATCAATAATAATGTATCCGGATAGGGCAAGGTGAAATAATTATGTGATAACCCAATAGGTATTTTTGTATGAAGTTGGTGAATTCTGAAGTTAAGCATTCATCCGGAAAAGAGTAGTCTGTCGGAAGTACTGTACTCTCCAGAGGAAAAGATTTAAGCTCATTGGCTCATTGCTGAACGGAATCCTTTTTTTCTTTTTTTCTTAGCGTTGTCTGTAATTGGACTACAATAAAGACTGCTCATTGAGCTGACAGGTCGATATAATCTTGATTCACAGGGTAGAGAGAAATCCCGCTTCTAGAAGCAGTTTTGTAGTACCCTCTCTCTTGTCTCCCTATAACCTTTCCACTTGCCCTCTCTCTCCCCTATTTTACCCGGCCTTCCTCCCTGTTGTCTCCCTCTTTCATTACCCTGTAACCTTTCACTTGCCCGCTCTCTCACCCTATTTTACCCTCCCTCCCTCCCCCTATTTTACCCTCCCTCTATTTTACCCTCCCTCCCTCCCCCCCATTGTCCCACATAAATGATCCCCAGAAAATCACCAAATGAGGTGAGGGGGAGTGTAGGGAGTAATTTTCTCCCAAAACTAAATCTCCTCGACCACTACAAGCCTGCATTAATGGTTTGATTTGTTTGATTAATTTGCTGACTAAAGGCTCAAAGAACCGACTGAGAATGTATATTGGAAGTGTCACACCCCAATTTGTATGTGATGAAAACCTTTAATTATAATTTCTTCATAATTATTTGGGGCATTATTTTGTATGGGCCAAATGTGGGGGGGACAGTATTGATAATACTGCCCCCCCCCCCCCCCCGCTCTACACTGTTGGCAATGCATGCCCCTCAATGCATAAACCTATGGACGGGCAATTGGGGTGGGCGAATTTGTTTCCACTCTGGACGCTCAATGGTGCGTTCTGGATAGGTCAACATTAATTATGTATGGGCCATCAGGGGTGCATATGATTTCCCCCCCCCCCCCCACCACAAACCAACCACCACCGATCAACGCCCACGGCATCACCGATAGACTGACACACAACTAACATAGTACAGATCAAATGAAACAACTGAAAATAACAGGCAACATTTGCAGACGAATCTACCTGACTGACATGATTGATTTATTTCATTATGATTATGATATATCTTTCATTTTACAATAGTTGATTTTATTTACATTTTAAAACCTTACGTTAAGTGTTTTTTTACACACTTTAACTAAAGTTGAATAAACCTTTTAAGAGTTCAGGTTCAGTGAGTGACAACTCTTTATAGACTAAGTTAACTTTATCAATGTTAATTCAACACTAAAGTTAAATTCAACTTTATAAAAAATTGTCACTGACTGAACTTCTCTTTCTATAGACAGCAAGCCTTTTAAAAGGCTCGTGCGCGCGTCGCATTTTGACAACGAGTGTTTCAAAATGCTTGAACGTCATCACCTGACAACGGGTCTTGTTTTGACTTGTTTTTGACAACAGAGCGCACAACTGACCAATGCGAATCATAACCTTTATTTTGATACCTTACTCTCTTCAATAGTCCAAAGATAAACAAATTATTAATAATTTCCATACTTGATTGTTTACAGTATCAAATTACAATAATGAAAACAATTAATTCAGGAGAGAAAGAGTAATGTTGATTCAACACTAAATTTTTTTAAGAGTGTAAATATTCTTATATTTTCCGTGTAAGTCCTGGGCTTACAAGACCATTCTAAAATTGACAGACATCCAATAAATATAATTATTTGGAATCGGCGCTGTGATAATTATTTTGAGTTCAGTGACATGAATCTAATAAAGAAATGTTATAATGGTTTAGCAGTTAATCATTACCCACATCTACCAAGATTAACAAATATCTTTTCAAAAATTGAATTTCAAAATATGTTGTTTCAGTGGCATAGAGTACGCTGTGTATCACTTTTACTTAAAATATGCTTTGTTTTCTCAAAACATCCACAATATAAGTTTTAATTTTTTAATTTTTTTAATTTTGTAATTTATTAATTTATTTTTAATATAGTTATTGTGAGATTTACTGCAAGATAATGACTGGTTTTGCGCTTGGCCAAGAAACAAAATTCTTCTATTGCCTGTGACCACGACCAAAACCGGTGATTATCCTGCGGTAAATACAATGTGTTGAACTTTATTGTTACCATTCTTAAATGCCCGAATCGATTGCGATGTATAGTCCGTTTTTTATTTATTTATTTATTAATTATTATTATTTTTGGGTTCTTTTACTAAATTATACAACTGTCGATAACGTTAAGTTACACATATTTACAATCGCCATTGATGGATTAAAACGGGTACATGAAAATGACAACACTTGAAAACCTAAAGCGAAAACTGCTTTTAGGGCATAGAAAAGCACGACACCTACGTATGTATTGAATTAAGTCTCATTTAAAATTTCATCAACAAAGCTCAATCCATCACTGATTTATAAATAACATAAAGTAAACTTACGTAATTATGTCAAAATATATTAATTAAACATCACTGTCACAACACGCGTTATAGTAGATTTAACGCTCACGATAAGTTTTTTTTTATAACTTATATAAGAAGTATATTCCCAGCTCTGCTGATATATAAATGAAGCATTCTACTTAAAGAAGTATGCATGCACACGAATACAATTATACACAATACATCTGGATAAATTTTCCAAGATATTTTTAAAATTTTATTATTTTTACTCACAAAGGGCGAATTTTTATAGTGCAATTTTTGAGTGAGTAGTCATTCCCCTTCCAGGATCGCCATACTATGCCATTATTTTTATCTGCAACTTGCGTTTCATAAAATTCACCATTCAAATTAGATCCAGTACAATTGGTATACCACCATCCTCCCCAGTCATTGTCTTTGGCACACCTGTAGTCGAGGTCTGGGTTTGGGTATATGTAATTGTGTTCATCTTTTGTGCTAAAGTATGTTCCGTTCAGAAACATGAGCGAGTCGCCTGCTGTACTGACATCCGCATTGTATAGGTCGACATGAAGCATATAGTTCTCTCCTGAAATCCAGAATGAATCATATTCTGCGAAGGCCGTATTGCCGTCCCAATCGGCTAAATCAACTCGCAGCTGCCACGTTTCTTCAAGCTCGGTCAGGGCACGTAAGATGTCATTTCCAAGCCAGAATTCTTGATCGAGACCTTTACCAAAACCATCCTGGTATTTATTCCAACGTTCATAGAAGTCACCACTACTCCCATCGTAACGTCTTTGGATGACGATCCACCCTCCGCCACTGGTAACCATATTACAATAGACATCGAGTCCTTCATCACTGTATGCAGGCGGATATATTGTATAAATACCGTTACCTCCCGCAAGAAGGCCCTTACAACTGCTGTTATCAGGCTTGGGGTAGACAACTTTGTCAGGCAGCAGAGATGAGCGTTGTGTGTGGAAGTTGGTATCATAATATATACTGTCATAGTCGGCAATAAATTTATCGGGATACTGAATCCAGGTAGCGCTGTTCAGCTGACAGAGACTATTTGTGTTACGATAATTCACCGAGAGGCACTCAGGATTAGTAGTACAGTGGCTCAAACATCGTATAGGAGAATTCACGATTTTCTCCCAAAATGTAAAAGTCTGAAGTGCCCGGTTTTTTGAAGCAGCAAATAATTGCTGCTGGCTGCTGCAGTTATTTAACTGAGAGCAATCAACTGAGACCAGCAGTGGAAATATTAACAGCAGACTGATTTCACAAATGTGTTTTTTGTTGCGAAAGAGATATCCCACCTTCTTCATACTGGCAAGATTGATGATCCGTTTCTTCTGGCGGGAATTCAGCCGTCTGTATAAGAGACAAATGAATAACTTCACAGCTCTGTGTGGCTGTATGGTTATAATGCCTATACTAGTTGCACGGTTATTTATAAGGCCACGGAATCTAATTCAATCCACCCATGACATTGATCAATTTTCGACCAATGGAGTATGCGTTCTGAGACACGTGCTTTCCAATCACGTGCTCACGTCAAATATTGTTTGCTGCGCCATAGACTGGTCCCCTGTCTATATACTATAAAGGATATAGACAGGCTCCAGGCGTACCAATCAAACAAAAACAGCCCGTAAACAGCCCGTAAAATGTTAAGGCAAAAGATCGGCGACTTCCATTTGTGTGCTTGATACCTGGCACAGCATTACAATGGACATATTTTTTTTATTTTACAAGCTTTGTATAATTTGTTTTTCCCCTTGAGATTGTTGGTTATATTGGCAATATCTGTTATATCTACCAGGCCTATATTGTTCACCATTTTTTCATGCAGTCTGATAGATTTAAATAAGAAACACAATTTAATTCAATGCCATTGAGTGGTAATGAGCGGCAATTACTGGATACATAATCTATGCGAGCCATTAGCGAAGTAGAGCATTATTTTACACAAGGTTAATGTTCATCAACGTAGATCGACTTATTTCAAAGCTGTAGAGACTATAGCATTTACTCAATGTATGAACAAAGACAACAGCAATGCGGCTTGTCCGCACGAGCACATTTACCAACCCACTGCTCATCCATTTTGGAATATTCAAATATACAACTTTAGGCCCCCCAAAAACGTCTCCTTTTTCTTGTACAAAATGGGTGCAGTGACCTTTGTAATCTTTTTTTGGGGGGGGGGGCGGTGAAATACGTAATACGCGGTTCCGGTTATTGGAACCAGACCAAATTTGCCATACACAAAGTCATGGTGGTTAAGAAAGGTCTCACAAACTCGGGCACACGTTGAATACCCCTATGTGAAAAAAAGTCGTTTAAAACACAGAATTCCAATCGATCCAGCAATTTTGGCTGCAATCAATCGTTTCATAGCTAAATAAATAAATAAAACAATAAAAATGGCGACGCGCAGGTCTGAGACGACGCGCGCAAAGACCAGAAACCGGACATTTTTTGGAGGGGGAGGGGGGCTGATTTAGACCAACCTTAATGTTGAATACCTAAGCAGACACATTAACATTTCTCTAACAAATCGGTTGAGAAATATAATGAAAACATTATACAATTTATATAAATGGTAAAGTCGGACGTGAAAAGCCACTTCGTGCTATTCTTTGTTTGTGCGTAGTGTATATTATCCGGGACGTGGGGCGCGCCTTTGAGTAAAGGCTGATGGAAACGTACCGAGGATACGCATCACGAACTAATTAAGTAGACTTATAGGCGAGCGGTCCTTTGTACTCTGATATTTTCAACGATTTATGGATTTTCTTGACTTTAGTAATTATTTTTGTTACGCCAATTTAGGCTACATATCATTGTCAAATTATTGATGGATATTTAGCGTTGTTCTGGAATGATATTTATATGTGTGTGTTGTCGTGGCGAATACCAGTACAATTCAATCTTACATTTATTCCCATACAAACATAGTCAAATACATGTGTGATGCAATATTTAAAAATGACAATTGTGTATGGAGACACAGTCCTGATAGGCCAAGGCTTGTATTTGAGTGCCTTAAAAGTACGACAGAATTACATCAAAGGACTTAAACTGACAGACAAACAACAATTACAGATAAATAAAGAAGTACAAATGACCAAGTGAATAGTGTAATGGAAGGACTGGCGATTTAAACCTACTTGTAGTTAAAAGAAAAGTATATACGAAAGAGAAATGTAATTAAGAAAATCAACTATGTTACATACTGTAGGCTACTGGGATATAAGATATTGTTCTTAAATCATCCCACAGAGAGTTTGGTTTTCAAAGTTTGGTATCAATGCTCTTCCACTGCACCATGTGTTTTTTAAGTTACTAGAAGTTACTATTCCTGCTACCGATGCAGCTGCGTTTTTGTGTTTGCCGTTGTTAAGACTGGCTGTGACAGTCACTAGACATTGACTGTATGAGTAAAAGACGAGTTTTTTATTCGATGTCATTGAGCGTACATAATGTCCTTGCGAGACATTAGCGGAAGTGAGAGCATTATTTTACACAAGGTTAATGTTGAAAACGTCGATTGACTTGTTTCAAAGCTGAGCAGACGATAATAGCCTTTTTTAGTCAATGCACGAGCGGTATCCCAGATACAACACACGCACGAAAAGAGACCAGCGTAAAGCGGATATAGTGTCACAACAAGCGCCTTCACTAACCCAATTTTATGTAGACTATACGATTGGATAAGGCCAAAGCAGAGGCATGTAGTAATGTTTTCTTATTGGTCAAAACCAAAGAAGGCTAATGCATTATGCATTGTCATTTCTCTGCAATGCATAACGCATTAGAAGTTTCTCTTCCATTTATTACAATTGGTGACTCGCAGATAACTCCCTCGTCACAAGCACGTAATTTGGGTGTTATATTTGACTCGACAATAACTTTAAAACCTCATATCTCCAACATCGTTCGCGTATCATCATTTCATATCAGAAATATTGGCCGAATAAGGAAATACTTGAATAAAAGTGCTGCTGAACAAATTATACATGCGTTTGTCACATCACGGCTCGATAACGGGAATGCTCTCCTTTACGGTCTCCCATAGAATCAAATATCTCGTCTTCAGCACATACAAAACACAACAGCTCGTGTTACAACAAGCTCGTGTTACAAAGTTACAACTTTGTCCAGAAAGTCATGCCATATCACTCCAGTCTTGAAAGAACTGCACTGGCTTCCTGTTTCACAGAGAATTGTTTTTAAACTTATGCTAATTGTTCACAAATCTTTTAATAACATTGCTCCAATTTAAATTTTTGAACCGCTTAAAGTGTACACTCCATCACGCAATTTGCACTCCAGCGACATGTCACTCCTAAAGCAACCAACTTCAAAACAGAACTGGGGTGATAGGTCTGTCGCGGCTCCGAGACTCTGGAATCATCTTCCAACTAAACTCAAATCTTGTCATAGTATAACTAGATTTAAGTCGCTGCTTAAAACTCATCTTATGTCACAATTCTTCAAAGATGATGTATATTTGTAATTGTATTGTAGGTACATGTATCTCGGTACATAATTTTTTTTCTATGCTATCATTGTATATTGTTTGTATTCATGTTTTTTCTTTGTTTCCGCGCCTTGAGCGCCCAGCAGGGTGGATATGTGTGCGCTACAAATCTTTATTATTATTATTGTCAAATCCGTAGAGCAATAGAAAAACATAATAACACACGGAGGGTGAAGGTGATCGTGGCTTCACCACTTCGTGTTGGTCTTGTTTCGTGCGTTGTGTGTACTATCCGTGATATATTGCTCGCGCCTTGACGTAAGTCTAAGGAAATATAATTAAGGATACACATCACGAAATTAAGTATGGATTATTGTAGCCGTGCGGTACTTGGAAAACAAATTATCCTTTGTGCTCTGGTATCTTGATTATCTTCATCGATTTTTTTTGTACTTTATTGTGCGCCAATTTAAGGTATATCATCCTCTATTTCCGGGCTCGGTGTCATAACCAGTCTGTTACAATATTGTAGCTGATTATATTTTGTTCCAACAATGATCAGGGTAAAATATCATGTGTTATGTTACTCAGTAGCTTAAATCCGTGTCGAAAAGTATGGGGGGATGATATTGATATGTGTGTGCATTTATGTACAACGAAGTACTGCAGCGCACAATTCCAACCAATCAGAATCCCACAACTATATCGAGGGCTAAAACCAGAACTGGTTATGTCCAAAATCGGCATTTTGAAAAAAAAATTTTTTTTAAATGAGTTTAAAAGTTTGAATCTTTCTGAAAAATCAGAAACTCCCCATAACACATTTTAGGCAAAAGTGGACATACCCAGTTCTAGTTTTAAGCCCTTGATATAAAGATGACACCCAAACGGACAAAGAAAAAAAAAACACTAAATATTTAAACAAACCAAATCCCCCCTCCCTTTTCCTTGTTTTTTCCCACAAATTATTCTCTTAAATTAATTAGTTTTACCGCAAGAAAAATTACGGGGGATGCTCCTATGGACCATCTACCCCGGGCCAAAGAGTGAGGGTGATGTCCCCCCTCCCCATCATACAGAGTCTGTATTTTGCTAACTTTTATTCCTGTTGGTTTCTTTAAAAACACCTTTTGTTGTATGTATTTCATGAATAGCCAGTGAAAGGTACACTGTAAGAAAAAATATGTAAATCTTTACAGCAAAATGCAGGCAACTCTATTTCCAACAATTTGCTGTATTACAATTTGACATAACAAGTGTGTTAAACTGATTTACACAATTTCTGTGGCGCTTAATAATGAAACTGCAATACGTTTCCATATTTGTTTGGACATATTCTTTGTGGGCCGCGTTAGACGTATTCTTTCTTCATTATTAACATAATGGAGTACCATGGTCGAGCGGTTTAGTGCATCGGATTTGTGTTCTGATGGTTGAGTCGTCAGAATGTGGGTTCGAATCCCAACCGCGACCGGGGTACTTGTGTCTTTGAGCAAGACACTTTACCATAATTGCTTCTCTCCACCCAGGGGGTAAATGGGTACCTGTGAGGGCAGAGTTGGTTGTTGTGTTTGATTAGCCGTATATGCGCTGTAATGGCAGCAATTGAGCTGTATACTCCAGGGAGCTGAGATGGTTTCAGGAATGATTTATGAGCCTGATGAGCAGGGGTAATAATGTAATGCACCCGTAACACATGAGTAATTGTTACGTAAAATTGTAATACAGCAAATTATTGGAAATAGAATTGCCTGCATTTTGCTGTAAATTTACGTGTTTTTTTTTTTTTTTTTTTTTACAGTTGTAGCATATTCAACAAAAGTTTCTTGCAAGAATTTTCTTTGGGGGCAACAAGATACAAAAATACAAAAATAAATAAAACAACCCACCGCCGTTGATTTGTTGTTGATGTTACACCTAATGTTACTAGTTATTACAGTTATTAATTTGATATGATAAAACAAACATGTTATTTGCCGATTGTTGATGCTGTTCCTATAGCCGATGCAGATGTCGATGTCGCTCTTGTTGCTTGTTTGTAGAGGCTGGTTGTGATCGTGATTAAGACATTGATTGGACATGATAAAAAAAACACGTTGTTGACAATATCTTTTCTATCGGTTGGATCTGCCATTAGATTCAAATTAATCATCGCTCTCATTATGTTTGACGTATTATTTGCCTCATGCGTTGTCACTGATGAGTTCAACACGACACATAATTAAAAATATATATATTAATCAATT
Organism: Zoroaster sp. YZ-2022; assembly: GCA_029582265.1. Classification (NCBI taxonomy): domain Eukaryota; kingdom Metazoa; phylum Echinodermata; class Asteroidea; order Forcipulatida; family Zoroasteridae; genus Zoroaster; species Zoroaster sp. YZ-2022. Next base: position 5,771,955 of record CM055825.1, on the reverse strand, counting down.
ATGTCAATGGAGGGACAATATTGTTTACAATTTTAAGTTGACCTATACATCCGGTATAGAAAATATATAATAGAAAAAACAGCAATGAATCCAGAAGAAAGGTGTGAGCCTACCTCCAAAAAGTCAAATTTTTCTGATGTTTTTTTTACAGTATAAACAGTCCCCCATGGGCGGTAATGTATGTTCCCTTTTTCCTATTTGCACTTTTATAACCAGTTAGGCTATAATTTATACAGTACAGACACGAGTTGAGACGGAGTTTACGGTTGATGATACGGTTTAATACATTCAGCTGTTTTTTTCCCTTTTCTTTCTTTGGGGCACTATCGGGATTTTTCGTGGGGGGCACCTGTGGGGCACTGGAAATTTGTGGGGGCACGTGCCGCCCCGCCCCCCGCCCCCCCCCCCCCCGCCCGTGGCTACGCCGCTGAATACATGTCGGATATGGTGATGGCATTTTCTGCTCTCACTAAGAATTCACAAGGTTTATATAGGCCCTACACAATCTATGAACACTTTCTTATGAAATCATAACCTTAAAAGGACTTGTTTCATACCTTATGAATGATACATTTTGAATAATTAGACAATACAATAATATGTTTGGTTGGTTTAAGAAGGGGCTGTCCTGAGCAAATCAATTGTAGAGTGGTCATCCATATTTGGTCATGCACATACCCTACTCAGAATGTGGTGTTCACCAGTAAGGAATGTGCAAGGTTGCAGAAATAGCTTTATACTTTGGACTTGCGTAATACCCATTCATATTTTATCAAATATAGAAACATCAGAACTCTAATATAATGTTACTCATTTATACATCCGTGAAAAAGTGATGCGTTTTCCATTAATTAAGTTCACGATTGTAGCGTGGGGATACTATCCATGTAGCAACATTTTCATTTTTTTTTCCGGGGAGGGGAGGGGAGGGGAGGGGAGGGGAGGGGAGGGGGGGAGGGGAGGAGGGAGGAGGGGGGGTGGCGGCCAACTGACCCGTAGACCTGCCACTGACAACCTACAAATGTCATTTCTTTGTGTGCAGTAATTTAACGCCCATTTTTTTAAAGTTTGGTGTAAATATTTTTTTCGCAGAAACTTGTCAAACAATTGAGCTTTTATGGTATAATAGAATTGGTTATTCACAAATAACTTACTTGTGGAATTGTAATTCGAATTTTACTCGGTGTATTAAAGGTGATGATTTAATAAAAAATTATCTGAGGTGCTGTCATCTTTAGGCCAAAAAAGTCTCCGGTTTCTGGTCTCTGCGCGTGTCGTCCTCAGACCAGCTCATCGGCATTTTTAGTTTTCTTTGCTGTGAGACGATGTCCAATTGCAGCCAAAATTGCTGGATCGATTGGAATTCTGCCGTGCTGTGTTTCACATAGGGGTATGAACGTTTGCCTGATTTGTGCGGCCTCTCTTAGCCACCATACTTTGTGTATGGGTAAATGGTCCCCGGGTATACATGGATCGTTGGCCCAAAAAAAAAAAAAAAAAAAAAAAAAAAAACGCGCGTCACCGCACCGATTTTGAAGCCAACTGATGACCAGAAACCCGCAAATATTTGTAAATTGAACATAACAATTCTTGTTTTCTCTAAGATTAAAGCATTTCCCAGGATGATTGATACTTGTACTAACTTTACACCAAGTAAGTTTTTAAATTATAATTCGTTAAGTTTCATAATCTGTTAATTATCAATGTTGTACCTTACCTTAAAACTCTAACCCCCAGGTGTTCTGGTTAGGAACCTTCCTGAATCCTCCAAAATCCATCGGTGCACTTTTGGAAACATACCCTTTATCTTCAAAATGCACCATGCATCTTCGTTGATCTTTCATATTCAGCACTTATGGCCTGTACTTCTTGCCAGGTAGTAATTTTGCCTCATTTAAAGAGGTGAAAGTACCAGTTTCCAACAGTGCTGAATTTTTCTAATAAAGTGCCCCTTGGAGGATTTGATGGGTTTTGGGGTAGTTTTACGGTAGTAAACAGTGAGGATGAACAAGTTTAATGAATTCCTTTGTTTTAATAATCAACGACATATTTCATTTGAATGTATACACGTCATATGGCCATTGTACATGTTGACATACAAATTAATTTTGAAGACATAAATACAAATTGTAAAGTATAAAATAATTAACTAAATCGTGTACATTAATCGCTGAATGTATAAGATCATAACTCCTATATTTTATATTCACCTATTCTTTAACCCTAACCTTCCCAAATCCTCTAAAATCCTCTTTGCTAAAGTGAAGGATTTTGGAGGATTGAGGTTATTAGGCTTGCCTTTCCATGGTACATGTACATCCATGTTTGTTGTAGTGATTGCAAGGTCAGTGCTTGGGTCAGTGGACACTGTTTATTGGTCCCTGGCCATGTACATGCATCACAGATTAGAAACACATGTGTGCATACATGTCATGTGCTTGCTTTACTACTGAAGGATTTTGGAGGATTCAGGTTATGTGTAAGCAAATGGGCCTAGGGAGTTAGGGTTAATGGACTGTGTATTGTTTGTCCATTAAGAAACAATATCATCACGATCAACAGGGCATGGAATCGGAGTTCTAGTGTTAGATTAACTCAGTGACTGAAAATAATACCCCGTGATAAGGTTGCTACTTGCCACTGTAAATGAATCAGTGATTTTCAGGGCACCGATTCCATGCCCTGTTGAAAGTCTGCTCTGATCGTGACGATATTGTGCCTTTAACCCTCCTACTACTACAAGGGTCAAAATCAGTCAAAATGTTGATTAACTTGCCAAGGTATATCTAGTGCACTTAAAAGTCAAACACTGTCGAACCTTACGTGTAGTAAGTACATTACAGGTCAAAATAAGTTGACCGTTTTTGACTGGTAAAAGCATTGTATATGGTATTGTTCAGGGTGGTCAAAATGACAGTCAAAACAGTCAAAATAGGCAGTTGACTAGCTACTTGCCACCAAGCGCAGCTATAGTAGGAGGGTAAATCAATACAATTTACCATACTTGCTTCTCTCCACCCAGGAGGCTTCCCCTAGGTTGTTAAGAAAGTTCCAGTGTTTCTTTGGTTTGGTGATGACATATGAATTATTGTTGGTTCACTGTTATCTTTATTAGAATTAGTGTTTCACTTCTGCTGGAATTTGAATTTTTTTATATTCTCGAATCTCGAATAGGCCTATACCGTTTCACACAACACTTGGTGAACATTATTCATCTAATTTACATACTGATCATGTGACCACATCTCAAAACTTGAACTGTTTGTTTCCATGGTAACTCGGAAATTTTCACGTATGAATTGGGCGAGTGAGTATTGCGGGTAGTCCATATTAGGTCATTTTATAAAGAGAACAATAGAACAATAAAACAGGCATAATTTCTCCTTATCAAGATCTCACATGCCAAATTTCTTAACTCCAAAATAAACTTAATGAAAGAATTGTTTGTTAAACACCAGTAACAACATAATTATATACATAACAGCAAAAGAAACGTCACCCCCTAAATTTTGATAAGTCTGAGAACGTGTTTAGCTTATGTGTCCTCAGACGTCATGCATGACGAATTTTGAGGTCAACCAAATGTGCCACATTGTGTTCGTGTTACACTCCATATTCATAATATTCTTCATTAAACAAATTATATTAATTATAAAATGAAAATAATAAATATTTTTAGGGGTGACGTTTCTTTTGCTGTTATGTATATATTATACAAAGTTAGTATAATTATAATAATTAAATTGTTTTAACTAAAATAGATTTTATGATACGTCATTATTTTCTCTATAAATTACACAACAAAACTGCATTGCCGAATAACAACCATATGCGAGTAAAATTTGAAGTTAAACATGGGTAAAGTCAACTGGTCTCAAACCATTTGTGACCTGTTACAACGAAATGAACGTAAAGTCACACTATACCATTTCACAGTACAGCGGGAAAAGGTCTCATTTTTTGTTGTTATTATATTTGCAATTGTAAATCTCCTAATATCGAATTCCAAATTTTCAGTTTGATCAGACAGTTAAAAACCTCAATTTCAGGCCAATTTCATTGGTAGCTTTTATCGTGTTCTGACGGAAACAAAGCCGTAAATCCCCCTCTGGTGGTCTGGTGGAAATCGCTGTAACCCCAAGTGTTATATATCATTGTAAACCTCTTGTTCTACTGAATCCAGAAATACCAATAACTCAATTGTTGAAATTTCCGACTTTAAGCTCATTTTGTTGATGACAGGTCACATTTGTCTTTAGTTTCTTGAAATGTAAAAACATGAGCATCTCAGCATTTGTAATTCAGAAATAACTAAATGGTCCAGTTACGCTGTGTTACGCTGATGATAATATCAATATCAATCTCCCCAATAAATCATTCGTTATGAGGTGTATTCACTTTTTATAAGAAATTTTTTTAAATTTTTGGAATTTAGATAAGTCTCCTATTTCTGGTCTCTGCGCGCCTGTCCTCAGACCCACACATCGATATTTTTTTCCTTTTTTGTTGTTGCTGTGAAACGATGTCAACATTGATGGATTGGAACTCTGCCGTGCTGTATGAATGTATGCCTGATTTGTGTGGCCTCTCTTAGCCACCATACTTTGTGTATGGGAAATTTGGTCTGGTTCCAATTACCGCATGTATGTTCACATGTATCACAAAAAAAGGGGGGGAGAAAAAAAGCAAGTATTGCACCAATTTTGAAGCTGACTTTTGACCAGAAACTAGTGACTTTTTTTGGGGGGGGTGCCTAAGGGTACTATTCTTAAAGGGGCGGTATCGTCACGATCAACAGGGCATGGAATCGGAATGCTAGTTTTAGATTAACCCTCCTACACATGGAGGCCACTCCGATCCACAACATTCTGTTCTTGAGCAACCTTCAGTACATACATGTACAAGCCTGCTGTACTTTCCAAGTAAGCTTACAAAATCAACTGTGTGCCAACCCAAGGCCACTGTAAATGTTAGTATGGCCTGCAATGTATCAATGGGAGACCACTTTACCAGTGGTGAGACAGTGCACAGAAGGGTAACCATAGGAGGCCACTGGCAAGTGCTAATGGCTTGGAGTGGCCTGAATGGGTTGTTTCAAAAATTGCACGAGGGTTAATTCAGTAACTGCCATAATACCCCACATGATAAGGTCATATTACTGTTGTTGCTGCACAAATGAGCCAGTAATTTCCAGTCAGTGTTCACCTTAAAACTAGAACATCGATTCCATGCCCTGTCAAAAGTCTGCTCTGATCATGACGATACCTGCCCCTTTAAATTCCACATTGGAACATGTGAATTGTCACCGCATTCCTGAATGGAATGCCACTTGTTTCCCAGTGATCGCAGTCAGTGTTCCCAACTGAACGTTCTAATTGTTCCGAGTTTTCAGACGCTCCCTGAAATACACAATATGGAAATTAACTTCATGATGCAAATATGATCACACTTCCTATTCAATTTTTTCTTAACACTCCCTTAACCAGTTGGCGTCGGAGGCCGTGTATACACGCAATTTTTTTCTGCACCACGGATCGGAGAGTGTCTAAACACGCCATAGGAAACTCCGATATATTTGTATGCATGCTCGGTTGAGCCACGCGTGTACGGTGACACGCTCGGAAGTGCCGGCCACCTGCTGTGGAAGCTTCCATTGACGTGTGTGTGGGAAAAAGAAACCTGCCACAGGGGCCCAGAAAAACTTTTTAATTCCCGACGCGAACTGGTTAACCCTTAACCTATCCCTAAACAATTATTACCTCCCATACCCATTTACATCATTTATACTTGTCTGATCTTAATATTTAAATGTTAATTTTAAGGCCGATGTAAAGCAAAGATAGACCAGTTTATGGGCTAAATGTAAAATGTTCAACTGTGGTCTTAGGATCGCTATTAATCACTCAAAAACTGCTTGACATTAACAGCCTAACTTGTACAAGCATTTTCCTTGTGTGTATGCATGTGTGGCATACACTGCCCTGGACTAGTTTTTAGAAGACTAGCACACTTTGTGTAGGTTACTAAAGATCTCTGGAAATACATTTGGATTGGAGCGAAGCGTTACTGAAATACAAAATGGACTTGGCATTCAGGCTGGTAGATACTTCACACACCGAGACGTGATTAACAGTGGTCTCATCGTGATAGGTCCGGCTCCATTTAGGAACCAAACTGTATCGTCTCAGGGTCAATTTGGTTGTACTCGTAGGCACCACGTCCGTCAAACATCAGGTAGTACTGTACGGGAAAAATAAAGGCAGGAATGAATTATAAAGTAAAAAATACCGATTTTGATTTTCTCTTGTACAAGATTTAAATTATAAAACAATGACGAGCGCACGCTAGTCGAAACGTAGAGAAGACCTATACGGTTCTTATCAAAACCACAATCTCACTTTGCGATAGTTGAGATCCAAACCACATGGTGTTACCACAAACCGAAACCAAAAATTGTTAGGGTTAGTGTAAAACTTACTTCAAGCATTGCTAAATTAAAAAAAAAATAATAATTATAATTATATTTAGAAAATCAACTAACTCCATTCAAAATACAATCTTTCTTTTTCTAATAAAAAATATATACACTATTTCAGGCATGATTCTTTTTTTAATTTTTTTTAATTTCTTATTTAACCTGGGGAGACCTTTCAGTGAAATACTGTTTTTCAAAGGTGCCCAGGAAACCTGTAAACAAGGGTGCTTGCTATGTGAACAGAAACACCGGGGTAAACCCCTACTCTTCCATGATAAGTGTTCTGGGTTCTTTTACATGCATTACTTTAATAATCTAGTACACGGGACCTACGGCTTAACGTCCTGTCCGAAGCAATTATGGTTAAGTGCCTTACTTAAAGACACAAGAGTCGAGACGGCCAGGCCCGGATTCGAACCCACATTCTAACAACACCAGAACTTGAGTCTGATGCACGATACTCCATTCTTAATGCCCTAGGCCAGTCAAAAATTCCATGGGCTGTCAGGTTATGTGGCTACACGTGTCAGTGTTCGGTATCTAGGCATTCGCATGAAAGCGAACATTAAGTTATGAGACTTGCACGCTTTACTGCGTATACACATCTGGTGTTGCAGCTCTGTTACTGTACAAGAATCTGTGATTTATGTCACTTACCTCGTGATGTTTCCATAGAGACTTTCTGTGAGACACGGTGAATAAAGTAATTCCAACCTGCGTCAACCAAGGAATAAAATATTTATACATCTTGATTCAAAAGAGAGGAAGCAGTTTTGCCTACATTACCAATGCTGTACCTTGCCTAACCACCCCCAAATCCTTCAAAATCCTTCAAAATCCTCCAAGGGGAACTTTTTTGGGGACAAAATCCAGCACTGTTGGAAACTGGTACTTTCACCTCTTCAAATGGGGCAAAATTACGACCTGGCAAGAAGTACAGGCCATAAGTGCTGAATATGAAAGATCAACGAAAATGCATGGTGCATTTTGAAGACAAGGGCATGTTTCCAAAAGTGCACTGATGGATTTTGGAGCATTCAGGTAGATTCCTAGCCAGTGTGCCTAATAAGGGGTTAGGGTTTTAAAAGGAAGGTACAACACTGGTTTTTGAATAGGGACGTTCATTTCAAGAAATATAACATAAAGCAAACATTAGTCCTCCCTCTGCCTCCCTCCAAAACAAAGATCTGTCCAGTATTGATCTCCTTAAAGCAATATCAAGATGCATATATTCTGTGTGATTTTTTTTCTTTACACATTCTCTGTACAAGGAAAAGAGTAAAGTAAATGACAGGGTTGTGAAGTAAAAAAGTAAAAAATCCTGAATAGCAGGCCCGGGTCTCCCTTTGGTCTAGGGGACAAAGCGGGCCTGGGTCTCCCTTCGGTCTAGGGGACAAAGCGGGCCTGGGTCTCCCTTCGGTCTAGAGGACAAAGCAGGCCTGGGTCTCCCTTCGGTCTAGGGGACAAAGCGGGCCTGGGTCTCCCTTTGGTCTAGGGGACAAAGCGGGCCTGGGTCTCCCTTCGGTCTAGGGGACAAAGCAGGCCCGAGTCTCTCTTCTGTCTAGAGGACAAAGTGGGCCTGTGTCTCCCTTCGGTCAAGAGGACAAAGCGGGCCTGGGTCTCCCTTCGGTCTAGGGGACAAAGCGGGCCTGGGTCTCCCTTCGGTCTAGGGGACAAAATGGGCATGGGTCTCCCTTCGGTCTAGGGGACAAAGCGGGCCCGAGTCTCCCTTCGGTCTAGAGGACAAAGCGGGCCTGGGTCTCCCTTCGGTCTAGGGGACAAAGCGGGCATGTGCCTCCCTTCGGTCTAGGGGACAAAGCGGGCCTGGGTCTCCCTTCGGTCTAGGGGACAAAGCCTCCTGAACCTCCTGGATATTAAATTTTTTGGAGGATTTACCGACTCTCCGCATCCCCACAAACAAGAAACTAGAGGTTTGGACACAATACAGGCTACTTCTTTCTTTCCTTGGTGGCTACCTCTCTTGAGGAAAAGGGAGATTTACAAAACAATCCTGAAATCAGGAAAAATCTTGAGAAATCACAGGCCTGATCATGATAAAGGTCTGGTGCCCAGTCGTGATCATGATAAAGGTCTGGTGCCCAGTCCTGATCATGATAAAGGTCTGGTGCCCAGTCCTGATCATGATAAAGGTCTGGTGCCCAGTCCTGTTGTCTATTTGAGGACACTGACCTCTCTAGCGTGAGCGTAGATAAATCCTTCCACATCAACGCTGACTGCACTAGTGCATTCGTCAAGGATCGCAAACTGTGGCTTGTGGTAGAACAGACGAGCCATCTGTAATGTAATAATGAAATGTATATTTGGATAATATTCAGGGGTGTGATCTGACAAACGTAAAAAATCCTGAAAAATGGGTAGCGGGCCTGGGTCTCCCTTTGGTCTAGAGGACAAAGCCCCCTGAACCTCCTGTGGGTAGCAGGCCTGGGGTCTCCCTTTGGTCTAGAGGACAAAGCCCCCTGAACCTCCTGTGGGTAGCGGGCCTGGGTCTCCCTTTGGTCTAGAGGACAAAGCCCCCTGAACCTCCTGTAGGTAGCGGGCCTGGGTCTCCCTTTGGTCTAGAGGACAAAGCCCCCCTGAACCTCCTGTGGGTAGCGGGCCTGGGTCTCCCTTTGGTCTACAGGACAAAGCTCCCTGAACCACCTGTAGGTAGCAGGCCTGGGGTCTACCTTTGGTCTAGAGGACAAAGCTCCCTGAACCACCTGTGGGTAGCAGGCCTGGGTCTCCCTTTGGTCTAGAGGACAAAGCCCCCTGAACCTCCTGTGGGTAGCAGGCCTGGGTCTCCCTTTGGTCTAGAGGGCAAAGCCCCCTGAACCTCCTGTGGGTAGCAGGCCTGGGTCTCCCTTTGGTCTAGAGGACAAAGCCCCTGAACCTCCTGTGGGTAGCAGGCCTGGGGTCTCCCTTTGGTCTAGAGGACAAAGCCCCCTGAACCTCCTGTGGGTAGCAGGCCTGGGTCTCCCTTTGGAACTACAGGACAAAGTCCCCTGAACCTCCTGTGGGTAGCAGGCCTGGGTCTCCCTTTGGTCTACAGGACAAAGCCCCCTGAACCTCCTGTGGGTAGCGGGCCTGGGTCTCCCTTTGGTCTAGAGGACAAAGCCCCGTGAACCTCCTGGATGTTTAATTTTGGAGGATTTACAGACATCTCCACATCCATACAATCAAGAAACTAGAGGTTTGGACAAAATACAGGCTACTTCTTTCTTTCAGGAATTCTGAAGCAAAGGGAGATTTGTAAAAAAAATCCTGAGAAATAACAGGCATGAATATTAAAACTACAGTTAAAAAACCAAGCTTCCGACATCTATGTTGTGAAGTATCTCACTTCAAAGTATCTGTTTTCCTGACTAAAAGAATATCATCAATGTAAGGCTGTACGTTTTTTGGTAATTTCGGGAACCGGATACCCGAAATTGGAAATCTTCGGATACCCAGGTACCCATACGCAATTTTGTAAAAACATGTAAATACTCCCAAATGTATACATAACAGCAAAAGAAACGTCACCCCCTAAATTTTGATAAGTCTGAGAACGTGTTTAGCTTATGTGTCCTCAGACGTCATGCATGACGAATTTTGAGGTCAAACAAATTTGCCACATTGTGTTCGTGTTACACTCCATACTCATAATATTCTTCATTAAACAAATTATATTAATTATAAAATGAAAATAATAAATATTTTTAGGGGTGACGTTTCTTTTGCTGTTATGTATATATGGAGTGTTGTGGCCGAGCCGTCTAGTGCATCGGACTGAAGTTCTGGTGTTGTCAGAATGTGGGTTCGAATCCCGGCCTGGCCGTCTCGACTCTTGTGTCCCTAAGCAAGACACTTAACCATAATTGCTTCGTCCTTCGGATGGGACGTTAAGCCGTAGGTCCCGAGTACTAGATTATTAAAGTAATGCATGTAAAAGAACCCAGAACACTTATCGTGGAAGAGTAGGGTTTAACCCCCGGTGTTTGACCATTTGGTTATTTTTTAAAGAGACAATATTGTCACGATCAGAGCAGACTTTCAACAGGGCATGGAATCGGTGTCCTAGTTGAAGATGAAAATGGCTCATTTATGCACCAGCATAGGTAATATGACCTTATCATGTCACTGAGTTAATCTAAAACTAGTACTCTGATTCCATGCCCTGTTGATCGGGACAATATTGTCCCTTCAACCTTAAAGATGAACAAATGAAGGAATGTTGTTTATGGGTTTAAATAAGTAAAGACTGTTTGCGGCGACACCATGTGAAATTCTCAAATTGAGTAGTAATTAGTTCTGAAAAGAACTGGAGGTTAACAACTCGACGTTTCGATCAGTACGCTCTGATCGTCTTCAGGAGAATGCCGGACTCTGGGAAATGCTGCTGCTTAACCCGTAACTAAATTTAAGGGTTTAAATACTTACAGCAACTCGTTGCTTCTCTCCTCCACTCAACACATCCATCCAGTCCTGTACCGCGTCCCATCCTCCCTCTCGCTCCAAGATGTTACTAAGTTGTACCTTTAGGATAAGAAAGATGAGGACTGAGATTATACATCATTGTCATCTTGAGATGGATGGTAAAAGCAGGGGGTGTGATTTGACAAAATTAACAAAATCCTGAAAAATGGGTAGCGGGCCTGGGTCTCCCTTTGGTCTAGAGGACAAAGCCCCCCTGAACCTCCTGTAGGTAGCAGGCCTGGGGTCTCCCTTTGGTCAGATGGTGTCTTCTCTTCATTAAGTGCTGAAAGAGTAAACAAAACTAAGATTCATGTTCACTATAACCAAAGTACTTTATAGCAGGGGTGGGATTTGACAAAAGTAAAAAATCATGAAAAAATGGGTAGCGGGGCCTTTGGTCTAGAGGACAAAGCCCCCTGAACCTCCTGGATGTTTAATTTTGGAGGACTCACAGACTTGCCACATCCCTACAAAAAGAAACTAGAGGTTTGGACACAATACAGGCTACTTCTTTCTTTCCTTGGTGGCTACTTCTCTTCTTTCAAGACAATTTTGAGGCTAAGGGAGATTTGTAACAAATCCTGAAATCAGTAAAAATGCTGAGAAATCACAGGCCTGGGTCAAGATAAGAAAGCAGCCATACAATTTCACAGACTACCAGCCAAGATGGATACATTTTGTATGAAAGTTTAGCTGGTAACCACAGAAATCCGCTAAGCAAATATTTCAAGTAAGCAAATTTTATCTGTTCAGCAGCGCTATGAAATTGGCTCCAGTAACCACACTCTCAATAGTCATTATTACAATTGAGCCGACCTTACTAAAACAAATAAGATATATGTGGAGTGTCGTGGCCGAGCGGTCTAACTTACCGGACTCAAGTTCTGGTGTTAGCAGCAGAATGTGGGTTCGAATCCCGGCCGTGACACTTGGTGTCCTTGAGCAAGACACTTAACCATAATTGCTTATAGGGGCAGAGGCAGTTTAACAACTGCCTTGTTCTGGACTAGTTACCCCTCCCAGTCCTATTCGCACCGTGAAGAGGCTGGTTATTAACTTGTCTTGTTTCGGTGTGAGGGGCTGGTTCTTCAGTGTGGAGTCGTTGTAACAACTCAATGACTTAGTAGCCCCCACCTTAGAGTGGCCATTGGCCTTGTGTGGGGCGATTTGCATTAAAAAAAAATTTTTTTTAAAGATTCTCATAGAAACACGCAAGCAAATTTTAAAAATGCTCAGAGGCCGATTTCACGAAACGCTATTAAGATGCCTCACAACTCAAATTGAGACGATGAACACGTCATAACTAAACGACGTGCCTTATGAGCGACTTTACTTAGCTTTTAAGAAATCAGGTGGCTCTTCATTGAAATCCGACCGCTCTTTATTTTTCAGTTAATTGAACAGTCCTTGAAATGGGGAGTTTTAGACTTGTGAACGCATCGCGCTTGCAATGTGTTTTCGTGAAATGGTTTACAGATCACGACGCAGCTGCAATGCATCGTAAATCCTGCGACGTTGTCACAAGGTAAGACAAGTTTTCTTGAAATCGGCCCTAGACAATTCCGTCTGTGTGACATTATTTAAATCTGTTATCTTAATCTGTTATCTCAAGCTGTGATGCCTCTCTTCAGCATGTACTCACACAGATCGACACAAAGACCAACTGACCGATCAACCAACAGACAAACAGACAACCTACCTGAGCCATTGACTGTTCCAGATCTTTATCTGTGATGCCTTTCTTCAGCATATCTTCTTTACAATCTGGATAGATAATTTGATCTCTTAGGGTCCCAAGTGTCATGTAAGGCCTCTGAAAATATTTTTACATAAATTGAAGAAAATATACAATCAAATAAACCAAGGGGAAACTGACTTGGGACATAAATTACATTTTGGATTGAACAAAGATAAAAACATGCAAAATGTTTGTTAGCATTTTTGTGTTAACTGAACTATCGCTATAAGTGAGGTATAGGTTCTAATCATCGTCAGGAGAATCCTGACAATGATTAGATCACGCTAATCGAAACGTAGAGAAGACCCCGAGAAGTCCCCATGGTTCTCCCTGAACCACTTAATAGTGATAGTTGAGAAACGAGTTGCCCGATATTGGTTCTCCCCCTGAACCATAATCTCACTTAGCGACAGTTGAGATACGAGTCGTGTGATAAGGATCTTTTCAGAACCTTGTTACCTCACTTAGCGACAGTTGAGATAAATAAACCAAAAACGATATCGATACTCCACCACGCAAAACCTTAAATCTTATAAAATGTTATTACCAATTTAAAAATCTGGAATGAGTTTTTACCTGAGGAACATAGAAGAGTTTCTTTGCTTTAGGCTTGATCAATGTACCACCAAACAATGGCCACAGCTGCAAATAAATAAATAAATAAATAAATAAATAAATAATCATCGTAATAGTAATAAGTAATAATAATAAGAAATAATAATAATAATATGTAGTGCACATATCCTAGCAACTATATAAAGGCGCTGTACATTATTATCCCCGCTCATCAGGCGCATAAATCATTCCTGAAAACATCTCAGCTCCCTGGGGAGTATACAGCTCAATTGCTGCCGTTTCGGCGCATATAGGGCTAATCAAACACAAGAACCAACTCTGCCCTCACAGGTACCCATTTACCCCCTGGGTGGAGAGAAGCAATTATGGTAAAGTGTCTTGCACCCCGGTCGCAGCCAGGATTCGAACCCACATTCTGACGACTCGGCCATCAGAACACAAATCCGATGCACTAAACCGCTCGACCACGCCACTCCAAAAGACAAACATGTCATTCATAACTCAAGGAAATGTGCCCATAATAACGCTCTCAGGTGGTTACAACAAACAAGAATTTACTTACCTCTCCGAGTATTCTGAAGAGAGAGCTCTTGCCGCAGCCATTAGGCCCACATACCAGGACGTTGACCCCTGACTTGACCGTAAAGGTCATTTCCCTGACCAGGACATCCCCGTTAGGGGTGACCAACGGAACTTGCTTAAACCTGATTTGGTCAAAATCATTCAACAAAAAACGTAAGTAGGATTTGAAGCCTTGCATGGTGGAAATAGAGGAAGAGTTTGTGGTAGCACCACTGGAATGAATTATAAATGTTTCGGTTCTGAGAAGAAACTGGTTGTTTGACAATTTGACGTTTTGATCAATATACTTTGATTGTCTTGCATGGAGCTAACAAAAACTCTTTTTTTTTGGCCAAAAGTGTCCAATTTCTGGTCTCCATGCGCGACGTCTCAGACCCACTCGTTAGCACTTTAATTTTCGATGTCCAACTGCAGCCGAAATTGTTGGATCGATTGGAATTCTGTCGCGTTGTGTTTTAAGCAAAGTTTGCCCGATTTGTACAGCCTCTCCAATGGCCACCATACTTTGTGGTTTGGTCTGGTTCCAATAGCCACATATACATGTTAGCACGTATCAAAAAATAAATAAAAAATGCGTCACTGCACCGATTTTGAAGCTGACCTATGACCAGAAAATGGAAATTTTTGGCCTTAACTCTAACTCCCTAGTCCCATTTGCTTACACATAACCTGAATCCTTCCTAACTCCCTAGGCCCATTTGCTTACACATAACCTGAATCCTTCCTAACTCCCTAGGCCCATTTGCTTACACATAACCTGAATCCTTCCTAACTCCCTAGGCCCATTTGCTTACACATAACCTGAATCCTTCCTAACTCCCTAGGCCCATTTGCTTACACATAACCTGAATCCTCCAAAATCCTTCAGTAGTAAAGCAAGCACATGACATGTATGCACACATGTGTTTCTAATCTGTGATACATGTACATGGCCAGGGACCCTCCCTGCATGCATGGAGCAATAAACAGTGTCCACTGACCCAAGCACTGACCTTGCAATCACTACAATAAACATGGATGTACATGTACCATGGAAAGGCAAGTATGCCTAATAACCTCAATCCTCCAAAACCCTTCACTTTAGCAAAGAGCATGTAGCATGTAACCTCAATCCTTCAAAATCCTTCACTTTAGCAAAGAGGATTTTGGAGGATTTGGGAAGGTTATGTGCTTGCTTTACTACTGAAGGATTTTGGAGGATTCAGGTTATGTGTAAGCAAGTGGGCCTAGGGAATTAGGAAGGATTCAGGTTATGTGTAAGCAAGTGGGCCTAGGGAGTTAGGGAGGATTCAGGTTATGTGTAAGCAAATGGGCCTAGGGAGTTAGGGAGGATTCAGGTTATGTGTAAGCAAGTGGGCCTAGGGAGTTAGGAAGGATTCAGGTTGTGTGTAAGCAAATGGGCCTAGGGAGTTAGGAAGGATTCAGGTTATGTGTAAGCAAGTGGGCCTAGGGAGTTAGGAAGGATTCAGGTTATGTGTAAGCAAATGGGCCTAGGGAGTTAGGAAGGATTCAGGTTATGTGTAAGCAAGTGGGCCTAGGGAGTTAGGAAGGATTCAGGTTATGTGTAAGCAAGTGGGCCTAGGGAGTTAGGAAGGATTCAGGTTATGTGTAAGCAAGTGGGCCTAGGGAGTTAGGAAGGATTCAGGTTATGTGTAAGCAAGTGGGCCTAGGAGTTAGGAAGGATTCAGGTTATGTGTAAGCAAGTGGGCCTAGGGAGTTAGGAAGGATTCAGGTTATGTGTAAGCAAGTGGGCCTAGGGAGTTAGGAAGGATTCAGGTTATGTGTAAGCAAATGGGCCTAGGGAGTTAGGAAGGATTCAGGTTATGTGTAAGCAAGTGGGCCTAGGGAGTTAGGAAGGATTCAGGTTATGTGTAAGCAAGTGGGCCTAGGGAGTTAGGGAGGATTCAGGTTATGTGTAAGCAAATGGGCCTAGGGAGTTAGGAAGGATTCAGGTTATGTGTAAGCAAATGGGCCTAGGGAGTTAGGAAGGATTCAGGTTATGTGTAAGCCAATGGGCCTAGGGAGTTAGGAAGGATTCAGGTTATGTGTAAGCAAATGGGCCTAGGGAGTTAGGAAGGATTCAGGTTATGTGTAATCAAATGGGCCTAGGGAGTTAGGAAGGATTCAGGTTATGTGTAAGCAAGTGGGCCTAGGGAGTTAGGAAGGATTCAGGTTATGTGTAAGCAAATCAGGCCTCGAACTTCGTGTTCAAAAGGGCACGGCAATAATTGCCATGCTTTTTCTCAAATTTGAAGGGCATCACGGCAATTTTGTAAATTTCGAAAGGGCACCACGGCATTTTTTTTGAATTTGGGGGGCACCGCGGCAAAAACAAAATTAACAAGTTTGCTCTCTTACAACGATCTTTTCGGGGCATTTTTATTACTTTATTTGATTTGCTATATCAGTATAACCGAGTTTAATTTATTCTCAAACTTTTGTACTTACCGCGTCGCGAATTGATTATTCAACACTGTCAATGTCATATTATCCGTACATGTTTGAGAAAATTACGCATATGAATAGGCCAACTTCTACTGTACGGTACCAATGAGCGTTCATTTCAACACACACTGTCACATGGACACCAACATTTGCAAACAATTTAGTGGAACGAGTTGTGCGCCGCCAACGTTAGCAACCGATGGCGAACGGCTTTCTGCTGCTGATGAGGTGTTCGCCTAAGCTTACGTCGTGCGCATCAACGCACTGCGCGCACTGTGCGCAGCCATTTTAACGATACACTCGCCGAATTCCGTGCGCGTTGGCCATGCGGCGCCAACGCTTGACGTTACTCACCGTTATGCGTGAATGGAACGCAGCCGGCCCTGGACAGGTAAAAAAAAAATTCTCGTCTCATTGTGTCATTCGAACTTCGAAGGGAGTATTTTGACGTTGATGATGCATGTTCACAATACTAAAGGAGGAGTAAAGGGCACCGACGGCAGTCAAATAAAAAGGGCACGGCAATTTATTGCCGTGAAATGTCGGTGATTTCGAGGGCATCGCGGCAAAGGCACAGGGCACCGACGGCAATTGCCGTCGGTGCCGTCGGTAATTTCGAGCCCTGGCAAATGGGCCTAGGGAGTTAGGAAGGATTCAGGTTATGTGTAAACAAATGGGCCTAGGGAGTTAGGAAGGATTCAGGTTATGTGTAAGCAAGTGGGCCTAGGGAGTTAGGAAGGATTCAGGTTATGTGTAAGCAAGTGGGCCTAGGGAGTTAGGAAGGATTCAGGTTATGTGTAAGCAAATGGGCCTAGGGAGTTAGGAAGGATTCAGGTTATGTGTAAGCAAGTGGGCCTAGGGAGTTAGGAAGGATTCAGGTTATGTGTAAGCAAATGGGCCTAGGGAGTTAGGGAGGATTCAGGTTATGTGTAATCAAATGGGCCTAGGGAGTTAGGAAGGATTCAGGTTATGTGTAAGCAAGTGGGCCTAGGGAGTTAGGAAGGATTCAGGTTATGTGTAAGCAAATGGGCCTAGGGAGTTAGGAAGGATTCAGGTTATGTGTAAACAAATGGGCCTAGGGAGTTAGGAAGGATTCAGGTTATGTGTAAGCAAGTGGGCCTAGGGAGTTAGGAAGGATTCAGGTTATGTGTAAGCAAGTGGGCCTAGGGAGTTAGGAAGGATTCAGGTTATGTGTAAGCAAGTGGGCCTAGGGAGTTAGGAAGGATTCAGGTTATGTGTAAGCAAGTGGGCCTAGGGAGTTAGGAAGGATTCAGGTTATGTGTAAGCAAGTGGGCCTAGGGAGTTAGGAAGGATTCAGGTTATGTGTAAGCAAGTGGGCCTAGGGAGTTAGGAAGGATTCAGGTTATGTGTAAGCAAATGGGCCTAGGGAGTTAGGAAGGATTCAGGTTATGTGTAAGCAAATGGGCCTAGGGAGTTAGGAAGGATTCAGGTTATGTGTAAGCAAGTGGGCCTAGGGAGTTAGGAAGGATTCAGGTTATGTGTAAGCAAATGGGCCTAGGGAGTTAGGAAGGATTCAGGTTATGTGTAAGCAAATGGGCCTAGGGAGTTAGGAAGGATTCAGGTTATGTGTAAGCAAATGGGCCTAGGGAGTTAGGAAGGATTCAGGTTATGTGTAAGCAAATGGGCCTAGGGAGTTAGGAAGGATTCAGGTTATGTGTAAGCAAATGGGCCTAGGGAGTTAGGAAGGATTCAGGTTATGTGTAAGCAAATGGGCCTAGGGAGTTAGGAAGGATTCAGGTTATGTGTAAGCAAATGGGCCTAGGGAGTTAGGAAGGATTCAGGTTATGTGTAAGCAAGTGGGCCTAGGGAGTTAGGAAGGATTCAGGTTATGTGTAAGCAAATGGGCCTAGGGAGTTAGGAAGGATTCAGGTTATGTGTAAGCAAGTGGGCCTAGGGAGTTAGGAAGGATTCAGGTTATGTGTAAGCAAGTGGGCCTAGGGAGTTAGGAAGGATTCAGGTTATGTGTAAGCAAGTGGGCCTAGGGAGTTAGGAAGGATTCAGGTTATGTGTAAGCAAGTGGGCCTAGGGAGTTAGGAAGGATTCAGGTTATGTGTAAGCAAATGGGCCTAGGGAGTTAGGAAGGATTCAGGTTATGTGTAAGCAAATGGGCCTAGGGAGTTAGGAAGGATTCAGGTTATGTGTAAGCAAATGGGCCTAGGGAGTTAGGAAGGATTCAGGTTATGTGTAAGCAAGTGGGCCTAGGGAGTTAGGAAGGATTCAGGTTATGTGTAAGCAAATGGGCCTAGGGAGTTAGGAAGGATTCAGGTTATGTGTAAGCAAATGGGCCTAGGGAGTTAGGAAGGATTCAGGTTATGTGTAAGCAAATGGGCCTAGGGAGTTAGGAAGGATTCAGGTTATGTGTAAGCAAATGGGCCTAGGGAGTTAGGAAGGATTCAGGTTATGTGTAAGCAAATGGGCCTAGGGAGTTAGGAAGGATTCAGGTTATGTGTAAGCAAATGGGCCTAGGGAGTTAGGAAGGATTCAGGTTATGTGTAAGCAAATGGGCCTAGGGAGTTAGGAAGGATTCAGGTTATGTGTAAGCAAGTGGGCCTAGGGAGTTAGGAAGGATTCAGGTTATGTGTAAGCAAGTGGGCCTAGGGAGTTAGGAAGGATTCAGGTTATGTGTAAGCAAATGGGCCTAGGGAGTTAGGAAGGATTCAGGTTATGTGTAAGCAAGTGGGCCTAGGGAGTTAGGAAGGATTCAGGTTATGTGTAAGCAAATGGGCCTAGGGAGTTAGGAAGGATTCAGGTTATGTGTAAGCAAGTGGGCCTAGGGAGTTAGGAAGGATTCAGGTTATGTGTAAGCAAGTGGGCCTAAGGAGTTAGGAAGGATTCAGGTTATGTGTAAGCAAGTGGGCCTATGGAGTTAGGAAGGATTCAGGTTATGTGTAAGCAAGTGGGCCTAGGGAGTTAGGAAGGATTCAGGTTATGTGTAAGCAAGTGGGCCTAGGGAGTTAGGAAGGATTCAGGTTATGTGTAAGCAAGTGGGCCTAGGGAGTTAGGAAGGATTCAGGTTATGTGTAAGCAAGTGGGCCTAGGGAGTTAGGAAGGATTCAGGTTATGTGTAAGCAAGTGGGCCTAGGGAGTTAGGAAGGATTCAGGTTATGTGTAAGCAAGTGGGCCTAGAGAATTAGGGTTAATAAGCAGAAGGAATGAGATTACTACTGACTCTATAATGTGGTCTTGATGAATGAGTTTTCCGCTGCCTGGGATCAATGGCTCTCTGTCCTCTTCGCTGTCAGAATCTGCTGAGAAATTAGGAAAACAAAGCGAGAACCAAATTAACTAAGATAAGTAAAGATTACTCCACACACTCTGTGGATACGAAGATGGGATGGGGTGAAATTGAACAAACAGGAGGATGAGAGGAATATATGGGGCGCCATGGCCGACCGGTCTGGCGCATCAGACTTGTGTTCTGATGGCTGAGTCATCAGAATGTGGGTTCGAATCCTGGCCATGACCATGTGTCCTTGAGCAAGACGCTCAAGGCCTTGTATCCTTTGGCAATTTGGCGCTCTATAAATCCAGTTATTATTATTAATGGTTATTAAGATGGAGAAAGAGAACATAAAGGAAAAATCTAATTTGTTATTACCTTCAAGATACAGATTCAGACCGCAGGCCTCCCAGTGCCTAATCTACCAAATATAGGTTTTTTTAAATAGCTTTTTAAGCAATATATAGCTTATTATAGGCTTACCAAATGCTAAAATATAGGTTTTTATAGGTTATTTCCTGTGAATATGCAGTGTTAAGTAACAAGTTTTTGGTAAATTGCCTACCTTCTGAGTACTTTTTCCAACAAAGTACATTACCACATACCCTGTCCGGCAGAAAATCTGAGATCGGTACACATGTTACAGTTCGGCTACTGTTTTGGCTTCATCTCTTTATACTTAGGAAGTAATTTTTCTTCAAAGCCATGAGGGTTTTATGAGGAAGTTGAAAATGTGTTGCAGGAGATTAAAAATATAGGCTTTTATAGCTTTCGCTGGGAGGCCTGAGACTGATGGCAATTTTCTGTGTGATTGATTTTCACATTTTGGTCATGACCTAGCCTCTGTATTGAGCTAAAACATTCACAGTTTGAATGTATATCTTAATCAAATAGAGAATAAGTTGTGGCAAACTGCTTACCAATCTAAAGGACCTGTAGTATAAATTCAAAATAGTCGTTACTAGTTCTGCTGTGTTTATGTATGTGTGAATGTCAGCGGCGTAGCCAGGACTTTTTCAGTGGGGGGGAAGGGGCAGGGGGCCCCCAGGGGGCCCCCAGGGGGTATGGGTTTTTTCCCTTTTCCTTTTCTTTTCTGTTTTTTGGGGCACTATGAGGATTTTTCGTGGGGGGGCACCTAGGGGGCACTGGAAATTTGTGGGGGGGCACGTGCCCCCCCCCAGGCCCCCCCAGGCCCCCCGTGGCTACGCCGCTGGTGAATGTCTTTGTATCGTTCATTTTTCCCTTGAGAAAGAACCTGCTAGGTTTGAAACATAAGGCCAATGGCTACTATTTTGCATATATCTTAACCCTAACCCCCTAGGTATTCTGGCTAGTGACCTTCCTGAATCCTCCAAAATTCATCAGTGCACTTTTGGAAACATGCCCTTATCTTCGTAATGCACCATGCATTTTCATTGATCTGTCATATTCAGCACTTATGGCCTATACTTCTTGCCAGGTAGTAATTTTGCCCCATTTGAAGAGGTGAAAGTACCAGTTTCCAACAGTGCTGAATTTTTCCCCAAAAGGTGCCCCTTAGAGGATTTTGATGGATTTGGGGTGGTTAGGATTAATTCAAAGAAAGCACAATACATGCAGTCTAGCCAATGTACATGTATGTGTATTCTGCGGTGATGTACCCATGCATTGTTTTACATATTAACGAAACCGAAACTTATTTCTTGATTCCGATGAAGAATCCACATGTATATAGTGACATTTTAACAATGGTTCGTGTGACCTTTCAAATTTTAATTGGTATCTGTGATTTGTCACAGCCTAATGATATTGACAGAAACTGGGAAAGATTAGATTGATTTTAACAGATGAAGGAAGTTGACTGACCTTTGTATTCCCGGACCATTGTCCGTTCGTATCGTCCGCTGTTCAGGTCATTCAAGACGGTCATCAGCTCCGTCACACGCTGCGTGAATCTGAAATGATCAATAAGCAATTTGTCATAACGGCTATCAACATTTTAAACACATTTAAACACAGTGTTTCATAGAAAATGCTAAGAAACGTGGAGCAAAGACTTCTATGTGGGAAACATCCTTTACAACAAATCTTGGTTAATTTAGAAAATGATTATTTTGAATATGTACAAAAATTTCACCTTGAGGAAGTTACAAAATGCATTGTTTGTTATTTATTTTTATATTTAGTTGGATATAATGTGGAGTGGTCGAGCGGTTTAGTGCATCGATTGTGTTCTGATGGCTGAGTCATCAGAATGTGGGTTCGAATCCCAACCACGACCTTGCATGGTGCTTGTGTCCTTGAGCAAGACACTTTACCATAATTGCTTCTCTCCACCCAGGGGTAAATGGGTACCTGTGAGGGCAGAGTTGGTTATTGCGTTTGATTAGCCCTATATGCGCCGAAATGGCAGCAATTGAGCTGTATACTCCCCAGGGAGCTGAGATGGTTTCAGGAATGATTTATGCGCCCAATGAGCAGGGGTAATAATATAATGCGTCTTGAGCACCAATTTGGTGGATACGTGCGCTATATAAGTCCACATTATTATTATTATTACATAAGGTAATTCTCAGTGTTCATAGTGAGCATCAGGGGGGGATGATCCCTGGGTATATGTATGGGGAAAATGATTTCTGACCAGCTCCCTCAGAACAATTTGGAGACAGCTAACCCATAGGGCTGAATAACTCAGTTTTTAGAGCACCAAGATTTAATTGTTCACTTCAAAAATTCATCAGTTGAGTTGGCAGAAATTGCAAATGTATTTTTGTTTCTTTTGTGTCTATTCTTAAAGGGACAATATCTTCACGATCAACAGGGCATGGAATCGGAGTGCTAGTTTTAGATTAACTCAGTGACTGATAACAATACCCCACATGATAAGGTCATGTTACCGTTGCTGCTGCATAAATGAGCTGGTAATTTTCTGTCGCTGTGTTCATCTTGAACTAGGACGCTGATTCCATGCCCTGTTACATAACAAATTGTGTGGTCATGTGTAACCCGAGGATTAAAACAAGTTTTTATTTTACTGGTATTAACCCTAACCTTCCCAAACAATTTACAATTTTTTTTTTTTTTTCAATGAAACTTTTATAAATGTAAAAGTGTAAAATAGATTTCGTAGCATTTACTCAGAAAGTTTTTCTTATTAACCCTAACCTTCCCAAATCCTTCAAAATCCTCTTTGCTAAAGTGAAGGATTTTGAAGGATTGAGGTTACATGCTACATGCTCTTTGCTAAAGTGAAGGATTTTGGAGGATTGAGGTTATTAGGCATACTTGCCTTTCCATGTACATGCATGTTTGTTGTAGTGATTGCAAGGTCAGTGCTTGGGTCAGTGGACACTGTTTATTGCTCCATGCATGCAGGGAGGGTCCCTGGCCATGTACATGTATCACAGATTAGAAACACATACATGTATGTGCATACATGTCATGTGCTTGCTTTACTACTGAAGGATTTTGGAGGATTCAGGTTATGTGTAAGCAAATGGGTCTAAGGATTTAGGGTTAATCCTTGACTATTATTTCATTCAATGTCTTAAATGAAAGCTTATAACTTCCTTCACCCCAGAAAAATAGCAATTCAACATTTAAATCTATTTTTTTAACAGTCAAATCGGTCCAAACACCGGTAATATAAGAAAATAGTAAAAACGCATGAAATTTTTTGTAATTTTTTTTATTAATCTTGACTAAAAAGTTTAATCTTATTACGTTATTTGAAACTTTAAATTTGTATGTTTTTAAAGAATACAATGGAGGACTGATGGTAGGAAAAAAATGTTATTTGAATGGATTGCACATCATTGGTATAATATCCGTAAATACATCCAAACTGCATAAGAATGAATCATTTTGTAAAGAAACCAACATGTTTAAAGGTACAATATCGTCACGATCAACAGGGCATGGAATCGCAGTGCTAGTTTTAGATTAACTCAGTGACTGAAAATAACACCCCACATGATAAGGTCACATTACCGTTGCTGCTGCACAAATGAGCCAGTAATTTTCAGTCAATGTGTTCATCTTAATAAGCTGATTCCATGCCCTGTTGAAAGTCTGCTCTGATCGTGACGATACTGTCCCTTTAAGTTTCAGCTTATTTTGTAGTGTCGTTAACCCTCCTACTACTACAAGGGTCAAAATTAGTCAAAATGTTGATATACTTGCCAAGGTATATCTAGTGCACTTAAAAGTCGAACACTGTCAAATCTTACGTGTAGTAAGTACATTTACAGGTCAAAATGAGTCGACCATTTTTGACTGGTAAAAGCATTGTCTGGTATTGTTCAGGGTGGTCAAAATGACAGTAAAACCAGTCCAAAATGCCCATGTGTGCACATTTGGGTCAACAGTCAAAACAGGCAGTTGACTGATTTTGACCTCTATAGCTACTTGCCACTAAAGTGCAGCTATAGTAGGAGGGTTAATTGTGAAAATACATTCACATTGCTTGTATGCATTATAATTCGGAAAATGGACCATCGTCATAATCCATTTCAAATTCTCTCAAAACTTTCCGCATTTCAGACAGAATAATTTGTCAGTCTGTTTGGTAGTTCATATAGAGTAGGCTTTTAGATTCAGTCATGTTGTAACCAGGGGGCCCATGACATGAGCTGCTTAGCTAACAAACGTGCTGACCACTGAAAATCTGTGCTTAGCAAAAACAGGATACCAGCCAAATTGTCACATAATGTGCATTGCCTCTGGCTGGTTCTCAGCTAAATTCTGCTCAGCGGGTACATTTACTAAGCAATATTCTCTGCTAAGCAGCTCAATGAAATTGGGCCCGGGTAATTACCAATGTTGTATCTTCCCGTTAATTAACTCTCCTACTTCTGGTGCCTTTTTCAGACAAGTTGATGCACCATTTGAAACCATTCGTTTTGTGAAACACACTAGGCTTGGGCGATATCGATTTTTTTCATCCACGATATATCGTCAAACATATATCGCGATATTCGATAATATCGCGATTATTTTTGTTTTTCACGCATGAGTGCTTTAGAGCTGGTAATGACAGGGATGTACCCGTCTACAAACGTCACAATAAATCGCCAGTGCTTACCTGAGAGACACGTGCAATTGCGCCGTTCACGAGTGCAACATATGCGGCGGGTTTTCGCTACCCTAACCAGAAACAAAACGGCACAGCTACGCAAAAATGCGAACGTAACCAGACAATTGTTTTCAGTTTGTGACATGTTCAGTCATCAACGTTTCTCAAAATAGAACTTACTCGTGAGTGCTAGTAACTTGAAAGATATACTGGTATACGAACAATCACTTATCATGTTTTAACACTTTTTACAATCCGCCATCTTGAAACTAAGTGTAACCGATCACAAAGTTCGGTTTATGTTTGGTCAGAACCATGTCATCGCAGCATGCACAACCGAA
The DNA here is from genome assembly GCA_029582265.1 of Zoroaster sp. YZ-2022. Classification (NCBI taxonomy): domain Eukaryota; kingdom Metazoa; phylum Echinodermata; class Asteroidea; order Forcipulatida; family Zoroasteridae; genus Zoroaster; species Zoroaster sp. YZ-2022. Next base: position 5,747,049 of record CM055825.1, on the reverse strand, counting down.
CTTGCGAAAACGCTTAACCAATGACCAAAGCCCAAACATGTTTCTGGTTACGGTCGCAAAAAGGCACCCATCGCCATTGGCAAATCGTTTGCATAATAATTATGTGGGACGGTTACTGCATCGTGCATCCCAATCAAATCATCAGCCCAAGTTCACGTGATTCACGCGTTCCACGTGACTGGGTCACAGTATAAACATGTGATTCAGAAAATGTGGATTGTAGTCACACTATTTTAAATTAACGTCACATGGTTTATCAAGAGTACGTGTATGTGTTTTGTCACACGAGACAAGAGTCCCAGTATGGTACAACAGAATAGTGTCCTAATCCCTCAACTTTGATCGAGCCGCTGCCGATCCATGCTTTGATTTAATTCATGATTATGTATTTTTAAGGCAACGCCCATATTCTGCATATATTTAAATATGTATGATATAATATACTCGCCTGTGGTGCGCCAGCCAGAGTCACAGACCACCATGGATAGACAGTGAGACGTAAACATTGTCTCCACATTGTTAGAACAAATACCTCATTCAATCCCAACACTTAAATCAGTCTTAATAGATTTCTTTGAGTGGCGGTGGATTATTAAACAACACCCTGTCAAGCGGCTCCTTTGTGATCTGACAGTCGGTTTACTACAGAAGTAGTTAGATTTTGTTTCTCACGAAAGCTGAAAAGACTTCCTAAGTTTTTTTCCCATGGAATTTCTGGCCCAAATGACAATCGAGGATTTTGTTTAATCGCGATATATTTTTTTCTTCGCGATATATTTTTTTCATCGTGATCTGCCGATATCTCGATGATTTAAAAAGTTCTCGATATCATAATCGCGGGAAATAAAATATCGCGATATTCGATATTATCGTGTCATCGCCCAAGCCTAAAACACACCAAGGTGTAGTGTATCCACCATTCAAAAACCATGAATGATTTATAAGCCACTGTGTAGTACATTCACCATTTGAAACCATGCGGCTATGGAAACACACCAAGGTGTAGTGTATCCACCATTCAAAAACCATATGAATGGATTTGAATGGTAGTAAAGCTTGCTACCAACACTTTTCAAATGGTATCACCATGTGTGTACAAAACCAATGGCCATTTTTGAAAGTGGAAATTTTGAATGGTTTCAAATGGTCAAACAGTAGCAGGGTTAAGCGAATGACATGATAAACACAATGGTGAGTTTTGCATGTAGTGAGCTCATGGCAGGGCAGAAACAAAACTCAAAACTCATCACTCACCCTGCTAATCGAGTCATTTCTCGACCAGCTAGGACAATACGGCCAGCAGCCTGGGCCATACGAAGCAGCATGCGACCCGCCTGGTAATATTCCTAATTATTGAACAAAGGAATAGCCAATATTGTCAAAGAGTCTAGGAACTAGGCTGAACCTCTGGGCACCCAAGGAAGAACAGATATGTGAAAAGCTACAAGGGTTGTAAGTTTCAATTCACTGGGTAAACATTTTTTGTCAAAATCAAAACAAATTTATAAACTTTTTATAGGAATACGTTTATTACAACCCGAACACTGACAGGAAATAAAGTTTTTCACATATATTTATTGACTTCCAATCCAGAGGCCAGTGACCTTTGACCCATGTTGAAAGCATGCAGCAAATGATTCACAGGACAAAACAAATATGATGGGAGGTCATGAAGTGGAAAAGAAACTCCCTACAAACAAAATAGAAGCTTCTAATCAACAACTGCAAAGTTAAGTTTGGAAGATTCCATTTCCTTTTTAGGGGGTGGTTTTGGACTGGGACTGATTACTTACCCAGCAAGCCGGGTCATTTCTCGCCCAGCTAGGACGACACGACCCACAGCCTGCGACATGCGTACCATCATGTAACCGGCTTTGTAGTACGTCTGCAGGATGAAGGATTAGGGGCGGGCCAATGTAATAATCCCTTAACCCTCCTACTACTACAAGGGTCAAATTCAGTCAAAATGTTGATATACTTGCCAAGGTATATCTAGTGCACTTCAAAGTCAAACACTGTCGAAACCTTATGTGTAGTAAGTACATTGACAGGTCAAAATGAGTCTTTTGACTGGTAAAAGCATTGTCTTGTATTGTTCAGGGTGGTCAAAATGACGGCAAAAACCAGTAAAAAAATACCCCTGTGTGCCCATTTGGGTCAACAGTCAAAACAGGCAGTTGACTGATTTTGACCTTTAGAGCAACTTCCAACTGAAGTGCAGCTACAGTAGGAGGGTTAAAACACTGTCTGATACTCAATGCTCTAAATGCATTGCTTTTATTTCAAACCCTGTTTATATTTTGTAAGCGTAGTTAATCATCTATGTTTAGTTCTTTAGCTATTGCGTGTGGTTTTTATACATATGCAATATATACCATGGTTTGAAACTGAAATACAACTGACAGTTGTGGCCGAGCGGTCTAGCTTACCGGACTCAAGTTCTGGTGTTAGCAGCAGAATGTGGGTTCGAATCCCGGCCGTGACACTTGTGTCCTTGAGCAAGACACTTAACCATAATTGCTCCTTTCCACCCAGGGGTTAAATGGGTACCTGTGAGGGCAGAGTTGGTTGATTAGCCCTATATGCGCTGTAATGGCAGCAATTGAGCTGTATACTCCCCAGGGAGCTGAGATGGTTTCAGGAATGATTTATGAGCCTTATGAGCAGGGGTAATGATATAATGCGCCTTGAGCACCACTCAGTTGGTGGATACGTGCGCTATATAAGTCCACACATTATTATTATTATTATGACAGAATAATTTTTCATTTTTATTTTAGAAACTTGGACAAATGAACTGAATTGAATACATGTAGAATTTTAAGTAGCAATTTTATCTGCTATAAAGCAAAACTGGGCCGAGAACCAGCCAGAAGCAATATTCATTACATGACTATTTGGTCGGTAACCTATTTTTGCCGAGCATAACGTTTCTGCGCTCAGCATATTCGTGTGCCTTGCAGCTCATTTAAATTGACATCAGTGTGCTCTAGTCGTCCTTGGAGCATATTGGTTGAAATGGCGCTTACCAGAACTAGCATATCACTCGGAGGATATGTAGTACCAGAAGTCTATTACCTACATGAAGTGCGCCAGCCTGCTGTAATCCATACTCCAAATGCGCGCACGCACAACGAGCTTGGTTACGGGTTTTGCTCCCCTTGCCCGGCCTGCCGTGGGGCATCATGGGATAGGTATTTTCATGCGAAGCTAGTTGCTAAAATGCAATCTTTAACTAGGTGTGGGTGAAGCACCTGTGGGGCGAACAATGGGCGAACGCGCTAAACACTAGATACAGTTCTCTCACACATCGGGTTAAGTCTCCCACACTGCACCGCTTCTTTTGGAGACCGTGCGCCTCAGTTTGTGGAACAAAACGTCACGAATGGGCCAAATCTATTGTTCTTGGAGTACTATCCCGTGGTTAGTACACGAGCGACACACTTCATGGAGGTAATAAGACTTCTGATACAACATAATGTTACTACAAACCAAACTGCAAAGCGACTGTGTAATGACAAACCCATGCAATGCTTCAAATCATAAAATAGTATATTCAAACCACACAATAATAGAATGGAACGCCAATAGAAAACGTTTATATTAATAGTGACACCAGTTTAGAAATTATACACAGACGGGAACTTAAGGGAGGAGTGCCAAAGTCGTGGTACAGCCAAGCCTTTGAGAAGCCCGGGCTTTGCCCAGGCCTAGGGGCCTATATAATCCCCTAGCTGAGCACAAAAGACCCTTTACTAATAAATAGATCTCAAATAGTTATTTTTGTTAGCACTGACTTGACTGACACCTCAGTTCACAACTGCAGCCAATATAATGAGCTCTAACTTGGCTGGGCTAGGCCCTCCAGAAGCCCTGGTTATGTTGATTGGCAGGTGCTGTATTGTTACAGGATTAGGACTCACAAAAGACAGATTGGGAGGCCGGGTGGCCAGGTAGCCTGGGCCTGGGCCTGGGCCTGGCCTGGCCTTGGCTGGCTTCTCAAAGGCTTGGTTGTACCACGACTTTGGCCCTCATCCCTTAAAATGAAAATGCAGTTTGAAAAAGACAATTGTTTATGGATGCACAAAGTGTCCCGATCCTCCTGAATTTGTCCCGATTTGTTTTGGTACTTCCACCTGCTCATATTCACCAACCATCTGTCCCTGAAGTCATGCCAAAAGCATAATTGAGGTCCAGATTTTTCAGAGACCATTTTAAAATGCTCCCATTGTAATACGCCTGCATATAACAAATGGCTTCTGACAAGCACCCCCAAAAGAAAGATCTTAATGAAATTGAGAGACCACCAACATCGGGATTGATACAATAGCTCAGTTGGTAGAGCACCGATCAGTTAATCCAGATGTCAAAGTTCCAAGTCTATGTAAGTTCCCCTTTGGTTTATTTAACATGATATTTCAAAAGCTGCGTCCTCTCCTAGTGATCCCCAGATTGTCGCTACATAGGTTTAGAATCAGAACTTGAGACATGATCACTGGTGACACAGCATGTATGGGTTAAATGATTTCTGATTTAATAGAGCCAACAGAACAAAGAGACCGCCAACATAGGTCTGGATAGCTCAGTTGGTAGAGCACCAGTACAGTAATCTAACTGCAGGTTCAAGTCCAGCTCATAACAAAATGCAAATTAACAAAATATTCAAATTAAAGATGTAAAATGTTCTTATTTCCCATTTTTAACATATTTTGGTGGTTTTATACTCAGCATATACATTAAAAGGTATTACCCCTTGTCAATTGATCTGAAATATCTGGTTGATTCCCTGAAGGTGTATGTAACTTACCTCCATCATGAAGGAATGACTCTTTCCCTTAAATGCACTGTGACTTGGATTAAGGAAGGGTCGGCTGACGACAAGGTAACCCACCACGGTGGCTATGTCTGGATAAGGTAGGAATGATACCAAATCAAAATCATATCAAAATCAAATCAAATCAAGCCAAACCAAACTAAACTAAATCAAACCAAACCAAATCAAACCTTATCAAATCAAATCAATCTAAACTAAATCAAACCAAACCCAATCAAACGAAATCAAATCAAATCAATCTAAACTAAATCAAATCAAACGAAATCAAACCTTATCAAATCAAATCAATCTAAACTAAATCAAAGTTATCATCAAATCAAATCAAAGCAAAGCAAAGCAAAACTTATCTTATCAAATCAAATCAATTCAAACAAATTTCACATTACAAATTTTTAAATATTTTCTGTACATTCCCAATTTCCTTATGAGATGGACGTTAACCATTCCATGGAGCTGATTCTTATGAGGGGGCCAGTCTATATTCTAGCCGGCCTCAGTTTGAGTCAAGTGGTCCTGAAGTAGTAATTAGGATGTCGTAGGTTTCATTTTATTTCTGCCAGTTTAATTATCAACTTGTCAGATATATCAAGACAAAACAAGAAAAGTGAATGTACGTACACGTCTATCTAACAGTACTGTAAACATTTTAGAAAAAGAATGGGTTTGTTATGGTCGAGTGGTTTAGTGCATCGGATTTGTGTTCTGGTGGCTGAGTCATCAGAATGTGGGTTCGAATCCCGTCCATGACAGTGGCACTTGTGTCCTTGAGCAAGACACTTTACCATAATTGCTTCTCTCCACCCAGGAGTAAATGGGTACCTGTGAGGGCAGAGTTGGTTGTTGTGTTTGATTAGCCCATATGCGCCGAAATGGCAGCAATTGAGCTGTATACTCCCCAGGGAGCTGAGATGGTTTCAGGAATGATTTATGCGCCTGACGATCAGGGGGTAATAATGTACAGCGCTCCGATACCTTGTTTAAGAGCGCTTTAAAATGCCCGACATTATTATTATTATTATTATTATTATTATTATTATTATTATTATTATTATTGGGTATGGCACTTACATTTAGCTATGATGTTATCTACAAAACCCATTGAGAAACGGAAATAGATGAAGTCACGTAAGTGATTCACCTATAGAGAAACAAAACAGGAGTTAGAACAAAGATGGGCAACTCATAACACAACGAAGACGCTAAGCATGAACGAAAATTCTTAGCAAGCTTTCTTGGTCACCAAGCAATAACTTCCACACAAAACAGACTATGTCTATTTTAAAATGATTAACAGAAATATTTGCTTAGCAAAATAAGCAGATTTTCGAAATTGCCCCATGTTTTCTGACCACGTCGGTCGTTAACAGTTACAGCAGATGTATCATCCATGTCAGAACAACTTGCTTGTTCTAGGAAAATGACAACTTTTCAAGACCAAAAAAATATAATTCAATGGAAACCCCAACTTTCCTTTTTTCCTAAAGTGCAAAACCAATGGTACAAAAGCAAGCATTGGTTCACGTACTGCCCATATATGACAGTACCCTATGTTTGGAGCTGGGATTATGAATAGGGTTATAATAAACTCAAAGTGCTCTCACAAGTTTGTTGAAGGCATGATAGATGTTCCGACGCTCTCTCTTGTTTCCTTGGTAGAACGCTATCTCCTCGCTGTTTGTGATCAGACGAGAGTTGACATAACGGAACTCCCCTTCATATCGCTGTTCCTCGACTGTCATTCTGCCAACCGGACGACGTAACCTACAAAAGGTTGTTCGGGGAAGGAACATTTTTTACAACATGTAGTAAATTGATGACATTCTTGCGTCGGGGATAAACATTTGATTTGATTTTTACCCTTACACCATTGTGTGTATGAAGCACTGTATCCTCAGTGCTTTCCGAGTGACAGAAATCCACAGGTGACTCGGGCGGGATTCAGACCCACAACCTCCTGCTTACTAGTGAAGACGTCTGTACTAGTAAGCAGGAGGTCGTGGGTTCAAATCCCGCCCACATATGTTGCGAGAGGTTTACTGTAGTCAAATTTACAATAGTTCCCAGTAGATGCCATCTTTATAGGCAACATGGATTTGTCTTTAACCTGCATCAAGCGTTCTTATTTTTCTATGCAGTAGAGCACTTTTACCGACCAGTGATACACAGAATTAGGCAGTGCTTAAGTGTTAACGGATAGGTATGTGTTTACAGGTAACATGTATTTGGCTTTAACCTGCATCAAGCGTTCTTATTTTTCTATGCAGTAGAGCACTTTTACCGACCAGTGATACACAGAATTAGGCAGTGCTTAAGTGTTAACGGATAGGTATGCGTTAAAAAAATGGATAGTCATTACCCATAAAGACGGTCAAATTTGCACGGTGTGACTCTACTGCTGCTACATGTAAGTATGGATGCATTTACAGACATTTTACAAAAAGTGTACAGTGTCTTAACCCTCCTACTACAGCTGCACTTTAGTGGCACGTAGCTATACAGGTCAAAATCAGTCAACTGCATGCTTTGACTGTTGACCCAAATGTGCACACAGGGGTATTTTTGACTGGTTTTGACTGTCATTTTGACCACCCTGAACAATACCAGACAGTGCTTTTACCAGTCAAAAACGGTCGACTCATTTTGACCTGTAAATGTACTTACTACACGTAAGGTTTGACAATGTTTGACTTTCAAGTGCACTAGATATACCTTGGCAAGTATATCAACATTTTGACTGATTTTGACCCTTGTAGTAGGAGGAGGGTTAAAGCCTGGGCAATGATTAACTATAGCTGCATTTTAGTGGCAAGTAGCTATAGAGGTCAAAATCAGTCAACTGCCCGTTTTGACTGTTGACCCAAATGTGCACAAAGGGGCATTTTTGATTGGTTTTTGCTGTCATTCTGACCACCTTCAACAATACCAGACAATGCATTTACCAGTTAAAAAACGGTCGACTCATTTTGATGTAATGAGCTTCACTACACGTAAGGTTTGACAGTATTTGACTTTTAACCAGTTCGCTTCGCAGGCCGTGTATACACGCAATTTTTTTTTGTACAGCGGATCGGAGAGCGTCTAAACACGCATTCCGATTTTTGTGTGTGTTACTGGGAGACTTGTCGACACGCCACACGTGGCATGCCATCATGGCGGCTGACTTGTATACACGCAATCGTTTCTCGAAGTCCATGGGGTCATGGTTCGGTGGCCCCGGACAAAATGCACTGCAAACACTGAACGAGTTCACTCTTTTTATTGATTTTTGCCTAATCCCTTTATCCAAGACCTGTTCCTTTGACGTACAAGCCAAGAATTTGTAAAGACGGATTTAATCCATTGTTTACGAGGCCTTCGATCTCTCTCCAGGTATGCCGTCTTTTCGACCGGGCGCTGGTCGCTAATAGGCCGTTGCTTCGGAGCTTGCCAACGGTCTAATTGTGCTGAACAAACACAACCGTAATTAAAAAACTAGCCATTTAATTCTCGAAATGTCAGTGAGTAAAGGTGTTTATTTGGGTGTCCGAACTTAGTTTCATTGACAAAAAAAATTATTAATGGCTAGAAATTTTTTCAGATTTTTCACTGAAAATAAACCCGCACGGGGGACCGGAAAAAAATAAATATTCCCGACGTCAACTGGTTAAGTGCACTAGATATACCTTGGCAAGTATATCAACATTTTGACTGATTTTGACCCTTGTAGTAGGAGGAGGGTTAAGCTTGGGCAATATCAAATTTTTTTTTTATCGACAAAATACATGTATCGTTAAACATATATTGCGATTTTCGATAGTATCGCAATTGATATTTTTTCATTCACACATCAGGCATGCAACTGCAGTTTGGCCAAAAGAAAGGAAAGTGCCAGCCACAGCCAGAGTTTGTACTTTGTTTTTCAGTTTTCAATGGCACAGCTGAGTAACCAAAAATGAGGAAATCAGCTGATCAGCTGAAAAGTTGCATGCCTGACACATGATTCCATTAGAGCCAATTACCACAGGTATGCATTCAATTCCCAACATGAATAGATTTCTTTGAGTGGTGTCGGATTAAGAACGATGGATTTCTGGGTCTGGACCCTGTACGGTGGCTCCTTTGTGATCCGACAGTCAGCTAACCACTGAAGTAGTTCGCTTTTGTTTCTCACTTCCGACTGGCCTAATTTTGCTTCCATGGAATTTCTGACTTGACTCACCGTCATGATTTATTTTAATAGCGATATATTTTTTTTATCATGATTTGCAAATACCTTGATAACACGAAAAGGTTCTCGATATCATAATCGAAAAAAAAAAGTGTTGCAATGTTATCGTGTTATTGCCCAGGCTTTAGTGTCTTAAATTCATGGGTACGTGTTTTACCTTGTAAGTATAAATCCAGAAAGCACTAGGTAACCAATCATGTAGGTGGGTCCTTGAGGTCCTATAGTGGCTGCCAACTCACGCACGTAGATCAAAATATCTAGAACCGGCTGCAAAGATATAGGAGTAGGGGTGTGATTTGACAAAAGTAATAAAATCCTGACAAATATGGAGCGGGCCTGGGTCTCCCTTTGGTCTACAGGACAAAGCCCCCTGAACCTCCTGTGGGTAGTGGGCCTGGGTCTCCCTTTGGTCTAGAGGACAAAGCCCCATGAACCTCCTGTGGGTAGCAGGCCTGGGTCTCCCTTTGGTCTACAGGACAAAGCCCCCTGAACCTCCTGGATGTTTAATTTTGGAGGATTTACAGACTCTCCACATCCCCACAAACAAGAAACTAGAGGTTTGGACACAATACAGGCTACTTCTTTCTTTCCTTGGTGGCTACTTCTCTTCTTTTTCAGGCAATTACGAGGCAAAGGGAGATTTGTAAAAAATCCTGAAATCAGGAGAAATCCTGAGAAATCACAGGCCTGTAGGAGACAAGATTTACAATTTGTTATGAAAGTACAAAGTTACTACAAGAAACAATGTTAAATCTGTATCGTTTCGGTTTGCGGTAACACCATGTGTTTATAATCTCAACTATCGCGAAGCTGAGGTACAGGTTCTGAAAATAAAGAAGCTTCGCGATAGTTGAGATAAACACATGGTGTTTATCGCAAACCAAAACGATATTCGATATTCCACCATGCAAAGCCTCAAATCGTATAATGTTTAATCTGATTTGGAAACATTTTTTTCATGCCGACAGCAATAAGTACATAATAATTGCTTTACATAAATGTTACGTGTTGAAAAGGAAATACATGAATGAATATTATTTGTCAACATGTAAGAAAATAAAGTGATCCATAATGCTTTTGTACTTTTCTGTATTGGACAGACAAAAAATTAAACTGGACATGCGATGACAGACAAAGACAAGCTGACGGCAGAGACCAGATTAATTATAAGGCTGTGCATTTTCGGTTATTTCGGGAACCGGATACCTTATAAAAACCTTCGTAACATAAATAACGAATTAGCTGTTGCAAACTGCTTACCAACCTAAAGGACATGTTGTGTACATGCAAAATCATGGTTATTGGTCTTATTTTTAAAACTAGCAGGTTCTTTCTCAAAGGCAAAAAACATTTTTTGCCTTTGAGAAAGAACCTGCTAGGTTCAAAATGTAAGGCCAATAACCATTATTTTGCAACTTCATAACATATTAGGGATGAGGGCCACAGTCATGGTACAGCCAAGCCTTTGAGAAGCCCAGCCAGGCCTAGGCATCGCCCAGGCCTATGGGCCTAGATAATCCCCTAGCTGAGCACAAGACACTTTACTAATGAATAGATCTCAAATAGCTTTTATTGCTAACAAAGACTTGACTGACACCTCGGCTGTCTTTTGTTCACAACTACAGCCAGTAGAATGAGCTTGGCTAGGCTCTCCAGAAGCCCAGGTTATGTTGATTGGCAGGTACTGTATTGTTACAGGATTAGGACTCACAAAAGACAAATTAGGAGGCCAGGTAGCCTGGGCCTGGGCCTGGCCGGGCTTCTCAAAGGCTTGGCTGTACCATGATTTTGGCCCTCCTCCCTTATTCTGTTGGTGTAACAATCTCTGTAATTTGTTGTCGAGTGTTGATGTGATGAATGTTGGTCATGGGCAGATCTGGGATAACTGACTTACTTTGCTCAGATTAGAGTACAGCTCTGCTACACTGTTGCAGAACCTCTCCACATCTTGAGTGAGCAGCTGGTCTGCATTAGCAATGCGGTTGTCAAGGTTACTCATCTTGTAGTAAGTGAAGCCCCTGTTGGAGTGGAAAAACAATGGACAATTTTGTGAGTTTTCCCACCAGGAATCGGCACAGATAGTGGAAAGAGTAATATGCAAGCCTCAAAATTCCCACTTAATTACCCACTTTAATACCGGAGGTAAGTGGTTTTTTCAGGCGGTAAATGATTTTAAAAAGTGGGTAAGTTGCTGGGTAAGTGGATCTATCCATGTTTTTATGTCATGTCCCATAACAACATGGCCAGACACTGAAATCGGGTAAGTGACTTTTGGAAATGGGTAAGAGACCCTCGCCAATCTCGTCCGCAAAAAACACTGGTTCATTCTCCCAGTATTATCGTGAGACTTGCCTGGAAAGCAGTGATGAAGCTGCAGTCACCAAAAAACTTCCATTGTTAACACCTAATCCATTGACAAAAGAGTGTTCCTGGGGGGCAATAGACCTTTTGAATTGCCAATTAAGCCTTTCCATTGTGTGGACAGATTAACGTTGGGCCATAGAGCTATGGTTGTAGCTCTATGGTTGGGCCAGCCAAGCCCAGCCAGACAAAGCGGTTACATCAAACTAGTGTGGCCAGCTTCTATTGTTAAGGTTTTTCTAAGTGAGGGCGAGAATTTTTGCGGGCGAGAATTTTTGCGGGTGAGAATTTTGATTGTTCCGGGTGGAGTTAGTGGGCGAGATTGGCTGGGTGGATAAGTGCTGGGTAAGTGACAAAAAATTTTAATTTCGAGGCTTGGTAATATGTATCACTTTTTATGAAATGTCTTTGCCTGGAAACCTTCTGAAAGATATTCAATAACCCAATATACACACTATGGCCAGCCATATTTGTCAGATTCCCTGTATGCGAAAGGTACGATCACAGCACTGACTGGCAATGCTTGAATGGGACCAGACTATTTGCTGTCCAGCCTCGGTTTGGTCCCATGGATGTGCATGGAAGAAAATATAATGGCTGCACTTTGATATAGATCTATCGACCATGAGACCAGCAGCCATCTTGTCCTTTATTAGGCCAAACAAAACAAATGTTGTGTTTCCGGTAACATGTCCACTAAAATGATGTAGGTAGGTAGGGAATTTTTTTTTTGGTTCAATATTTTTTTATATGGATTTGATGCATGCACTTACATATACTACTCAAAACAATTTAGGGAACACCGGAATAATCTCAGTTAAAGCAAGATCATTTATTTCAGATAAACACAATGTTTCATAGAATTGATGAGAAACAACTGCACAATGAAACAGATGATAAAGGATGCATGTAGTGATTACACATTTCATGACATGACTACTGAAAGAGAGAGGGGGTTGCAAATGAAAATCCCGGTTCACGGAACATTTCAAACCTATTTGATGTTAAAAATCCGGTGTTCCCTAAATTGTTTTGAGTAGTATATATGCAATATATGCATGTACAATACGTGCGCATATATACATGTATGTGTACGAATGTGCAATGTTGAAAAATATATTTTCAAAAAATTTCATCATGAAATCAATTGGTTTGTTTTCTTAATTCTTTTGTATATAAAGTACTGTGTTTAAAAAATACACACCTAGAATCAATATGTTAGACAGGATTTAGAACTAGGGTGTCCAAATTTGTTGGAAATTTCAAAACAGGGTGTCCAAATTGTTCACTTACAATACATTTACGTGTAAATGACAGATGAAATAGGGCGTTCAAAATTGAAACAGGGTGTCCAAAATTGAAACAGGGCATCCAAAATTTAAATAGGGTGTCCAAAATTGAAACAGGGTGTCCAAAATTGAAACAGGGTGTCCAAAATTGAAACAGGGTGTCCAAAATTGAAATAGGGCATCCAAAATTTAAATAGGGTGTCCAAAATTGAAACAGGGTGTCCAAAATTGAAACAGGGTTTCCAAAATTGAAACAGGGTTTCCAAAATTGAAACAGGGTTTCCAAAATTGAAACAGGGTTTCCAAAATTGAAACAGTGTGTCCAAAATTGAAACAGGGTGTCCAAAATTGAAACAGGGTGTCCTAAATTGAAACAGGGTGTCCAAAATTGAAACAGGGTGTCCAAAATTGAAACAGGGTGTCCAAAATTGAAACAGGGTGTCCAAAATTGAAACAGCGTGTCCAAAATTGAAATAGGGTGTCCAAAATTGAAACAGGGTGTCCAAAATTGAAACAGGGTGTCCAAAATTGAAACAGGGTGTCCAAAATTGAAACAGGGTGTCCAAAATTGAAATAGGGTGTCCAAAATTGAAACAGGGTGTCTAAAAGACAGCCAAACACCCCTCTGGCTAATACTATGCCTAGAATTTTTTTTTTAATCCCAATTTTTATTTTATTTTTTATTTTATAAAAATAATTCCTGACTCTACCTTTCGCGAATATTATTGGTTGTTCGGGTACTAGAAACACAACACTTTTTGTTATTAAATATGACTCATCACTTTCTACAAAATACAGAATAAAATTCAAATCTGAAACGGATTATAAGCTGATGATCCGACAGAAGTTCTTTGCCAACATAGGAGCAGTTTTACCAACATTATTTAATATTTTTTATTCTTTTATTTTGACTACTTACTTGAGGTAAAAATAATAAAAATGGCCACTGCAAAACAAAGATCTATCATATGAGGGCCCAAACCCTTTGGAATCCACCCAGAGCTGTTAGCTGTTTTCTAGAAACGGGTACTAGAAACACAACACTTTTTGTTATTAAATGACTCATCACTTTCTACAAAATGTGAATAAAAATTCAAATCTGAAACGGATTATAAGCTGGTGATCCGACAGAAGTTCTTTGCCAACATAGGAGCAGTTTTACCAACATTATTTAATATTTTTTATTCTTTTATTTTGACTACTTACTTGAGGTACTGTTCATACAGATGTGTGGTTAGACGTGTTCTGAATCGAAGTTTCAGCTCGTTTAAGCCGTACTGTGGAAAATAAATAACGGTTCAGTTTTACATGCACTGAATGACATTAACCCATCTGCAGTCTCTGTACTGTACATGTATGTCAAGACAAACGTAATTTAAAACCAGCAAAAAATTAATTTATTTTCTTACCTTCAACATGTTGTTAATCAAGGAAATCTGAAAAAGGAAAGAAATATTAGTCTTTACCATATGCTTTTTATATTTTGATAAATTTTGTGATATTTTTGATTTGGTTATATGGTTATTTCATCGATTTTGACAGCAAATTTGTATCAAGTCATGATAATTTGTTGTGAGAATATTCTTACACTAACTGCTGTCAGAGGCTCTTCTTATTATGTATGCAAAGTAACCAGTGGCCATATTTGTCTGGCACGCTGAACATCAATAACAAAAATGACTATACAATAATTAGCTTGCAAAGCACCAGTCTACATTGGATGTCAGTAGCCTCACTTTGATTCCCATTGACTTGTGTATAAAAATAATAGAAATGGCCACTGCAAAACAAAGATCTATCATATGAGGGCCCAAATCCTTTGGAATCCACCCAGAGCTGTTAGCTGTTTTCATTCAGTGTTAAACCGAACCTTTAGCCGTACTACACGTTTTTCTGTTTGTTCACATCCATATACTGTAACAGTCCCCAGAGCAAATACTATGAGGTACTCATGCAGTTTCTTCCCACACACTGCCGCACTTTGGAATTCCTTACCTGTATCCTGCTTCCATGCTACCTATAATCTGTCCCAGTTCAAACAAAATATCAACAGTTATCTTTCTACTTTGTGAATTCCTCTTTTTCTTAGCTTCCTTTTTCCCTCTTTGTTTAGTCCTCACCTTCATTAGTGGCCTTTTTTTTAGGTGTGACCTTCATAAAAATAATTTTTGTTTAAAACTAAAATAAAAACAGTAACTTAACCCTCCTACTCTAGCTGCACTTCAGTGGCAAGTAGCTATAGAGGTCAAAACCAGTCAACTACCTGTTTTGATTGTTGACCCAAATGTGCACACAGGGGCATTTTTTACTTGTTTTTACTGTCACTTTGACCACCCTGAAGTGCCATGGTCGAGCGGTTTAGTGCATCGGATTTGTGTTCTGATGGCCGAGTCGTCAGAATGTGGGTTCAAATCCCAGTCGCGACCATGGTGCTTGTGTCCTTGAGCAAGACACTTTACCATAATTGCTTCTCTCCACCCAGGGGTAAATGGGTACCTGTGAGGGCAGAGTTGGTTGTTGTGTTTGATTAGCCCTATATGCGCTGAAATGGCAGCAATTGAGCTGTATAATCCCCAGGGAGCCGAGATGGTTTCAGGAATGATTTATGAGCCTGATGAGCAGGGGAAATAAGGTAATGCGCCTTGAGCACCAGTTTGGTGGATACGTGCACCATATAAGTCCACATTATTATTATTATTATTATTATTATTATTATTATTATTATTATTATTATTATTATTATTATTATTATTATCGTAGTAGTAGTAGTAGTAAGTAGTAGGCAGGTTAATGAATGTTCCTGATGTAAACTCACCGCAGGCATAGCATAAATGAAGTTGAACAGGTACTCCTTGAAGAGAGTTATGTCCCGACCAATGATAGCACTGTTATATAATAAAGAAAGAAACTGTTTAATTCCACTGAACTCCCTGGGAGAGTATCCAGTTGCTGTTGTCCTGCTTATGTTCATGAACCGTCTTTTTGTGTTAATCCTAACCACCCCAAATTTGGAAAAATTCAGCACCATTGGAAACTGGTACTTTCACCTCTTCAAATACTACCTGGTAAGAAGTACAGGCCATAAGTGCTGAATATGAAAGATCGACGAAAATGCATGGTGCATTTTGAAGATAAGGGCATGTTTCCAAAAGTGCACTGATGGATTTTGGAGGATTCAGGAAGGTTCCTAGCCAGAATACCTATAGGGGGTTAGGGTTAAGGAAGGTTCCTAGCCAGAATACCTATAGGGGGTTAGGGTTAAGGAAGGTTCCTAGCCAGAATACCTATAGGGGGTTAGGGTTAAGGAAGGTTCCTAGCCAGAATACCTATAGGGGGTTAGGGTTAAGGAAGGTTCCTAGCCAGAATACGTAGGGGGTTAGGGTTAAGGAAGGTTCCTAGCCAGAATACGGAGGGGGTTAGGGTTCAGGAAGGTTCCTAGCCAGAATACGTAGGGGGTTAGGGTTAAGGAAGGTTCCTAGCCAGAATACGTAGGGGGTTAGGGTTCAGGAAGGTTCCTAGCCAGAATACGTAGGGGGTTAGGGTTCAGGAAGGTTCCTAGCCAGAATACGTAGGGGGTTAGGGTTCAGGAAGGTTCCTAGCCAGAATACGTAGGGGGTTAGGGTTCAGGAAGGTTCCTAGCCAGAATACGTAGGGGGTTAGGGTTAAGCAATAAACCGTCTCTTTGTATTAAGCAATTTTTCTGTTTAAATGCTCGTGTCTAGTACATTGTGATATCGAGAAGTTAATGTTAATTTTGGTTTTCGATATGACTACTGTTTCTATTTCTCACTGTACACTTGACAAGCTTGCTTTATGAGGGCCTCCACCACTTTATCATCATTACTGCTCTCCAATAATGTTATATTAATTAATGTTCAACGTTTTGATAAAGTGAAATAAATATTGAATTGAATCGAATTGAATCGCATCGCATCGCATCGCATCGCGTCGCATCGCGTCGAATCGAATCGAATCGAATCGAATCGAATCGAATCGAATCGAATCGAATCGAATCGAATCGAATCGAATCGAATCGAATCGAATCAAATCGAATCGAATCGAATCAAATCAAATCAAATCAAATCAAATCAAATCAAATCGAACTTCCATAGAGCTGCTGAGCAGAGAATTTTGCTTGACAAGTATTATAAAACAGATGAGCAACCAAAGTACACACCTTTTATGTTATGGTATGTTATGGTACTACGCCTGCATGTAATTCTCCACTGGAGATTTTCCACACATACACACGTCAACTGAAACATTACGCTAAACATAATGCACTATCATTGCCTTAGGCCCCCCCAAAAAGTCTCTGGTTTCTGGTCATCGGTCGGCTTCAAATTCGGTGTGGTGACATGCTCTTTTTTTTTCGGTAATATTTTTTTTTTTTTTTTTTTTTTTTTGGGCCAACAGGGAAATATGTGATACATGTATAAGCAGGGACCAGATTTCCCATATACGTAGTACGGTGGCTAAGAGAGGCCTCACAAACGTTCATACCCCTATGTGAAAAAACCATTTAAAACACAGCACGGCAGAAATCCAATCAATCCAGCAATTTTGGCTACAATTGGACGTCATTTCACAGCACAAAAAAAGAAAATTTAAAAATGCCGACCTGTGGGTCTGAGGCGACGTGAACGGAGACCAGAAACCAGAGACTTTTTGTGTTTGGCCTTAACGATCAACAGTGAACTAACATGGGCCCTCAAAAGCTCATGCACAGAGCAAATAGAATGTACACTGTTACCTTTCAATGGCTGTTCCATTCTGTATCATCCAAACATCACAATATGTTCTTGCCATCAACGCTAAAGCAACCAAAACAAGGTAACCAGCCTACAAAAGAACAATCGATGGTACAACATTGGTCACAATCCAATCCCAAAATGGCCAAACTAATTTGGCGTCAAAGTTGCTGGTTTCTATTAAAACACCCTGAGAAATTATACTGTTGAAATGGCTCTCGTTGTAGGCCTAAATTTAACCCTAACTACCTAAAATCCTCCAAATCCTTCTCATGGTTTTGCCTGGTTTTGCCTGATTTTGGCAGATTCAGTACTCAGTGTAGCCCAGCGAATAGAGCATGTAGCCATGTGTACCAAATCCATCAAACTCCACCGGCTACTTTTGTTGGATTCAGGACTGTGCATAGCCAAGCCATGGATGCTTTGCATTTGCCACTGTACCAATTCCATCAAAGTCCAACAATTGGGTTACCTTTTTTCCTGTATGTTGATGGCTTTTTGGAGGATTTAGGATGGTTCCTAGCCAACATTACCAATGTTGTACCTTCCCTTTAATGTATATCTTGATTCAAAGAGAGTAAGCATACTCATAGAAGCAGTTTTGCCAACATTACCAATTTTGTACCTTCCCTTCAATGTATATCTTGATTCAAAGAGAGTAAGCATACTCACAGAAGCAGTTTTGCCAACATTACCAATGTTGTACCTTCCCTTCAATGTATATCTTGATTCAAAGAGAGTAAGCATCCTCATAGAAGCAGTTTTGCCAACATTACCAATGGTGTAATTCCCTTCAATGTATATCTTGATTCAAAGAGAGTAACCATACTCATAGAAGCAGTTTTGCCAACATTACCAATGTTGTACCTTCCCTTCAATGTATATCTTGATTCAAAGAGAGTAAGCATACTCATAGAAGCAGTTTTGCCAACATTACCAATGTTGTACCTTCCCTGTGACCTACATATACTCACTTCTGCTGTGAACCATCCTGGAACAAGGACCCGGAGTACCCTGACCAAACGTCTGTCAATAAAGAAGAATAACACTGATTCACAATATGGCACAACACACCGATCCAGGTTTGGTCCTAGACTCTAAAAACTCAGACAAACCTAGTCTTGCATCCAGACTTTTAAGAGAAGTCTATTTGCACTGCCATTGTGTGCGGGTACAGTGACATGTGCACACATTCACCTATTAAACGTCTGGGCTCTAGACTAAACAATTAAAGACCTTTATTATTCTCTGAACAGATTCCCAGTCACAGGCCTCCCAGTGTCTAATCTACCAAATATAGGTTTTTTAAATAGGTTTTTAAATAGGTTTTTAAATATAGGTTATTATAGGTTTTCCAAATACCAAAATATAGGCTTTTATAGGTTATTTTCCGTGATTATGCAGTGTTAACTCCTAGCACTAGCTGTATATCACTACATGCATTCACAGAACCACGTGCCTTGCTATTAAGATTAACCCTAACTCCCTAGACAACAAAGGCAGTTGGAGGATTTTGAAGGATTTTTATTGTTCAGTAACAATGCTTAGGGAGTTAGGGTTAAGGATACCTACTTGAAGAAGACAAGATCAACTGCGGCTTTGTCTTTCTTGCTTCTCTGAATAAGAGGTTGATCCTGTCAATAAGACAACAGACAAATAAAATCATTACATAGTTAGTGCTTGGACGGTTAGCCGGTTAACTAACTGAAACTGCACTAACCGTTTATTAACCCTTTAACTCTCCTACAATCAGTGCAATTTTTGAAACAACCCATTCAGGCCACTCCAAGCCATTAGCTGTTGCCAGTGGCCTCCTATGGTTACCCTTCTGTGCACTGTCACACCACTGAGATTACAGGGTAAGGTGGTCTCCCATTGATACACTGTAGGCCATACTAATATGTTCAAACATTTACAGTGGCCTTGGGTGGCACACAGTTGATTTTGTAAGATTACTTGGAAAGGACAGCAGGCTTGTACATGTATGTACTGAAGGTTGCTCAAGAACAGAATTTAGGGATCGGAGTGGCCGCCATGTGTAGGAGGGTTAACCTTCCCAAATCCTTCAATATCCTCTTTGCATAACTGAAGGATTTTGAAGGATTGAGGTTATTAAGAAATTGCAGTGGTGAAGGATTTAGAAGGATTGAGGGCAAATGTGATTATTTGCTTGGTGGATAATGGAGGATTGATGTTATCAGGCTATATATGACATTAGATGAAAATGGAGGATTGAGGTTATGGTGTATGTAGGTCTGTCCAAAAAATGATTCTGGAGGATTGAGGTTAATTTGCTAATCGGCTAACCGAAACCAATATTTGGAAGAATTTGCCACCCATTTTGTTGTTCTAGACATTCTTTTTTGCCGCATTGATTATTAAACAATCATTGTGGGAAGTTTATTGATGCTTTTTTATTGAAAATGTACACACATTGTTTCATTTGCCGATTATATATCTAGTTTTTGTGGCATTCAGGTGCTGACTTTCGGTTAACGAACCGCGAAAGATTCGGTTAAACAGTTAGCGAACTAGCAGGTAACTCCCCGCACTATTCTAGGCTTGGGCAAAACCAAAAATAATGGGGTACGACTCGGTGATCACAGAAATATTGGGGTGCAACTCCAAACAGGAATTGTCATTCCATTCAGAATCTATCCCTACCTTTATGCACGGAAAAAAGTACCCCCCCCCCCCCCAGATAACTTAATAATAATAATAATAATGTGTACTTATATAGCGCACGTATCCACCAAACTGGTGCTCAAGGCGCATGACATTATTACCCCTGCTCATCAGGCTCATAAATCATTCCTGAAACCATCTCAGCTCCCTGGGGAGTATACAGCTCAATTGCTGCCATTTCAGCGCATATGGGCTAGTCAAACACAACAACCAACTCTGCCCTCACAGGTACCCATTTACCCCTGGGTGGACAGAAGCAATTATGATAAAGTGTCTTGCTCAAGGACACAAGCACCATGGTCGCGGTTGGGATTCGAACCCACATTCTGACGACTCAGCCATCAGAACACAAATCCGATGCACTAAACCACTCGACCATGGCACTCCATTTATGTGATGTTACTTACTATTACTTATGCAGGTTTGCTGATATAGATTGATACACAAGGCCAAAAATAAAAGTCTCCTGTTTCTGGTCTCCTCGCGCGTCGCCTCAGACCAGCGAGTCAGCATTTTTAGTTTTTTGATTTTTTGCTGTGAAACGATGTCCAATAATTATTGGATCAATTGGAATTCTGCTACGCTGTGTTTTTACATAGCCTCTCTTAGCCACCATACTTTGGGAATTTGGTTCCATGTACACATGTTAACATGTATGGCAGGTAAAACTTATAGCTTTGCATGGTGAAGAGGATAAGTAAGACTAATTGCGGTGACACCATGTGAAATTCTCAATTGAGTCGTAATTAGTTCTGAAAAGAACTGGAGGTTACAACTCAACGTTTCGATCAGTATGCTCTGATCGTCCTCAGGAGAATGATCAGAGCGATCAGGACGATCAAAGCATACTGAGGACGATCAGAGCATACTGATCGAAACGTCGAGTTGTAACCTCCAGTTCTTTTCAGATCTAATTACTACTCAATTGAGAATTTCACATGGTGTCACCGCAATTAGTCTTACTTAACATGTATGACATAAAAAAAGATTACCCCCCCAAAAAAAATGTGATTTTGAAGCTGACCTATGACCAGAAACTGGAGACTTTTTTGGGTGGGCCTAAAGGGATATTCAGAATAATTTCTTATCAGTTCCCAGCTTATCTTTAATACAAAATGTATGTACTTGAGCTGGTAGCCTATTTTGATATGCTTAGCAAAAGTAGTTGCTTAACAACATTCTTTTCGGTTACTTACATCTATACTTGCAGGCAAATCGGCAACACTGAAAAAAACAAGGAGACACATGAAAAACTATGAAATATTTCACGATCAACAGGGCATGGAATCAGAGTGTCAGTTTTAGATAAACTCATTGACTGAAAATAATACCCCACATGATAAGGTCATATTACCGTTGCCGCTGCATAAATGAGCCAGTAATTTTCAGTCAATGTGTTCATCTTGAACTAGGACACCGATTTCCAAGCACTGTTGAAAGTCTGCTCTGATCGTGACGATATTGACTCTAGTTCACAAGTTCACTAGATCACCCAGGTTTATTTAAATTCGTTCTTTATTTCATCAGAACATTAATAATGTACTAATTTATTGTGTATTTATTTTGTTTATCTCAAAATTCTTGTTGGCATTATGATACATATAAGTCATCTAACACAAGTCATCTAACACAAATAATTCCCAAATTGCACAAACCCCTAATTTGCACAGTATCATGAGCATCATGATCAATCTCAAGATTGCGCTCAACATAACCGCCACTTTTTCTCATTCAACATAACCAATAATGTAATCTTACCTACTCAGTAAGGTGGATGGAGAACATATGGGTGATGATGGACATATACTTCAAATTATTCCAGGATATTTATTTCATGAAAAATCAGGCATTTTTGGTATACGATGACTTCCTCAGTCATGTCAGTCTGATCTTGTCAACTCCCCCGTTAGTGACCAACACAGTCATTGTACATGCGCAGTGGCAACTATAATACTTTTAATAGGATCCTTCTATTTTCTGAAGGGGAGGATTTTTTTAGAAGGGAAATAAAGTCCAAAAACCATCATAAAACTATTAAAAGTGGATTTTAAAGATAGTTTTTGCTTTCTGTACCCCCAAAAAATCGATAGAATCATTTTTTAACTGGTTAGTGGTTACAAAAAATTTCAAAACCCCCTTATAAAGTGGCGGTTGGATACGACATTCTGTCTGGATTTAGGCCTACATGTAATGTTAAAACTTATAAAAGGGAAATACTGTCCAAAATCCATCATATAAGTGGGTTTTAAATACAGTTTTCGTTTATCTGTAACCCCAAAAATCGATGGGACCTTTTTTAACTGGTTAACTGTTAACACGTTAGTGGTTGACATTTTTTTCTAAAAAATACTTTAAAATGACATGTCGGAAATAGACGCCTATCCATGAATTACAAGAAAAATTACTTTTTGGTCTTTATATTATAAACAGTAATTTCAGTACATATAATCACCAAGTGTGGCCATACCTTTCAACTCGATGTATACGTTTCTGTTTACGGTTTTTCTTAAGAATATGGACAAGGAAAGCGCCGGTAACGACTGCAGCCGAAAGCCGGCTCGACAGGAACTTGCTAAACACGGGCGCCATCTTTTTAGCGAAGAGAGCAACGGTCAATGTTTACACTTTACAGGGGCCGGGGATCGAGGGAACGTTACCTGACGTACATACACTGACATCTCTATTTTTTAGTAGAGATTCCCACTGATCAGTGGCTAACACACGTATACCCGATTAATTATAAAAGTTCAGATCGCCCGTTTATCGCTATTTTAACGGCAAATTCCGGATGTATTTATTTATTTATTTATTTTTATATTAATTAATTGAGGGTTTAAAATCCTACATTTCTCAAAATAATCGTGATGGAAGCAGGGGCGTGGCACAGGCATTTTCTTGGGGGTGGAAGCCAATTTGGCGGACAGACATCAGTGGCGTAGCCAGGATTTTCATAGTGGGGGGGGGGGGGGGGGGACATTTTTTGTTGGTCAATTTACAGACACAACACTAATATGACCAGACAAATTTACATTGTTTTTCCCAAAAAATGGACAATCTCTAAAGTCACTCAACCACTAAAATACAATGTATTAAAAAGTCATAACAACTGATAACAAGCAACTCGTCAAATCTTAGGAAATGCTTAGGAAATGAAACACGATACATTTGCAGTCGGCTCTAGGTTTGCCGACTGCAAATTTATTCTGGACCAACCCTTGTTCTAATACCTTTACTATTAAACCATGATTAAACGAAGCTTCTGATATTTTTTGTGAAGTATACAATTTAAAAGTATTTTCCTTTTATATTTCTAAAAAGGTTTATCAATGTTCCAATGACAACAAAACATGTTGGAAAATGCTGATAAACCACTTTTTTTTTTCTTTTTTTTTTTTAGCTTATTGGCACGGAAACGAACTTTCATTGTCTGGATTTAGGCGCATTATTGGCATACACGTTATTGTGTTTATTAAAATGCATTATGAACCTTTTGAACTAGTTATATATAATTTCTTTACGATCAATATTAATAATAAAATAATAATATTTGCATAAAGATATGAAAGCAACAGCTCGGTGCCTGCACTGCTCGGCCCGGCCAACCGCTAGTGAAAACTCAGTCGCGCTATTGACATAATGACAGTTGTCATGAAAAAGGATTAATCCTATTTCATTTATTATTATTATCATATTATTATTACTATTGTTGGTTTATTTCATTAAAAACATGGCCGAATTGTGTTTACATTTACAAAGTTAAGACAAAATATATATTTGAAAAACATTGTAGAAAATAATCATAATAAATACAAATGTATACAAGTTAAAATAAATTAATTTAAAAAATTTAATTAAAATTTACAAATTAACCCTAACCACCCCAAATCCATCAAAATCAGCACTTTCAGAAACTGGTGCTTTCACCTCTTTAAACGGGGCAAAATTAATAACTGGCAAGAAGTTACAGGCTATAGTGCTGAATATGAAAGAATTATTCGATGTGAGTAGATAAGAAATTAATAGAGATCTTCCCTGGTAACCCATTAAACCGGAATTTAAATTGAGTCAATGGCGCACGCTAATGAGTGGCGATCTGTTTTTTCTCTCTCTGCAGACGTAACTAGACAATATTGAAGCAGATTATCGTACCAGTAATGATACAGAAAGTCCGGTCTTCATTGGTAGATGAGTGAAGGGGAGTGACCCCGAGTAATAAAACAACATGACAGGTTAGTTACTCAGTTAAATTTGAGACACTTGAAACAAAAGTATTACATGTGTCACCGCAATTAGTCTTACTAATATCCTCCTCACCATGCAAAGCTACAAGTTTTACAAAAGTATTACATGCATCGCTACCCCCATCGTCTACCCAGCCAAGGATCTACTCGGCAGACGTCACTGGAAGCAAAGTGCTCGCCGACAACTTCTGGTCCAGTTTCATGAAAGTTTTACATACACCCCAGAAGCGTCAGAAATGGTAAACATAATGGAGTGGACGCCCAATGATGTCGTCATGATATGGAATTCCTATGGAATTCCACATCTGCCATTCTAAACGTCGCCCGTCGACCGTCGCCCGTCGACCGTCGCCCTTCTAAACGTCACGCGTCGCCCGTCGACCGTCGCCCTTCTAAACGTCGTCCGTCGCCCTTCTAAACGTCGCCCGTCGACCGTCGCCCGTCGACCGTCGCGCGTCGCCTTCAATGTGATTGATCAATTGACCCTCGCTGTATTTTTTGTAATGAAATAGAAGCATCAAATAAAATCTGAAAAAAACAAGCCTTCCTTCCAAGTTCCTATGTGAATTTTTCCAATATTCTTATATAGCAAAATGGAACAGAGATATGTTTGTTTATGAAATTGTGATTTTTGATGTGATTTTGTCTATTGTTAGTGAAACTTATTATCTATTTAGTATTGTGGGCCTATAAATGGGTAATAAACTGGTCCAACCACTCTCAAAGATATAACAATATTACTTTCCCTGTGACACTGAACTGAACATGAACAGAAATCATTTGACACTAATACATTTAAAAGTAACCCAATTAAGTGTCCGTAAAAAATGATACTAAATCTCGGGCTTCTGACAGCTGACAAAATGAAACTGGGCTTTGACGCTAGGTCACAAAACACGAGACTGGTCACGGGGGCGTGTTATTAGTCTTATTATATGAAATCTCCAGGTTATTTCGGGGTTAACGACAAGAAAATACATACACCCAGGCAACTAATCTCCAGGTTAATAAGCAGCTTGGAGTGAAAGAACAGTATTACTCATTACATATTTTCCTGACTGTATAAATATTTTACGCTCGTCTGATATGCCTATTATTGGTTCAAAGCTACAATCCCTTGGTATTGCAATATTTTTACTTCACGTTTACTTCACGTTTCTGATGTTGTCAATATTAAATATAATTATATCATATTATCTGAATGATTATGTTTAGATGATTTGGGGGTGAGAAGTGAACTGAATGTGTATTTTGTTGGGTTTATTTCTTTGAGAGTGGTTGGACCAGTTTATTACCCATTTATAGGCCTACAATACTAAATAGATAATAAGTTTTACTAACAGTTATATTCCTATATAGAGACAAAATCACATCAAACATATCTCTGTTCTACTTTGCTATATAGGAATATTGGAAAAATTCACATAGGAACTTGAAAGGAAGACTTGTTTTTTTGCAAATTTTATTTGATGCTTCTATTTCATTACAAAAAATACAGCGAAGGTTAATTGATCAATCACATTGAAGGCGACGGTCGACGGTCGACGGGCGACGGGCGACGCGCGACGTTTAGAAGGACGACGGGCGACGTTTAGAAGGGCGACGTTTAGAAGGTCGACGGTCGACGGTCGACGGTCGACGGGCGATGGGCGACGGGCGACGCGCGACGGTCAACGGTCGACGCGCGACGTTTAGAATGGCGACGGGCGACGTTTAGAAGGGCGACGGGCGACGTTTAGAATGGCAGATATGGAATTCCATATCATGATAATCGACCCGAACCTAAACCGAACACAGTGGCCTATTGGAACAGAAACTTACAGGAGCTGATGGATATGTACCCACTGCCAACGTAAACGTGAGAACGGTTTTTCTCTAGTTCAGCAGAAATTTTAGGCTTCTAATTCCCTTGATAAGAGGACGAAAGAAAAACAACTTTCATACGAGATATTTCATAAAACAAATGATCAAAACAATCGTCTAATAATTATCTTTAATGCTCAAAGACAGTTAAAACAATCTGATTGAACGAAACATGGCCACGCTTGGGTGTATTAACGGATTGTAAGACCGCCCCCATATGCATTATCCGTGAAAATAACAAATAATTCATATATGCGTTAACCGCAATTTAAAGTTGAAAATTCATCGGTTGTGGATTAGTAAGTTTATCTCTGACATTTAAAAAATGAAACCGAGATGGGTATTTATAATTGGGTCTAGCTTTTCAGTCTTTTCAGTAAGCCAGGATAAAGACTTTAACAAGGTCTTTAAAAGTTAATGCCGGAAGGCCTTTATCGTCCGTACGCGCTCTGGACCCCTCATTCTTTATTTTTATTTAAATTTATTTATTTGGAATTACACTTTTGAAACAGTGGCACATGATGTATGTAAATATCGGTGCATCCATCAAAACAATTTCTAAGTACAATAGTTACAACAATTAATATTTATAAAAATAACAATATTTAATAATAAGAATATTATCCTGTGGTCATCCTGTGGTCAAGACCGCCTGACGAACTTGCATTTCCTTGTTATTGTCAAGTTATCATGATGTGACATCAATTTATTTACCCACTTATTTAGTATACCGTAAGTTTTATCCATGCACAGGTAAGTTTCTGACAGTTATGTACGACGGTACGTCTACGTTCTTCCCTATGGTAAAAGAGTATGTCATATATTAATTAAAATAAAAATGCCAGGAAAAAAAGACCTGTCAATAACAGAATACGTGCATGCGCTCAAGGGCAATCAAACGATTGCCTGAACGGCTCTAATACAAAGATTGTGTTTGTCTTCAATATTGATCACACTGTGGGATCGAGAAGCTGATTCGGCAGCATGGAGGACAATTATACCGCCAATCTTTCGCCCGTGGGAGGAATTCTTTCCGGTGTCTTCGTTCTAACATCCAGTGAGTTGATTTTCATTTGTTTGTGTTATTTGTACAATTGTAGAGTTATAAATATGATTATATGACAATATATTACATCCGTATAATGGACATATATAGTTATTTTGTCTGATCATCTTTTGCTTAAAATTCAGAAAAGCCTTATATATGGTGGCCCTGAAGGGACATCGCACATCGCAAATATCTTTGCAAATATTTGCGATGTTTGCAAATATTTGCAATGTCGCAAATATCTTTGCAAATATCTTTGCAAATATTTGCGATGTCGCAAATATCTTTGCAAATATCTTTGCAAATATTTGCGATGTCGCAAATATCTTTGCAAATATCTTTGCAAATTTGCAAAGATATTTGCGATGTGCGATGTCCCTTCAGGGCCACCATACTTATACTACACCAATATACTGGGCTCATGTTCATAGATCCGCTTAAGCTAAGCAGCCGATTTTTGCT
The DNA here is from genome assembly GCA_029582265.1 of Zoroaster sp. YZ-2022. NCBI lineage: Eukaryota > Metazoa > Echinodermata > Asteroidea > Forcipulatida > Zoroasteridae > Zoroaster > Zoroaster sp. YZ-2022. The sequence goes on along the minus strand of CM055825.1, from coordinate 5,719,308 downwards.
TACTGTACGTTTTTCTTTTCATAGCGCTGCTAACCGTTAAGTATGGTAGCCCTGGAGGGACACACAAGACTTAAATATTGATGTCAAATTTCATGGAAAATTTTGCGACTTTTCCCCAAGTTGCGAAATTTGACGTCAAATTTCATGTCTGCGACTTTTCCCCGGTCGCGAAATTTGACGTCAAATTTCATGTCTGCGACTTCACCCCATAGCCCAGAAGGGACACCAAAGACTTAAATATTGACGTCAATATTCATGGAAAATTTCGCGACTTTTTCCCGGTCGCGAAATTTGACGTCAAATTTCATGTCTGCGACTTCACCCCATAGCCCAGAAGGGACACCAAAGACTTAAATATTGACGTCAATATTCATGGGAAATTTCGCGACCTTTTCCCGGTCGCGAAATTTGACGTCAAATTTCATGTCTGCGACTTTTCCCCGGTCGCGAAATTTGATGGATCTTCTAATGGAGATCAATGGTATCCACGTACGAAGCTGGACCAATTTAGACTGGTCCCCAGTCTTTATTCTTATTCACGAGCCTCAAAGCGTGACGTCAGATTTTCAGGCTGTAGGCAGAATTTGACTTTGTTAATAAGATTTTGAATTTTTACAACACATAGGCCCTACGGTAAACGCAAGTCCCGAGCTTTCTAATTTCTTTCGTAAATCCTTATTGAGAAAAGGGTGTTCAATGCATTTCCAATGGGCTTCTGATGATTGTTGGTGCCAGCACATGCGAAGTGGGCGTGGTTGATGTTGGAATTATGTCACACTTACGAAGGGGGGGGGGGAATCTCGCAGAGCTGCTAAGCAGAGTTGCTTACTAGAAATTTTTGCTTAGCAAGTTATGTTTGTTACCAGCCAGAGTTCCATACACAATATGTTTGTGATTTGGCTGGTAGTCTGCATTCGAATGCTTAGCGAAAATATTTGGTAAGCAAAATTCTCTGCCAATGCTTGGGTGCAGCGGCGTAGCCACGGGGGGGGGGCCTGGGGGCACGTGCCCCCCACAAATTTCCAGTGCCCCCAGGTGCCCCCCCCCCCACGAAAACTCCTCATAGTGCCCCAAAAACAGAAAAGATAAAGAAAAGGGAAAAAACCCATACCCCTGGCCCCCCCCCCAATGAAAAGCAATTCCCCCTGTGCCCCCCCCCCCCACTGAAAAAGTCCTGGCTACGCCGCTGCTTGGGTGTACACTAAATTTAGTGTTTTTCGCCATTGGCAAAATATTATCCAATTGTCCTCCATTTTTTTCTTCAGAATTTCACATTGTGTCACCGCAATTAATCTTACCAATTGTCCTTCATCGCCAACGCAGCTGCGCGTCTTAATTTATTCTGGTTACTGATCAAGGATAAAGCATTGCATCAGGGAAATTGAAGATTTACATCTCCACAGTAATTATATTATCCTGATAATCGCCTGTGTTTAATTTTGAAACTCGTTATAGTTTTACAATCCCTGTGTTTGTCGATTCTTATAAATTATGGATGCATTCACAGACATTAAGTTAAATGTATCTCTTAATTTTTGAGGTGTTATTTAAAACCTTTATAAACATGTTCTATGTCATAGTATGTGTAAGCGTCCTCTGTTGGCAGAATTATAGTCAGATTTCTAGAATTTTTGAGGACAATGTCAAATCAGATTCTAGAATGATAAATTGTTTGTAAGAATTGTGTAAAAAGTAAGGATTTTCTGAAAATGTCTAACCTATAAATAAAGTTACATGTTGTCACCAAACGCTGATCTGTTCGTCCGTCTCACTGTAAGTTGTACCGTGTTCGCCAGTTCGTGGATAAATTCCTTCCTCCAATGATTGAAGCCGAGGACATTCGAGGTTCTAAAGAGTGCCCGCGTTGGATTCGATAGCACATTTATCACAACCATTGTCTTAAGCTTGATTTGAAATTGATGATTAACTTGTAAACTTAATTTCAGTGTATTAATTTAAGTTTGATTTATTTTGCATGGAGACCGCTCTTTGTATTACTATTACTTATTAGTAGTACTTGTAGGCAAGTGTTTCCAAACGTTGAGGGCGCAATTCAATACCGAAAATTGCCATACCTAGGCACTAGACGTCTAGTAATCTGAACGTGAACTACATATTTTGGGTGCCAAGCTAAACAAGATGTCAGCCTCCATTTGCAACAATATTTGTACTAAGATTTGTAACTAACAATGCCAAAGAATGCCTCTTGCAAAAATATCCCGACGAAGTGTTTTGATTGCTTTGGTTTCCTTCAGTCTGTTTTCCCTTGCCGTGCAGATTTATCTCTTGGAGTGGGCAGGGATATTCAGTTTGAACAATTTGTGGGTAAGCCTAATTTCTATAGTATAGTTCTAACGTTATTGTTGTAATGTTAACTCCGACTAAATCTGTTAACAGTTAACTTAAGCAGTGTTATTATTTTTCAAAATTCATCAACTGGGGTAGAATGTTGAACCCGGAAAGAATGTCAAACCCAACCGCCACTTGTGCACAATATCAAAGCAGATCATCCAGATGACAAAATGGCCAACATTTCACTGGATGTGTGCATACATTTATGTGCGTATCCCACGCATTGTCGCAAATCTGTTCGGCCGCGGCCTCAATCTCGGGTTGAATCGCCGTGGCGAAGACACCGTGGAGATGGCGCTTTGTAACGTTTCGCTGAGGCCGTTCTTTTTGACGTAACCAGGAGATTTTTTTTCGAAGACGTAGATCAAATATTCTACTTCAACCTCATTCTCAAATTTTCTGAATGCGGCATCTAGAAGTTTCCAAAAAATATTCTCGAAATTTGGGTTCGCTCTTGCTCATCAAAACCATCGACGATTTACCAAAAGTTTAGTAAAATCACTTATCAAACCACAAAAATCATTTTTCTATACTTGTTTTCTACCTCTTGGCCAATTTTGACGGCGATTGATCGCATTCACAGACAGTTATGTTTTTTGAGTGTGTTATTTAAACATCGATGTCAACCAAAGATTGTATTGCGCGCTCTGTTGGCAGCTTATAGTCAGATTTCTAGAATTTTCAGTCCGACAAATGTCAATCAGCTTAAATGATACATTGGCGTAACACAATTGTAAATATTAGTTTTCATGAACTTATTTCATTTTACATGTTGTCAGTCCAATGTCATCTTTATAAATCAGGGATAAGAATTTCGCCAGTTCAGTGGATAAATTCCTTCCTCCAATGATTAAACATTTCTAGATTTGCGTTGATTTTATCCATTTTTAAAATCTATTTTCATTATTTTGTTTTATATTTCCAGTCCAATATAATTTATAAGATTGTTTTAATATTACATTAAATCAGGATGAGAGGAACGATTTGAGTGTAAAATACCGAAAACAATCCTCAGACGTCTAGTAATTTGAGTGAAATTTTTTTTTCATAATTTTTTAATTTTATTATTTTTTTAACACATTTTTTTGTATTAAGATTTGTAAATCAGCACTACAAAACAAACTGATCATTGAATTAGCCTGAAATAGGTTATTATTCTTCTCTTTCCCAAGCATTCCAGTGATACCAACCTTTTGAAAATCGGACAAGAATTAAGAAAGTTATGATATGGAATCCGAGAAAATCTAGGAAACGGGTCACAACTCAAATGTACATTTCTTATGTTTTTCCTTATAAAATAATTGCCATTTACGGGCCTAAAATTGCCGGATTCAACATGTCATAACTTCCTTATTTTTGGTCACAGGAAGATGATCCTTATATCATTGTAATCGTCTATTCAAGACCTTGACAATGATACCAGTTGTATTGGAATCTGTTGATTTTGAAAATTTTTGTCACATAGCTACATACATTCCTTGCTCAAAATCTCCCAAACGATTGCTTCCAATCCTCATTTTTCCGGGTAGAATGTCGTATCCGACTGCCATTTGTTCTCATTCAATATAACCCATGATGTAATCTTACCTACCCAGTAAGGTGGAGAACATATGGATGATGATGGACATATCATGCATATACTTCAAATTATTCCAGGATATTTATTTCATGAAAAATCAGGCATTTTTAGTATACAATGTCAATGACTTCCTCAGTCATGTCAGTTTGATCTTGTCAACTCCCCCATTAGTGATCAACACGGTCATTGTACATGCGCAGTGGTAACTATTTTTTAATAGGATCCTTCTATTTTCTGAAGGGGAGGATTTTTTTAGAAGGGAAATAAAGTCTGAAAACTGTCATAAAAGTGGATTTTAAAGATAGTTTTTGTTTTCTGTACCCCCCAAAATGGATAGAATCATTTTTTAACTGGTTAGTGGTTGCAAAAAATTACAAAAAACCCCTTAAAAAGTGGCGGTTGGATACAACATTTTTCCCCATTTTCCTCTCCTTAAGTGTGTTCTCTATCATCTTTTAAAGGAAAATCTGTGATATTTGGTCATATGTCGACAGAAAAGTGGCGGTTGTATTCTACATTCTTTCCTTGAACCCAACCGCCACTTTTTCTCATTCATTATAACAATAATGTAATCTTACATGCTTATTAACCCATGTGGAGAACATAATATGGCTGACGATGGACATATGCTTAATGGAACAAATCGGGCATTTTAGGTATATGATAACTTCCTCAGTCATGTCAGTCTGATCTTGTCACCTCCCCCAAAATGTGGCCAACACAGTGGTCGTACATGTCAACTATAATGGGATTCTTTTATTTTCTAAAGGGGAGGATTTTTATTAGAAAGGAAATAAAGTATGAAAATCATCATAAAAGTGGATTTTAAAGATAGTTTTCGATTTCTGTACCCCCAAAAAACGATAGAATCATTTTATAACTGGTTGAAAATTTAAAAAAAAAAATAATTAAAAGTGGCTGTTGGATTCGACATTCTGTCCATCAACTGACCACAAACATTCAAATATACAATCGTTCGTAACTCTACATGTACGTGATGTTATAAATGTAATGTAAATGGAAGGAAAAAGTAGAAAACATTGGTAATTAACAGATATTCCAAAAAATTCCCCCAAAACACTTAAAAAGTGGCTGTCTGATACGACATTCTTTCCTTTCAAATTAACAAAATTGTTATCTAAAACTGAAAAGCTTATTTAGTCTTAGCCCCACTAGTGCGGCACAGACCTGTATCCTTGGCCACACGCTTGCTCCATTGACATTAACATTCTTGATTTTGTAAATTCTTAGCGCTCAAATTGACAATATTTGCAACTGTTTTGATACACTAGATACGTTCCTTACATGTTGAATTATCAAAGCGGCAAAAAGAAGGAAAAAATGGTGATTTTACTTATATACTACTCAAAACAATATAGGGAACACCGGAATAATCTCAGTTAAAGCAAGATCATTTATTTCAGATAAACACAATGTTTCACAGAATTGATGAGAAACAACTGCACAATGAAACAGATGATAAAGGATGCATGTAGTGATTACACATTTCATGACATGACTACTGAAAGAGAGAGGGGGTTGCAAATGAAAATCCCGGTTCGTGGAACATTTCAAACCTATTTGATGTTAAAAATCTGGTGTTTCCTAAATTGTTTTGAGTAGTATATTTAAATTTCGTGACATATGGGACAGAAAATGTTACACTACGCTCGGCAGATTTTAAAGAAGGCGGCCATTTTAATTTAGTTCAGCTTGCGTGCGCAACAATTTTATGGCAGCTGTTTGATGTGTGCACAGACTTGTTTTATTTTTTGTAAAAATACAAAAAGTCTGTGCACACATCAAACAGCGGTTGTAAAATTGTTTCGCACACAGGGTGAATCAAGTTAAAATGGCCGCCTTCATTAAACTGCCGAGTGTAGTGTAACATTTTCGGTCCCATGTCACAAAATTTAAATGTTTACAAGTAAAATTTGTTCAGCCGCTTTGATAGTTCAACATGTAAGGAACATATCCAGTGTGTCAAAATAGTTGTATTCGTCAATTTGAGCGCTAAGAATTTACAAAATCGAGACTATTAGTGTCAATCCCAATGATAGTTTTTTTTACAGTAGTCTCCAGTGGCCTCAGAGTTTTACATACAAGATTACTTAAAAGGGTTAGTGTGGCTTATATGCACAAATGATATGTGTACAAACATATTGGACATTTAGTGGTTGGGCGTGGCCTCCATGTGTAGGAGGGCTAGTGAAGCTAAACTTGGTGTAAATTTGGTATACCAAGCATCCTGAGAAATTATTTTGCTTGGAGAAAACTTGAATTATGTCAAATTTCAAATTGTTAACCCTCCTATGCCCAGGCTGAAATTTGGCCCAGTAAGCACCGCACCCACAGACAGTCACTTGAGTATTTTTGGTTGCATTGCCAATTGGTAGGTCAAAGCACAGAGTCACACAGAGCTGTGTATGTACTGTCGAGTGGTTTTGGTTTGACCTATCCTAGCCACATGTCCTTGCATTTATTTGAGTGCACTGCACAAAGTCAATGGGTTGGGAGTTACATACAAATTTTGAGTGTCTTTGATTGTTAAACCTATAGGAGGGTTAAAGGGACAGTATTGTCACAATCAACAGGGCATGGAATCGGAGTGCTAGTTTTAGATTAACCCTCCTACTGTTTGACCATTTGAAACCATTCAAAATTTCCACTGACCAAAATGGCCATTGGTTTTGTACACAATGGTGATACCATTTGAAAAGTGTTGGTAGCAAGCTTTACTACCATTCATATCCATTCAAATGGTTTTTGAATGGTGGATACACTACACCTTGGTGTGTTTCCATAGCCGAATGGTTTCAAAGGGTGAATGTACTACACAGTGGCTTATAAATCATTCAAATGGTTTTGAATGGTGGATACACTACACCTTGGTGTGTTTCACAAAACGAATGGTTTCAAATGGTGCATCAACTTGTCTGAAAAAGGCACCAGAACTAGGAGGGTTAACATAGTAACTGTCATAATAACCCACATGATACGGTCATATTACCGTTGCTGCTGCATCAATGAGCCAGTAATTTTCAGTCATTTTGTTCATCTTAAACTAGGACACCGATTCCATGCCCTGTTGAAAGGGACGATATTGTCCCTTTAACCCTCCTACAACAGCTGCACTTCAGTGGCAAGTAGCTATAGAGATCCAAATGTGCACACAGGGGCATTTGTGACTGGATTTTACTGTCATTTTGACCACCCTGAACAATACCAGACAATGCTTCTACCAGTCAAAAATGGTTGACTCATTTTGACCTGTAAATGTACTGACTACACTTACTTGACTTTTAAGTGCACTAGATATACCTTGATTTAATTTTTGCCCTACACCGACGTGTGAATTTCATCAAACTATAGACATACCTTGTTAAGTATATCAACATTTTGACTGATTTTAACCCTTGTAGGAGGGTTAAACAGGAGGTATAAAAACATGATTTTTAATGAAATTTTCGCAGGTTAGTTTTATGATACATTTCTTGAAAATTCGATGGTTAAAATGAACATACATTGTACATTACCAAAATCCCAATGTTGTACCTTCCCCTTAACCCTCCTACTGATAGACCATTTGAAACCATTAAAAATTTCCACTTTCAAAAATGCCCATTGGTTTTGTACACACATGGTGATACCATTTGAACAGTGTTGGTAGCAAGCTTTACTACCATTCAAATCCATTCAAATGCATAGAGGGTCCATTGATTCACCACTTAGAAGTATCCAAACAAGGTTTTGTATTAGCTGTACTACCATTTGGAAAGATCCAAACAAGGTTTTGTATTACATTGTAGCTGACCTACCATTCAGAACCATTTGGGGAAATCAATACTGTACACAGTTATTTCACCATTCAAAACCACAAAAGCGAATGGTTTCAAATGGTGCATCAACTTGTATGAAAAAGGTACCAAAAGTAGGAGGGTTAAACAAAGATATTAATGTTAATATTCATGTTACTTTACAGAATTTGTCTTTCAGTGGTGAAGAGCTACATACACACAGCAGAGTGATATCTCCATATGTAAGTTCAGCACCCATTAACCCTAACTCCCTAGGCCATTTGCTTTATACATATAACCTGAATCCTTCCTAACTCCTTAGACCCATTTGCTTACACATAACCTGAATCCTTCCTAACTCCCTAGGCCCATTTGCTTACACATAACCTGAATCCTCCAAAATCCTTCAGTAGTAAAGCAAGCACATGACATGTATGCACACATGTATTTCTAATCTGTGATACATGTACATGGTCAAGGACCCTCCCTGCATGCATGGAGCAATAAACAGTGTCCACTGACCCAAGCACTGACCTTGCAATCACTACAACAAACATGGATGTACATGTACCATGGAAAGGCAAGTATGCCAAATAATCTCAATCCTCCAAAATCCTTCACTTTAGCAAAGAGCATGTAGCATGTAACCTCAATCCTTCAAAATGCGTCACTTTGGCAGAATGAGTCGACCATTTTTGACTGGTAAAAGCATTGTCTTGTATTGTTCAGGGTGTCAAAATGACAGTAAAAACCAGTCAAAAATGCCCCTGTGTGCACATTTGGGTCAACAGTCAAAACAGGCAGTTGACTGGTTTTGACCTTTGTAGCAACTTTCCACTAAAGTGCAGCTAGAGTAGGAGGGTTAAAGGGACAGTATCGTCATAATCAACAGGGCATGGAATAAGAGTGCTAGTATTATATTAACTCAGTGACTGAAAATAAAACCCCACCTGTTAAGGTCATATTACCGTTGCTGCTCCATAAATGAGCCAGTAATTTTCATTCGTTTTGTTCATCGTAAAATAGGACACTGATTCCATTCAAAATTTCCACTTTCAAAAATGCCCATTGGTTTTGTACACACATGGTGATACCATTTGAACAGTGTTGGTAGCAAGCTTTACTACCATTCAAATCCATTCAAATGCATAGAGGGTCCATTGATTCACCACTTAGAAGTATCCAAACAAGGTTTTGTATTAGCTGTACTACCATTTGGAAAGATCCAAACAAGGTTTTGTATTAGCTGACCTACCATTCAAAACCATTTGGGGAAATCAATACTGTACACAGTTATTTCACCATTCAAAACCACAAAAACGAATGGTTTCAAATGGTGCATCAACTTGTATGAAAAAGGTACCAAAAGTAGGAGGGTTAATCAGAGTAAATGACAGAAAACAATAACAAAAATACTCATTGTTTATTTGTTTACATTCAGAGAGCAACTAAACTATTTGCCAACGCTGCGGCAAAGTTCAATGTGCCTGTGTTTTTGATTGAACCAGAATGCCTTGAAAACATTTCTTTGTCCGTGGCTCTTCATAAAAATAATCAGAACATGAAGAATTGCAACTACCTGTGTGGAAATCGGACGGTGACGACATTTGGGATTCTGGATGCAAGCTTAATCTCGAATGTGAGTATATAAGTTCACAGTATCATTGCAATGTGCAAAAGTAAAGGCTTACCCAGTTTCCCACGGCCACCAAGGCACAGTTGCTGTCGGTTTTCTCAAATTGGGAATGCCAGTAATTTTTTTTTAAATTCCACTCAAATTCCCGCAAAACGAAAGGTAATTATGGTCGACCGCAATAGTAATCAAGCCTGTGATTTCTCAGGATTTTTCCTGATTTCAGGATATTTATTTTTTACAAACATCCCTCTTGCCTCAAAATTGTCTTGAAAGATGAGAAGTAGCCACCAAGGAAAGAAAGAAATACCGTAAGCCTGTATTGTGTCCAAACCTCTAGTTTCTTGTTTGAGGGGATGTAAGTCCTCCAAAATTAAACATCTATGAGGTTCAAATTTCAAGTTCACGTTTAGTTTATTTCTCCACAGAATCACACATAAATATCAATGATACATTTCAGCAAATATATAATAATTATATTAACATAAGAAGTGATTCTACAGTAAGGGAACCCATTGGAAGCAGAGCTTGTAGTCATGGGTTCAGGGGGCTTTGTCCTCTAGACCAAAGGGAGACCCAGGCCTGCTACCCATTTTTTCAGGATTTGTTACTTTGGTCAAATCACACCCCTGAGTAATGACATTTTGGGGGTACAACTATTTTTAAACATGAACCCGAACTCCCTAGGCCCATTTGCTTACACATAACCTGAATCCTTCCTAACTCCCTAGGCCCATTTGCTTACACATAACCTGAATCCTTCCTAACTCCCTAGGCCCATTTGCTTACACATAACCTGAATCCTTCAGTAACTCCCTAGGCCCATTTGCTTACACATAACCTGAATCCTTCAGAACTCCCTAGGCCCATTTGCTTACACATAACCTGAATCCTTCCTAACTCCCTAGGCCCATTTGCTTACACATAACCTGAATCCTTCCTAACTCCCTAGGCCCATTTGCTTACACATAACCTGAATCCTTCCTAACTCCCTAGGCCCATTTGCTTACACATAACCTGAATCCTTCCTAACTCCCTAGGCCCATTTGCTTACACATAACCTGAATCCTTCCTAACTCCCTAGGCCCATTTGCTTACACATAACCTGAATCCTTCAGAACTCCCTAGGCCCATTTGCTTACACATAACCTGAATCCTTCCTAACTCCCTAGGCCCATTTGCTTACACATAACCTGAATCCTTCCTAACTCCCTAGGCCCATTTGCTTACACATAACCTGAATCCTTCCTAACTCCCTAGGCCCACTTGCTTACACATAACCTGAATCCTTCCTAACTCCCTAGGCCCATTTGCTTACACATAACCTGAATCCTTCCTAACTCCCTAGGCCCATTTGCTTACACATAACCTGAATCCTCCCTAACTCCCCAGGCCCATTTGCTTACACATAACCTGAATCCTCCAAAATCCTTCAGTAGTAAAGCAAGCACATTGACATGTATGCACACATGTGTTTCTAATCTGTGATACATGTACATGTACATGGCCAGGGACCCTCCCTGCATGCATGGAGCAATAAACAGTGTCCACTGACCCAAGCACTGACTTTGCAATCACAACAACAAACATGGATGTACATGTACCATGGAAAGGCAAGTATGCCTAATAACCTCAATCCTCCAAAATCCTTCACTTTAGCAAAGAGCATGTAGCATGTAACCTCAATCCTTCAAAATCCTTCACTTTAGCAAAGAGGATTTTGAAGGATTTGGGAAGGTTAGGGTTAATAAGAAAAACTTTCTGAGTAAATGCTACGAAATCTATTTTACACTTTTACATTTATAAAAGTTTCATTGAAAAAACCCACAAAATTTGTAAATTAATTGTTTTTTTTAGAAGTCTAATAACTTGTTTTGACCCCCCCCCCACATTTTACCTCATATATATATATATATATATATATATATATATTTTGTATTTCGTGTTATGAATGCTATGGTAATGAACAAATACAATTGAATGCCACTATCTTGTGCTGTGTTATCGAGCGAAGCGGCACGTAGTGGAAAATCCGTGATTTTACCATTTTTGTTACAGGTACCCAGGAACTGGACCATTACTGCGTCCGGGTACCCAGTTCCAAAATTACCCGTGGATGCACTTGTTGGTTGTCACATATGACCCGCTCTGGCAAAACCCAAAACTTGGACCCAGTTTTCAAAAGTGACCTCCCAAATTAATCATGAAAATTAACAATGTTCCCAACAACGTTTCAGGATTTTTCTTTTTCCATCAAAATCTAGAGAAAATGCTCTATATGTTGACATGAAAACTGGTCCCTCAAACTGGTACCTGGGGTCAATTTAATTTTGACCTTTTCACGGCTGTTACACATTATGGTAAATGCCGAGAAGTTTCAGGTTTTGCCAGAGCGGGTCACAAATATATCTGTAGTTTGGTTTTGCAAGATCATTTTGCAGTTGTCCTTAATAATGAATCCATTTTTTTTTTTTTTAAGGAATTCCTCCAGTTCCTAGAGAAAATGATTCAGATCAAATCAACAATTTTCTATGGACAAGATCCACGTTCCATCACAATCGACAACCAAGATGCACAGGACATTCCACTGCATTACATGTTTGAATATTCAGGGCAGTTTATCCATCTAGTGATATTCTATGAGCGGAATGGAAACTACCTTTGGCACGGAAAAGTACAAGATAATTTGCCCAAAGTAAAACGAGGACTGCCACGGTTACCATGCATGAAGAACATTAACCTGAACAAGTTAAAATTTGGTGGAGTTTATGCAGGGGCTTATGACAAGTAAGTTTTGATATATAGTTAGGCCCCCAAAAAAGTCCAGTTTCTGGTCATAGGTCGGCTTCAAAATCAGTGCGGTGAAACTTTTTTTTTTTTTTTTTTTTTTTTTTTTTGCCAACCAGTGAAATATGTTATACATGTTATACACCATTATTGGAACTAGACCAAATTTCCATACACAAAGTATGGTGGCTAAGAGAGGCCTCACAAATCGGGCAATCGTTCATATCCCTATGTGAAAAAGTCATTTATACACAGCATGCAGTAACACTACCACCCAACTGTTGGACTTAGCTGGAAGTGGGACACCCGACCCCATGTAAAGTATCCCTGTCTGTGCTATACAGTACTGAGTCCATCAAAATCCAACACCATGCAGTAACACTACCACCCAACTGTTGGACTTAGCTGGAAGTTGGACACGCGGCCTCATGCAAAGTATCCCTGTCTGGGCTATACAGTACTGAGTCCATCAAAATACAACACCATGCAGTAACACTACTACCCAACTGTTGGAGTGTCGTGGCCGAGTGGTCTAGCGCACCGAACTCGAGTTCTGGTGTTGCCAGCAGCAGGGTGTGGGTTCGAGTCCCGGTCGTGACACTTGTGTCCTTGAGCAAGGTACTTAACCATAATTGCTTCGTCCTTCGGATGGGACGTAAAGCCGTAGGTCCCGTGTGTTGTGTAATGCACGTAAAAGAACCCAGGATACTTATCGTGAAAGTGTTTCTGGTTTGATTTGGCTGCAAATTGCGCCACCGCGCTCTCCCATTGTGGGCGCTTTGATTATTCACATTATAATTCCTTCTTTACAAATCCCACATCTGGTTGTTTATCTTTGTTTCAGCGCCTTGAGTACCTTATAGGTAGATACGTGCGCTATATAAGACTTCGTTATTATTGGACTTGGCTGGAATTGGGACACCCGGCCCCATGTAAAGTATCCCTGTCTGGGCTATACAACAGTACTGAGTCCATCAAAATCCAACAAACCCTGCTGTTGGAGTTTGAATGGTTTAGGGTGGTTAGGGTTAACGAGTAAATACATGTAATAATACAGAAACCAAATGATTATTAAATGTACATCATTATTAAATCTACTCATTTTGTAAAGCAAATTATGTAACATTCTTAACAATAACTATAAAAAGTAATAATTTTTGTTTAAATTTATTGTATTTACTTCAGAATGGAATTTAAAATAACAACAGCTGACGGTGTTAAAGTACGAATCCCTAAGAACTTTGGCAACTTCTTAGAGCAGTATCCCTTCTCCAGATTTCTGGAATGCAACTTCCAACAAGCGAGGGCGTTTCGTAGGGTGTACGGGCAAGACGAGACACCAGAAGCCCAGGAGTTCCATCAGCTGGCCAAGGATCTCCTGGAGAAGGGCAAGAGAGTTTTAGACGAACAAGGCATATCGTTTTGGCTGAGTAGCGGTACTTGCTTAGGTGATTGTACTATTATCAATTCTGTTATAAACCATAACCACCCCAAATCCTGCAAAAATCATCCAATCCTTATTTTATCTCTAGGTAGGGTAAATATTCTTCCTACTTTTGTTTTTTTGTATAGGCTGGTTTCGGGAGTGTGACATCATAGTCCACAGCAAAGATGTGGACTTTGGGATGTGGATCACAGACTACAAGAGTAACATTATACATGAGTTTGACTCTAGAGGGCTCACTCTCAAACATCAGTTTGGAAAGGTACCCTATACCTTGAGAATGTCTGAAACTGTTACAAACTTCGTGATGGGCACTATTAGGTTTCAGAAATTTTATGTCTGAAACTTTAAAAGGTTTCAGACATAAATTGTCTGAAACCTAATTCCCATTGTGAAGATTCAAATCATTTGTCTCTGACGAAATAGGTTTCAGAAATTCTCAGATCACATACTAGACGAAAACAAAGGCATTCACTGTGAAACAAGATGATGTGATTAACTCCACCTCCATTAACACTCCTACAATCAGTGAAATTTTTGAAACGACCCATTCAGACCACTCCAAGCCATTGCTATGGTAGGCAGTGGCTCCTCATAGCTATACTGCATAGTAACATAATGCCTCATATGTCTGTTGGTTTTAGTGGTTTGTGATTGACATATTGCAGGGCATATTACTTTGTTCCAGACTCAGTGGCTGGTGGTAGGTTACTATGGAGAGTCTGTGTTTACAAAATAACTGCTGAAAATCCCAATGGATGATGGAGGCTTGGTATGGTTTATTGGTCTCAGTGGCTGATGGTGATTTATTATTGGGAGTTTGTTTACAGTATAACCTGCTGAAAATAAGGTCAATTGTGGTATACATGTGTCTTTATATGCATGTATGTACATTGGAGATTACTTCAAAGGGGCAGTGTGGCTTATATGCACAAACAATGTGTGTACAACACATTGGACATTTAGTGGTTTATAATGGCCTCTATGTAGGAGTGTTAAAGGGACAATATTGTCACGATCAACAGGGCATGGAATTAGAGTGCTAGTTTTGATTTAACTCGGTGACTGAAAATAGTACCCCACATGATAAGGTCATATTACCGTTGCTGCTGCATATTTGTAAGTCAGTAATGCCCTACATTGTTTATTTATTATTAAACATTATCCACCAAAGTGCTGTCAGAGAGCTTAAAGCTCCCCTCCCCCCTGAAAAAAAATCTCATTCATTTCCAAACTTTTACTTTTTTTTTCAATGATTTTGACAATCTATTTTTGCTCTATCATGACAGGTGTCTGACAGTTTTGAGTTATCATTTCTTCACGATTATATCAAGCTTGATATATTTTTCTTCTATCAAGAAATGGATCACGATTGGAACGGTGGGACAGAGGCACGTTCGGGAAATAAATTCAAGTTAGTCTAATAATCAGTCTTCTTTAAAAAATATAATTATTGTGCTTTTTCACCAAATGGGGAAAAAAAAATTTTTTTGGGGGGGACAGGGATTTCCCCTTCTTTATTTTCATGCATGTGAATTTCCTTCTTTTTTGTGTTTGCAGTTTTTTAGGGCAGTGTTTGTCGGACTGATTCTGTCCTTATTTATTAGGGACAAGGGCCAAAGTCATGGTACAGCCAAGCCTTTGAGAAGCCCAGCCAGGCCCAGGCTTTTCCCCCTGCCTACTGGCCTATATAATGAGCTCTGCTTGCCTGGGCTAAGCCCTCCAGAAGCCCAGGTTATGTTGATTGGCAGGTACTGTATTGTTACAGGATTAGGACTCACAAAAAAAGATTAGGAGGCCAGGTAGCCTATGCCTGGCCAGGCTTCTCAAAGGCTTGGCTGTACCATGACTTTGGCCCTCCTCCTTTAGTTTGATGTCATTTTCACTGTGACGACATTAACCCTCCTACTATAGCTGCACTTTAGCAGCAAGTAGCTATAGAGGTCAAAACTAGTTAACTGCCTGTTTTTGAGTGTTGACCCAAATGTGCACACAGGGGCATTTTTGACTGTTTTTTGACTGTCATTTTGACCACCCTCAACAATACCAGACAATGCTTTTACCAGTCAAAAACAGTCAACTCATTTTGACCTGTAAATTGTACTTAATACACGTAAGGTTTGACAGTGTTTGACTTTTAAATGCACTAGATATACCTTGGCAAGTATATCAACATTTTGACTGATTTTGACCCTTGCAGTCATAGGAGGGTTAAAGAAGGGGACTGTTGGAGGTAGAGACAGATGGACTTGGGCAGTGACCCTCTTTTTGCTGTAACACCCCCCCTTTGCTGTAACCCCCCCCCTCTTTCAGCCACAATGGATCTGTTCCCGAGATTTTTTCTGCCCAATTTGATTTTCTTATTCATAAATGCCCAAGACAGTTTAGACAATCTGATTGGACAAAACGTAATCACGTGATGGTGTATTAACGGATGATAAAGACATGGCTTATCAAAATCAGAGCAGCACGTATGTGCCAGCTGTTCGCCAGCTGTTCTATTTAGCTGACGTGCGACGCGGATTTGAACCAATCAGAGTGACAAAGATCGTTTCGCATCACGCCGACTCATGTACTTTGAAAGTGTTTCGTGTGTCCCCAAAACGTGAATTTGCCCATTTCCATTTGGCTTTATTCAACAAAATTACAAATGTTTTACATTTATGAATTGGCATTTATGGATTGACATTTATGGATGGGAATAAAAGTTTGACGATTGGTCTGTACTGCAGGATAATGACCTGTTTTGTGCGTGGTCACGGGCGATAAGGACCTTGCCTTCGACTCTGTGCAGCAAACGTCTATTCCCTTATTACAAAACTATATACAGGCATGATATTCTTCCTACTTTTGTAGGAAATCCTACCTTTTGATTTTGAAAATCCTACCACGAAACCGGGTTCCGACTAACTTCAGACCATGGAAACTTTCCTTGTGTATCATTTTATTGTAAATACCACGATAAAAAACAGTTTCCTTGCTATACATGGCTATAGAGGTAAACCGCTATAGGCTAGTATATGCCTAATGATAATGGCAGACATTTTTCCTACCTTTTCATTTTCTCACAACATCGTCCCTGTATATAAGAATCAAAATAAGGTGCATGTCTACAGTAGACTGGTGACCTTGGCATATCATGATTTATCCTAATATTTTTATCTGTAATTTCTGTTGTGAATCCAGATATGTCTTCCCCAAGTTCACCCTCTGCTGGGCGGAGATCCTTGGACTTAAAGTACGGGTTCCGTGTAATACAAGACAATACATAGAAGCCAACTATGGCACGGAATGGAACCAGAAAGTGACTACATGGGACTGGAAGAGCAGCCCTCCAAACGTCAGGCCAAACGGACAGTGGGATCACGAGGAATGGCCAGAGGTTATCCAAGTGTTTTAGTGTCATGTTTGTATACTGTGTTTCATGCGGTGGGTTGGAGTGTATGAAATAATCAGTTGTGCGATCATACACGGGTAGATTAGGATTCTAGCCAGCCAGTCGTCATCGAACAAGCTTGGTGGTCGAGTGGTTAAGAAATCTGCAATAGAAAATTCTCCAAAATCCTCTTTGTTATTGTGAAGGATTTAGAAGGATTGAGGTTACATGCCACATGCTCTTTGCTAAAGTGAAGGATTTTGGAGGATTGAGGTTACATGCTACATGCTCTTTGCTAAAGTGAAGGATTTTGGAGGATTGAGGTTATTAGGCACACTTGCCTTTCCATGGTACGTGTACATCCATGTTTGTTGTAGTGATTGCAAGGTCAGTGCTTGGGTCAGTGGACACTGTTTATTGCTCCATGCATGCAGGGAGGGTCCCTGGGGCCGATTTCACAAAACTCTTCTTATCTTAGGATCGATCCTAGGATTTAAGAAGAGTCCCAGCTGTAAGATCGATCTTACCTAAGATGAATCCCAAGATCGATTTCACAAAACGCGTCTTAAGCAAGACGCATCGAAAATATAATAAAGCCGTAAGCTATTTATTGAACGAGGCTAAATTTGCTCATGTGACGGCTAATTTATATTTATTTTACTACTCTAATGAAACGGCCGTCGGGACGTCATGCGCTCAACACGATTCAAGATGACTGATTGGCGAGTTGACGTTGTACAACTTTTTGGCTCCAAACATTTTCATGATTTTGGGAAATGTCGTCTGCAAAATCTAGTGCGTGAAATGACCAAATGACGGATATAATGATCTGTAGCGTGGTTACGCAATATATTTACACATATCAACACACTGACTAATGGTGGCGCTAAACAAAATTAAAACAAAACGCTTGCGGGTGGTATGCTATTAATGGCATTAATAATTGACGGTCGTTAGAACAATAAGAAATTAATTACTAACGTCCGTTTATTATATTCTAATTACCCGTGTTTCATGTTGTATTTGTTCACCAACCCTGTCTGGCAGTTGTATTATCCCCTGCCCCGTGAATCAGTATATACGGACAATTTCCTCGTCGTTCAAACTATCTAACGGATTCCGTCTGTCACGAAAGAGTCGTTCTCTTCTTAACGCCCGTCTGGCTTCGTGGTCGGCCAACATGTAGCCCAGCGCCATTATTGCATCAAGCGGTCAGCAACTTACGTACAAATATAACACAAATGCATCACCTAAGACGACCCATACACCGATCTTAAGTTAAGAAGGGTTTTGCCCCGTTGTCAAGGTAGTTAGGACCTGTTAAACCCTTCTTATCTTTTGTGAAATCGTTCTTAGGACGCGTCACAAGTTACGACGAGTTACTCTTCCTAACTCGAGATAAGACGCGTCTTAGTGCTTTGTGAAATCGGCCCCTGGCCATGTACATGTATCACAGATTAGAAACACATGTGTGCATACATGTCATGTGCTTGCTTTACTACTGAAGGATTTTGGAGGATTCAGGTTATGCGTAAGCAAGTGGGCCTAGGGAGTTAGGGCTAGTAAGCATGAAGAGGTGGGTTTGAATCCCGCCCGATTCGCTTGTTTTTTCTGTTTTTTTATCACAGATACTGGGAAAGCACTGAGTAAACAGTCCTTCATACATTATGTCAGTCTAAGGGCAAAAATCAAAGCAACTGTTATTTGTAAGTACAAATCACCTATTGCTATGGTTTTTGCATCTCAGCATACTGATAATAAACAATATATGTACACCTTTCAGATGCAGCCATCTTGATTTCTTGAGGCAGGCATGCAAATAGGCTGGCCCCTTTTATGAGTTGAGAATTAGAGCTATAATCATACAAACGCTCAGGGAATCAGACAAAGATGGCTACAGCTTGATTAACGGGACAAGATCGCCTCGATCAACAGGGCATGGAATCAGAGTGCTAGATTTAGGTAGAACTTGTAGCTTTGCATGGTGAGGAGGATAAGTAAGAGTAATTGCGGTGACACCATGTGAAATGCTCAATTGAGTAGTAATTAGTTCTGAAAAGAACTGGAGGTACAACTCGACGTTTCGATCAGTATGCTCTGATCGACGATCAGAGGACGATCAGAGCATACTGATCGAAACATCGAGTTGTACCTCCATTTCTTTGCTAGATTTAGATTAACTGAGTGACTTAAAATAATACCCAACATGATAAGGTTATATTACGGTTGCTGCTGCACAAATGAACCAGTAATATTCAGTCACTGTGTTCATCTTAAACTAGGACACCGATTCCATGCCCTGTTGGAAGTCTTCTCTGATCGTGACTATAGTGTCCCTTGAAGGTCTGTACAAGTTTACATGTCATTTAAGAGCCATTACATGCATACACTTACTAAAGACCAATTTTGTCAGAGATGCTGTAATTTTTCAAAACGAATTGAGGAATAAGAAAATATTTTGTTAAAAAAAATCAAAAGTTAGAATGAATACAACAAAGCTGAATGCATTTTCTCATTTGTAACTTTCACAGGTTGGTTGTATTAACCCTAACCTATAGGTATTCTGGCTAGGAACCTTCCTTAACCCTATCCCCCTATAGGTATTCTGGCTAGGAACCTTCCTTAACCCTATCCCCCTATCGGTATTCTGGCTAGGAACCTTCCTTAACCCTAACCCCCTAGGTATTCTGGCTAGGAACCTTCCTTAACCCTATCCCCCTATCGGTATTCTGGCTAGGAACCTTCCTTAACCCTATCCCCCTATAGGTATTCTGGCTAGGAACCTTCCTTAACCCTATCCCCCTATAGGTATTCTGGCTAGGAACCTTCCTTAACCCTATCCCCCTATCGGTATTCTGGCTAGGAACGTTCCTTAACCCTATCCCCCTATAGGTATTCTGGCTAGGAACCTTCCTTAACCCTATCCCCCTATAGGTATTCTGGCTAGGAACCTTCCTTAACCCTATCCCCCTATAGGTATTCTGGCTAGGAACCTTCCTTAACCCTAACCCCCTAGGTATTCTGGCTAGGAACCTTCCTTAACCCTATCCCCCTATAGGTATTCTGGCTAGGAACCTTCCTTAACCCTAACCCCCTAGGTATTCTGGCTAGGAACCTTCCTGAATCCTCCAAAATCCATCAGTGCACTTTTGGAGACATGCCCTTATCTTCAAAATGCACCATGCATTTTCGTTGATCTTTCATATTCAGCACTTATGGCCTGTACTTCTTGCCATGTCGTAATTTTGCCCCATTTGAAGAAGTGAAAGTAGTTTCCAACAGTGCCCAAAGAGTGCCCCTTGGAGGATTTTGCAGGATTTGGGGTAGTTAGGGTTAAAAGAGAGTATACTCATGGAATCAGTTTTGCCAACATTAGCAATGCTCTACCTTGTCTTAATCTTGATCAAGTATGATAGACATAGAGTGTGATGACCTTGAACTATAATCAGTCACTGCGTAGAAGTAGTACTTTAATTTATCTAACGTGATTTATAATATATTCAAAATTTATGCACGATGAAATATTTTATATGTATATTCGATCAATCAATGCAATTTTTGTATTAATATTTTATCAACTTTGTCCTTAACCTTTAGTCAAGTCAATCCGGAACACAATGCATGAAAAAAGACCACACTGTGGTCTTATGTTTTTCTTTATATTTCTCTACCAATCTGAAATGTTCTGATTTATGCAAATCTTGTATCAAATAAGAGAGGAAAATCTAGAGAATCGATACCAAAATCTCACTTTTGAAAATTGGGTCCAAGTTGAGGGTTTTGCCAGAGACAGTCACATAATAATTGATGCATTTCTCTACATTTTACCAATGATGTACAATCCCAAATAAAACCTTCCTACAATCGGTGCAATTTTTGAAACAACCCATTCAGGCCACTCCAAGCCATTAGCTGTTGCTAGTGGCCTCCTATGGTTACCCTTCTGTGCAGTCGCACCACTGAGATTACAGGGTAAAGTGGTCTCCCATTGATACATTGCAGGCCATACTAATATGTTCAAACATTTACAGTGGCCTTGGGTGGCACACAGTTGATTTTGTAAGATTACTTGGAAAGGACAGCAGGCTTGTACATGTATGTACTGAAAGTTGCTCAAGAACAGAATTTTGTGGAGGAGGGTTCAATTAATGAATACAAAACTAAATGTTATTTGTATCATTGTTTTTAAAGTGTTTCAAACTTGGGCCACAGGAGACAGTTATGTCATTGTAGCAGAGGGGGGGTGCATTGAAATGACATGGTAATTTAATAAATTAAAATTTTAGACAAAAACTTTAATGAACGAATTGATTATTTTTAATTAAAAATGAACTTATAACATATCGTTTCGGTTTGCGGTAACACCATGTGTTTATCTCAACTAACGTGAAACTGAGGTACAGGTTCTGAAAAGAACCGTATCGCACAACTCGTATCTCAACCTTCGTTAAGTGAGAACTTATAACAGCTGAAGTGGCTCTTTATAGTAAATAAACGACAGCGAAACACATTGAGAATAGAAAGTGTTTTATTAAATAATTTGTAATCATTTCACAATACCAGATGCTTTCATTATAAAAATGTTATCATGAATTATTCAGTAGTATTTGTCCATTTAAGAAATAGTGATAAATTATTATTAAAGCCATTTCAATTATTCCTAGGAAATATAAATATAAAAAGTCCTGGACAAACTTGTTACATATATGTACAAACTGAATTTGTGGTTTATTGTGACGCTTGTAGAGGGGTACATACCCGTGGTTATCGGCTCTAAAGCAATCATGCATGAATGAAAAAAATAATCGCGATATTATCGAAAATTGCTATATATGTTTGCCAATATATCGTGGATGAAAAAAAATCGGTATCGCCCAAGCTTAGTGACAGTTACGCGAATGTAAAACAACAGTGCCTACCAGTCACCCCAAGGTCTCGACATACACAAAAGAATTACTATTGTTCTATTTTTCGTCTTCACAGACAATACCCATATTTTTTTTATTTGTCTGTTTTGTTGTACTATCCTTGTCTGACTCTTTCCTTTTCAAGAATCTTCTACTTTCTTCTTCCAGCCAAAAACCCCTGCTCTTCCTGTACCTTAACCCTAACCACCCCATATCCTGCAAAATCCTCCAAAGGGGCACTTTTTGGGAAAAAAATTCAGCACTGTTGGAAACTTTGAGCAAACTTTTGATTTAGGCGCTTTATAAATTTTATTTGATTGATTGATTGATTGAAACTGGTACTTTCATCTCTTCAAATGGGGCAAAATTACGTACAGGCCATAAGTGCTGAATATGAAAGATCAATGAAAATGCATGGTGTGTTTTGAAGATAAGGGCATGTTTCCAAAAGTGCACCGATGGATTTTGGAGGATTCAGGATGGTTCCTAGCCACAATACCTAGGGGGTTAGGGTTAATCTATTCACGTTTAATTCCTCCTTTGTCCGGTCCCAGGACATGACTCAGGTTTTGTACCCTCTTCTTTTGTGTTCATTTCACATCTTTAAACCTGTCTAACTTCTGCTCACAAGTGGGAGGGGGCTCACTGCCAAATGAGGGGAACATGAAAACGTATGGTAAGTTGACATGCTTTACCAAAAGGGGTAGAGGGGACATTATGCCTTATTTGATCCAACTGAATCCCGAGTATTAGCCAGGATTTGGAGATACAGCGTCCAAATTTGTTATTCTTTGAAAAACAGGGTGTCCAAATATTTAACTTACAATACTTTTGCAGGTGTATTGCAAATAAAACAGGGTGTCCATTTAGCAAACTGGGCCGTCCAAAAGACACCCAAAGGTATTCCTGGCTAATACGATGACTGGATCTATGAACAAATATGTTTGCATATAAATAAATAAATATATACATGATCAATCAAAGACTAAACAAAAGTTTTGGGCTTGCATGGTATTTATACTGTGGCGGAAAAATCTAAAATTAATGATTGCATAAAATACCTTCACTCATTCCAGGGCAGTGTTATTTATCCATAAATGATATAAATATATCTATTTGCCAGACAACTGACATTAAAATTACCAAAGTGAATGCAATTCTAAAAATATAATTTTGTGCCGGTGTTAATTATTTACAGTGGAATGCATGTTTCTTGTAAAAAGTACCAGTAAAAACATTGTGTTATCCTAGTTTTTACAATTTTATACTGGCAAGACAGCTTGAGATAACACATCGCCATTTATACTAGTTTCATTCATTCAGAAAACTTAAATATTTGGTCAAGTAAATTTTACCCCTGTCTACATTTAAGGTAGGAGGGTCAAAGTCATGGTACAGCCAAGCCTTTGAGAAGCCTGGCCTGGGCTACCTGGCCTCCTAATCTGTCTTTTGCGAGTCCTAATCCTGTAACAATACAGTACCTGCCAATCAACATAACCTGGGCTTCTGGAGGGCTTAGCCCAGGCAAGCAGAGCTCATTATATAGGCCTGGGCCTGGCCAGGCTTCTCAAAGGCTTGGCTGTACCATGACTTTGGCCCTTGTCCCTAACACCTGTCTGTTTACTAGGACATTCTAAACTCCTAACTAATAGTACATGTACATGTATACCTATTGACAGTCACATGCAAGAGCAAAACAAAATTAAACCATACCAGTTATATACCAAGAAATTATTGTAGGCTATCATTTTCTTTTTAACCCTACTTCACATGGGGGTCACTCCGATCCACTAAGTTTCCAATTTCCAACTTTTAAAGCATACAAGCCACTGCTGTCCTTTCCAAGTAATCTTACAAAATCAACTCAGTGCCACCCAAGGCCATTGTAAATAAGACTATCTCCGATTACATACTCAACACACACTGAAGGCCATTACAAACCACAGTCTTTAGTGGTTTTGTATAAGTGTGTTTAGAGTCAAAATACGTGGTCAGGTTTACAGCTGGTTGTTTGAACATATTACTAGTATGGCCTGCAATGTATCAATGGGAGACCACTTTACCCTGCAATCTCAGTGGTGTGACAGTGCACAGAAGGGTAACCATAGGAGGCCACTGGCAACAACTGCAATAGCTTGGAGTGGCCTGAATGGGTTGTTTCAAAAATTGCACTGATTGTAGGATTGGGAACTACAACAATTACAAAATTAACAAATTAATATTCCAAAAGCTAACTTAAAGGGACAGTATCGTCACGATCAGCGCAGTCTTTAGACAGTGCATGGAATCAGTGTCCTACATGTAGTTTTAGATGAACTCAGTGTCTGAAAATAAAACCTCGCAAGCGCTGACTGGGTTAGACAACATGGCGCGATAAGATCTAGGAAAGTGTGTGCTCGTGGGGTATTACATGTATTTTCAGTCACTGAGTTCATCTAAAACTAGGGCACAGATTCCATGCCCTGCCAAACATCTACTCCGACCGTGACAATACTGTCCCTTTAATGTTAAGTTGACAAACGTAACTTTAGATTGTAATAATTAGCAGATCAAAAGTTGAAGAAAAAAAATTGCTCCTTTTTTGTACATGTGGGGTTAGGGCTACAGATATGAAGGGAGTCCAATGTATTGGCCCTAGAATGGGTGCATAAACATACATTTTGGCCATTTTTTGTATACTGACTTTAAGGGAAATAGTGTCATCCAATGTGATCCAAATATATGATGAATACAAAATTACATCAGGATAACTGTCCCTCATCGTCATCCGAGATTGAAAAATTCCTAGAAATATTATTCTGCAAGCTATCAATCGGCGATCTCTGTCCGATTCCAGGTTGCACATCCTGCTCTGGTGAAGTTGCAGATGACCCTCGCTCATTGTTTGCCGTTCTTCCTTGTTCAAACTCCGATGCATGGCGACTCCGTGAAGACGGTGTCTTCCGTAACGTGTCAACAATTATCTCCAAAGACGGTAATTCCTGGCACACATCGTCCAGAATCTTACTCCTTTGCTTTAAGCGTGATATCTGAGCATCTTTGTCCCGACACGCTCCCATGAGTTGCTGAACGTGGACCTCGGAGGATTCCAACGACTTCCGTAACTCGGCGATCTCGCGGTCCTTGGCTCGGCCGAGTTCACGCAGCGCGGACTCGGCCTCCTCGTCCCGTCGGATCATCGCCTCGGCCTGCTCCTGCACCGTACTTTCCAAGTCCTGAACTCGCTGGTAAAGCTTCTGAAGGTGTTCATTTGCCTCTTTTATGTTTGACTTATTCATTGTTAGTATCGTGTTGTCCAGGATTTTATCACTTGTCTTTCGACTTGTTTAATTACTTTCCTGTAATAACAATTTTTGTCAACATTTTCTCTACTTTTTCACGCATGCAAGTACATGGTACGTGTCATCAATCACGCAAGCCCTTTAAATCGATCATGCGACTTGCGTTTGGAATTGGAACCAGCGATTGCGTGTACAATACAGTTTGATGCTAGGGGGGGAAGGGTACCAGACGGAAGCTAGCCGAGAATTCAGCCTAATATTTAGCCTCGGCTTCAATTATTTTAGTAGAAAGCGACTAAATTTACTGATCATCATGGGCCCACTAGTACTGTAATAATAATAATAATAATAATAATAATAATAATAATAATAATAATAATAATAATAATAATAATAATAATAATAATAATAATAATAATAATAATAATAATAATAATAATAATAATAATAATAATAATAATTTAGGACTACAATAATTATCGTTTTCAACATTTCAATAATCTTAACAAAAAGAACAATAGCCCCCGTTCTAGGGCCAATACACTGGACTCCCTCCGTACCGTATCCTTGGCAAACCCACATGTACAAAAAAGAACAATTTTTCTTTATTTTCAACTTTTGATCTGCTAATTATTACAACCTAAAACATAGTGATTAGGTAACCTTGCCCAAGCAGACACTTTGGGAATAAAATCTGTTATTCTGGGATTTGAAATTAAAAAAATATTAATAATATTAAAATTTCACCAAAATTACCGATCTCACAATTGAGCAAACTTCATGCCAAAAGTGTCTGCTTAGGCAAGCTTACCTAAGCTTACCTAAATGTTTATATTGTAATAATTAGCAGATCAAAAGTTGAAAAAAATATGTACATGTGGGGCTCATTAGGGCCAATGATACGGAGGGAGTCCAGTGTATTGGCCCTAGCAACACAATTTATATTGACTGTTTTGGTTTGAGTACTCATCGCTATCTCTGTCAACTATCGCTAAGTGACAGAGTTCTGACAAGAACCTTGTGGGGCAACTCAGTATGATCTCAACTCAGTATCGCTAAGAGGGGGGTGGTTCATGGAGAACCATGGGGATCGACTTCTCGGGCTCAGGGAGAAAATGTTCTTGTTGCCCAACAACTTTCTTGAAATTCTTGTCAGAACAGAACCATGTACCTTGCAAGGGTGTATCGCAACAATGCAAGGGTGTATTCATGTTTAGAAAAAGGGGTTCACTCTAAATGAACCACATTACCCAAACATATTTTACAAATAGCACCAACTGGTTTTTTTATTTAAATTTTTATCATTTCCCTTCTCATCCCTGGCCACCGAATCACCGGCGGCCGGATGAGGACGACCTGTAATGTTGACACTTGCAGGAAGTGGTACCGACCGGTACAGATGTCATTGACGACTGCGCGTGCCCTTTAAATTTCCTGGTACCTTGTTAAATGCTATCAGTAACATTTGGAACCAGTGATTTTGATGATCAATTTGGAGGTTGAGGGCGCTATATCATTAAATTAGTATCGAATATTAAGCTTCTTGGAATCAGCACCGAGCTGGAAATGCTCGTTCGTTGTCGATGTCGTCAGTCGGTTCAGGTAAGGAGGTGTAATTTTTGCATTGTTTTGACATCTTTTCAGATTACTGGTATTTGGAAAAAAATGTACGATACAGCCGCCACTTGTGTACAAGGTTGTTATACATGTGTTTTTTAGCCGTTTTTAGCAGACGACAAATAAATTATCAACATGTAATACTAATAACCGCCTCCATAACTTAACTAGCTAGGATAAATCAGGGGTGTGGGTATTTTGCAGAACACGCGGAACTCTGCAGAACCCTGCGGAACGCATATAAAACAACAAATACAGAGATACATACGCAGCCTAATAAAGAAGAAACCTTCCAAACTTGCTTCCATTTATGATTTACCAATATCTGCAAAATCGGCCCATATTAATAGACTTTTATAATTATAGCCTTCAGTCATGTTAATGCTTGCAGAATGCTCTTCGTTTGTTAAATTTGTACTGTTGTGCAGAACACGGAGAGTAAAAAGTTTATAAATGTTTTTCTGTCCACGACGGACAGTTTTTTTTTTATATCCTCAACTGCCCATATTTTAATTTTTGTTTGAAAATTCGCCTTTGGTTTTTAAATTTGTAGTGTTCTGCAGTTTACCCAGATAGGGGGATGTTTACAGTTGCGGAACGTAGACTAAAACGTTTCCAAATGTTTTTATTTTACTATGATCAGCAGGTGTCTTATATCCTCAACTGCCCATGTTTTCATTTTCGTTTGAAAATTCGCATGTTAAGGTTTTTTAATTGTCGGTGATCCGCAGTTTACCCAGTTAGTTATTTGAGATCGAGTGTTGCGCGTGTTCAGATCGAGTGTACACGTGCATACAGCACGGCAGTGGGAAAGTACCCGTGAGAGGGGGCATGTTTACAGCTGCAGAACGTAGACTAAAATATTACCCAATGTTTTTATTTTACCATGGACAAGTTTGTTATATCCTCAACTGCCCATGTTTTCATTTTCGTTAGAAAAATTGCCTGTTAAGGTTTTAAAACTGTTAGTGTTCATAGTTTACCCATTTAGGTATTTGAGATTGAGTGTAACACGTGCATACTGCATGGCAGTGGGAAAGTACTCGTGGGAGGGGTCGTGTTTACAGCTGCAGAACGTAGACTCCAATATTACCAAATATTTGTATTTTACCATGGACAAGTTTATTATATCCTCAAGTGCCCATGTTTTCATTTTCGTTAGAAAAATCGCTTGTTAAGTTTTTTTAATTTTCGGTGTTCCGCAGTTTACCCATTTAGGTATTTCAGATCGAGTGTAATACGTGCATACTGCATGGCAGTGGGAAAGTACTCGTGGGAGGGGTCGTGTTTACAGCTGCAGAACGTAGACTCCAATATTACCAAATATTTGTATTTTACCATGGACAAGTTTATTATATCCTCAAGTGCCCATGCTTTCATTTTCGTTAGAAAAATCGCTTGTTAAGTTTTTTTAATTTTCGGTGTTCCGCAGTTTACCCATTTACATGTAGGTATTTCAGATCGAGTGTAATACGTGCACACTGCATGGCAGTGTGAAAGTACTCGTGGGAGGGGTCGTGTTTACAGCTGCAGAACGTAGACTCCAATATTACCAAATATTTTTATTTTACAATGGACAAGTTTGTTATATCCTCAACTGCCCATGTTTTTATTTAATTTAAAAAAATCGACTGTTAAAGTATTATAATTGTTAGTGTTCCGTAGTTTACCCAGTTAGGTATTTCAGATCGAGTGTAATACGTGCATACTGCATGGCAGTGGGAAAGTACTCGTGGGAGGGGTCGTGTTTACAGCTGCAGAACGTAGACTCCAATATTACATTTTACCATGGACAAGTTTATTATATCCTCAAGTGCCCATGTTTGGATCACTTAACCAGCATTCTGAAATACCTATAACTGAAAAATATAAATTGGGCAAATAAATAAATTGATGAATAGCATGGGCATTTATAGGAAGACTACGTGCATTTGTGGTCTAGTATTAAATAGTTTTACAGTTGACTTGCGCAATATTTGATTATTTAAAAATTTTACTCGACAGTGATCATGATAGTAATAACAATTTCTTTCTTGTTCAATGAAATTTTTTTCATAGAAGTTTTGTTTAAATGATCCACTTGTTAAATACAAATAGTAATATAAATAAATAAAAAAAACTATTATTCATAATGCTGTCCAATCAAGTTTTCAACTTTTCTTATATTTCTGCAGTGGGATGTATGTGAAAGAACCGCGGTGTACTTGTACATATTTAGCAAAATTGGTGTTGTCGGGTGCATTATTATTTTTTTCTCTCTGATGGAGCAAAAAGCTCCTTTTATTTCTCATTCACATATTTACAATTAACAATCAATTAATCACAAACAAATAAAGGAACGTATTTACAAAACTCGGATTAAAATAAAAAATAAACATTCAAATAAGCCAAAAGGGAGAACAATAAAAATATGTTATACACACATACGTATATGAAAGAAAAACGATCCTGTTTAGAAATTAAAAAACAATTTATCCCCTTCAAAGTAACATAAGGCTTTATTCTCCGTCGCTGATCCTAGCTCGCTCCGTGTGAATTTGCCTCTTGATGCTTCTTTTGTATCTCTCTAGGATATGAAAACGCCCAGTTTGGCACTCCCCATTAACTAATTCACATCTTATAGCCCAGATAATACGGTGCAGCCTAGCGACTAGTAACAATGGCACATCACACATCTGTTTTCCATGCCCTAAGATTCTATTACAATCATTTAAGAAAAACAAACTGTTACCTGTATATTTTTTTTACATAAATTCTCTTCGAAAAGCCAAGCTTCTAAATGTTTAGAACAATAAATAAAAAGATGTTCAATACTTTCCTTTTCTACGCTACTCAATGGACATTGATCATTATGAGTAATCTTCATTTTGTACAAAATGTCTTTGGTAGGCAAAATTCTATGTTTTAACCTGTACTAATGGTCTTTATCTCCATTGTCTAAAATATTACTTTGAACCTTCTTCCAAATACTTTCCCAATTGAATTTGGTGCTACGATTAAATATTATGTTGTCAATAAAAACAAACAAGGAAGCCATAAATACCCTTGTCACAATACGCTAAACGCATAACACATCTGCACAAAACTGCACTCCATTAACCATATAATACCAATAACCAACAAATTTACACATTGAACTATTATTAATGGCAAGGCACTCAGTATCAGTCTGGCGCGTGAGGTTACGATTTAAAACCACATTTTGGTAGTGAAAAATGTGGATGCGTCTTGTATTTACTACTGATGGCACTATATTGTTTTACTGCCCATTGATATTGTGCCTATTCACCACTACATGTACATATAGGTCAATGGTCACTCCTTTGTTTGAGAACCTTCCAATATGGCAGCTCTCTGTGTGCAATTATCATGTCATTAATCTATTGTAATAGATGTAATAATTGCATCGGGGATAAATTATATTAATTTAGTTTTACCCTTACACAACAAAAATAATACACCACACGTCCAAGGATAACGATTGAGGGTGCATTCCCTTTGTCCTAGTCTTGGTGCAAGACGTAATTATGCGGTTTCTTGTTACATGACTACCTTTGTCCTTGCGAATTAATTAATTCGTGGGCGGGAGGGATATGAAGGGAAAATAGAAAGCAAGGTTTAATTGCTGAACAGAGAAGGAAGAATTGACAGTAGGACAAGGTTTATACGTGGCATGGAGTGAATACTAACAAAAGATGTTACGTACGGTATATTGCTCACTGAGCGTGTATGTCGTTCGCGTAACGAAAACAAGCTCCTGCTTACATCACGGACATGATCAAAGTTAGTCCTCACCGGAGACGACTTCGATCTTCCTCCTGTTCACTTAACTTTGTAGAGCCAAGAACACATTGCTTATTTTTTGCTGACCGAGCATTCTCCGTCTATGGCCCAAAAATCTGAAACAAGCTTCCGTTTCACACCAGAGACGCCAGATGATTCCATACTTTAAAGTCACCCCTGGAAGCTCACCTGATGCAGGACGTTTATTAATAAACTAAATTCTGTGCCTCAGCACCTAGAGCAAACTATTGATTTGTGTGCTTTATAAATTTATTTTGATTGATGGATTGGTCAGAACCACCTCTTTGGTAAAATTTCAACCTACGTTCTGCAGCTGTAAACATAACCCCTCCCACGAGTACTTTCCCACCGTCATGCAGTACACACGTATTACACTCGATCTGAAATACCTAAATGGGTAAACTGCGGAACACCGAAAATTACCAAAACTTAACAAGCAATTTTTCTAACGAAAATGAAAACATGGGCAGTTGAGGATATAACAAACTTGTCCATGGTAAAATAAAAACATTTGGTAACATTTTAGTCTACGTTCTGCAGCTGTAAACATGCCCCCTCTCACGGGTACTTTCCCACTGCCGTGCTGTATGCACGTATTACACTCGATCTGAACACGCATAACACTCGATCTCAAATAACTAACTGGGTAAACTGCGGATCACCGACAATTAAAACCCTTAACATGCGAATTTTCAAACGAAAATGAAAACATTGGCAGTTGAGGATATAAGACACCTGCTGATCATAGTAAAATAAAAACATTTGGAAACGTTTTAGTCTACGTTCCGCAACTGTAAACATCCCCCTATCTGGGTAAACTGCAGAACACTAAAAACTTAAAAACCAAAGGCGAATTTTCAAACAAAAATTAAAATATGGGCAGTTGAGGATATAAAAAAAAAACTGTCCGTCGTGGACAGAAAAACATTTATAAACTTTTTACTCTCCGTAACAACGACTGAATGACAGATTTATACCTCGTCTAACCCCACAATGCTTGGGCAGATTTTGTTTCGATTTTCTTCGCAAATTTTTTTGGCAACTAACGCCGTTCGAATAGGGTGATGGAGATGAACGAAGTGCCTGCATGCACCGATTCGTAAATGGCAGATCCCCAAACAGCATGTGTTCTGCTGTGTTCTGCACAACAGTACAAATTTAACAAACGAAGAGCGTTCTGCAAGCATTAACATGACTGAAGGCTATAAAAGTCTATTAATATGGGCCGATTTTGCAGATATTGGTAAATGGAAGCAAGTTTGGAAGGTTTCTTCTTTATTAGGCTGTGTATGTATCTCTGTATTTGTTGTTTTATATGCGTTCTGCAGGGTTCTGCAGAGTTCCGCGTGTTCTGCAAAATACCCATCGCCTATTCGCCCTAAATCAGTATGTTTTCACATAAATGCTAGGATACAGAGTGTACAAAAAAAAACGTATATTGCATGTTTTACGAAAAAATAAACACATTGCACTGTAATACCTTAAATACTATAAATCTATACTGTATTGTTATGTGTAGGCCTATGCCTTTGATAATAAAAAATATTGTAACTTACACTGTGTTTTTGACCAATTCTTGCCTTAGCCTTGTTTTGGTCTTCTCTGCGGTTCGATTCTGTCCGCACAATGTGATCACGTATCATACACCTACTGTTCCATTCGTTTTCACAGTCACAGGTGCAATTACTGGAGCGGAGCAGCAAACAGCGCCCCCGCCCGACTCAATATGTTAATTCGTGTTGAAAACTTTTGCAATACAAACCTACTGCTGTTTCAGTTTCATTTAATATGTTCCATGGCAGAAATGCGCTCTTCAATTGATGGAATTAAGATTTCCATTGGAACCATTATCATTTGTCTTTCCACATATGGTCCTTTGCATTGTCATGTAAAATTATCAGAGATTTCCTTAACAATTTCATTGAAAAGAAGCTGGGGATAATGCAATAGCGGAATGGTATAAATAGGGGACCATGTGGCGCCACTCTGTCTTTCTTCATTCAACATGGAGGAAAAATAATTTTACATTACAGGATCATCCTAGCTAACCCATATAATAATAATAATAATTTATTCATTTCTAATGCGCAAATTCCATAAAGAAATGTTCAAATGCGCAGTACATGTACAATAAAATTCCAAATAGAAAACTTATTTAGACTATACACTTACATACAATTTAAAAAGAATCGATCATTTAAACATGTGACATAATAATATATAAAAGTTAAATATATATACACCATGACACAAAACAAAAATGCATAGTACATCCACAGCAAAATGACAATCAAATTCAATACTAAAACTAAAAATAAGATTAGACACCACAAATTATTACACAACAAATTTCTAATAAAACCAAAACAATAATTAAACTTGCATGCATAGCATAATCTAACAGCGAAATGACAATTAAAATTCAATATTAAAAACTAAAAAATAAGCTTAAGACATCACAATTTATTACATCTTATGAAAAAGTGTTCAAATACGCAGTACATATACAATAACAATTAGACTATAAATAGTTTACATTCAATTTTAACACTACAACAAACACCCGCAATTTATTCACACAACATATCCTGCACCAAATAGCACAATCCCTCTTCATAGCGAACAGTAAAAAGCAATCCCCAAAAAATGAGTTTTCAACAAAGATTTAAAAGTATCTATGCTATCTGCTTTCCTAATATTAATCGGTAGAGCATTCCAGAGCTTAGGGGCAGCATACTCAAAAGCACGGTCCCCTAAAGTGACTTTAGTACGATACCCAGGGTAGCTCAAAAGAGTGTCATCATTAGAACTACGAAGACCATAACGAGACTGAGGCTTCTTAGTAATGAGTTGACTTAAATAGTAAGGAGCAAAACCATAAAAAATCTTATAAGTTAACAGGAAGCCAATGTAAGTCAATTAATAATGGCGTAATATGACAGAATTTATATGAGTTGCAAACAAGTCGAGCGCAGGAATTCTGCACACGTTGAAGCTGGTTAATTAGACTATCCGGTAAACCATATAAAAGGCTATTACAATAATCTAAACGACTAGAAATAAAAGCATGAACCAATGTTTCGGTACATTCTCTAGACAAATATTTTCTAATACGTCTGATATTATGTAGAAAATAAAATGCTGAGCCACAAGCTTTAATAACATGAGATTTCATAGACATGTGAGTATCAAACCATAAGCCTAAATTACGAGCTATGGGGACAGGAGTTATTATAGACTCCCCAATCTGAATGCTGGGAAGATTAACCTTATCTAGCTGTTGACGTGTGCCAATGATCATGAATTCGGTTTTATTATCATTTAACATCAGCCCATTAGTTCGCATCCATGTACGTAGGTCATGAATACAACCCTCCATTGCAGACAAAGCTGCCACCTGATCATCTACAAGATTAGGGGGAAAAGAGAGATACAGCTGGGTATCATCGGCGTAACAATGAACATGTGGGAGATGAGTTTTAACAATATCAAACAATTGACTAGTATACAAAGTAAACAACAAAGGTCCTAAACAAGAGCCCTGCGGAACGCCCCCTTCCAGTTCAAATTGCTGAGAAAGTTTGCCATTAACAGAGACCCGTTGTGATCTGTTATACAAATAAGCACTAAACCATTTAAGGGCATTACCATGAATACCAAATTTTTGCTGAAGAGTGTTAATTAAAATATTATGATCCAATGTGTCAAAAGCAGAACTTAAATCAAGTAAAACTAGTAATGAAACATGTTGTCTATCCATAGCCATTAACAAGTCATTCTTAACCTTCAATAGAGCTGTCTCTGTACTATGAAACTTACGATAAGATGACTGAGCAATAGGATACAAATTATTAACTAATAAATGGGACTGTAATTGACTTGCAATAGCCCGCTCCACCAATTTAGACAGAAATTGCAAGTTACTGACAGGTTTAAAATTTTCCACCTTTAAGTCCATGCCAGGTTTTTTAAGTAGTGGAAACACCAAAGATGATTTCCACACTGCAGGAAAATGGCATGCACTGAGAGATAAATTGATAATTTTGGTAATAATAGGTAAGAGAACATCTAAACTGTCAACAAGAAGCCTAGTAGGAATTGGATCAAGGATACAACATTTCTTACTTGAACCTAAAATAAGCTTGCAAACACAGTCATCAGAAAGACTTTCAAATTCGGAGAGAATACTAACACCGGCGGTCGCAGTAGGTGGTACATTACATACTGGCAAGTAGGTCTCGTTACGTAGCTTTAACTTTATATTGACAACCTTCTGGACAAAATAGGTAGCCATTTCATCAGCCAGCTGCGAATCATTTGTATGTGGAGGCAACAGGGAGGTCTTGTTAACGTAGGGGCCTACAAATTATAGACTTAATGTTAGGCTTAGCCAAAAATCCCCCTAAATGTTGATTCCAAACCTCAGTTTGTCCGGGTGTCATAGCTGAACTTTTGTGGCAAGTAGCTACATGTACATGTAATAGTGGTCAAAATAAGTCAACTGACTGTTTTTGACTGTTACCAGTTAAAAACAGTCAGCTCATTTTGACATGTACTTACTACACATAAGGTTTGACAGTGTTCAACTTTTAAGTGCACCAGATACATGTATACCTTGGTATGTATATAAATATAACAATTTGGAAGGAATGTAGAATACAACCGCCACTTTTCTATCCAAACATGACAAATATCTCAGATATTCCTTTAAAAGATGCTAGAGGACCCACTTAAGGAGAGGAAAATGTAGTCAAGTGAGGATTGGAAATGATATTTTGGGAGATTTTGAGCAATGAATGTGTAATGCATATCCAGTGAGATGTTGGCCATTTTGTCGTCTGCTAAAAACACATACTTAGACATTGTGCACAAGTGGCGGTTGGGTTCGACAGTAGAGAGGTTTCGCAAGCATACGGATACAGATACAGATACAGATATAATAACCGTATCCGTTCACGTTGGACGCGCGTCAGATTTTGTTTTGCAATCAGAGAGGTATGTGTCACTTGAGGGCGCGTGTAAAGAAAGTTTCCAACAAGCATGACGAAAACTGGAGACCCTGTCTACACTGCATTTTTCTAATTTTTTGCTTACAAATGACTAACACATTTCTATCTATATCATGGATGATACCATTAAAAGCAATACCGTGGGAGATGTTTTTAATCTAGGACAAAAATACAACTAAAATTCTGCAAAACAGTATCCGTTTTTCTACTTACATGTATGAACTTCCGTATCCGTTGTTAACGTCCATGCAAAACATGGACGCCACGGTTACACGGTTACTAGTGTTGACGTATCCGTATCCGTATCTGTACGCTTGCGAAACCTCTCTATTCTTTCCAAACATTTTAACTGATTTTGACCCATGCTGTCATAGAAGGGTTGAGAGAAAAGTGGCAGCATTGAGATTTTGATAGTAACGGCTGTTGAATTGCCAAAGGTTGCCAAAGCATTTAGTAACGCTGTTGTTTTCATTCTAGGCATGGTTGATGAAGCAGAGATTAGAGCTCTGTAGGCATTGATGTAATCAAAGCCTACCGTTCAACACAAACCATGTCACTGAGCATGTTAAGGCGGTCACCCAGACTGAGGGACAGAGCTGCTTTGCACCCTTCAGAGTCGGGGATATGTCACCTGCCTGATGAGAGCCTCATTCACATCTTCACATACTTACCGATAAAGAATAGGTGTCGTTCAGCGAGGTAAGGTTTATGTAAATCTGTGTTCATTTATGTTTTTGACAAATTTTGTATATTAAAAAAAAAAAAATATTGTTCATGCAGTTGAGAATTTGCACTGTATACTTTGCACTATTTTTGTGACTAATGGTGGCTGCAAGCATTTTGCCTATTCTAATCTAAGGCCGTGCCGGGTATACCTGACCGTAACTTTCATTACCCGGTTCCATTTTACCATTTCCAATTACTCGTAAACGACTTTTTGAAATTCCGACTGAGCATTTAACCCTCCTATGCCCAGGCTGAAATTTGGCCCAGTAAGCACCGCACCCACAGACAGTCACTTGAGTATTTTTGGTTGCATTGCCAATTATTCACACATGTGTATTTTTCTCTAAGAGTGCTGGAGATAGTGGCAAAGTCAAACACACTTGTGTATCTAGGTAAAACTTGTAGCTTTGCATGGTGAGGATGATAAGTAAGACTAATTGCGGTGACACCATGTGGAATCTCAATTGAGTAGTAATTAGTTCTGAAAAGAACTGGAGGTACAACTCCTGAGGACGATCAGAGCATACTGATCGAAACGTCGAGTTGTACCTCCAGTTCTTTTCAGAACTAATTACTACTCAATTGAGATTCCACATGGTGTCCCCGCAATTAGTCTTACACTTGTGTATGTCTTACGTTATATGCAGAGTCACACAGAGCTGTGTATGTACTGCATAAGTTAGCAGCAGACTCATATACAGTCGAGTGGTTTTGGTTTGACCTCCTACCATAGCCACATGTCCTTGCATTTATTTGAGTGCACTGCACAAAGTCAATGGGTTGGGAGTTACATACAAATTTTGAGTGTCTTTGATTGTTAAACCTATAGGAGGGTTAAGCCACACAAATGGAAGTCTCGAGAAAACGCAGATAAAGGCTTTAGAAGTAACAGTTGCCGACAGCCGTTCACAGACTTGCCGGCTTTTGTTTGATGTATCTAGTTTTGTTTTGCCAATATCACAAATTGGTATTTGTGCCTATTGTTCGCAGTTAACCAGTTCGCGTCGGAGGCCGTGTATACACGCAATTTTTTTTTGCACCACGGATCGGAGAGCGTCTAAATACGCCATAGGAAACTCCGGAATATTTGTATGCATGCTCGGTTGAGCCATGCGTGTACGGTGACATGCTCGGAAGTGCCGGCCACCCGCTGTGGAAGCTTCCATTAACGTGTGTGTGGGAAAAAGAAACCCGCCACAGGGGCCCAGAAAAACTTGTTTATTCCCGACGCGAACTGGTTAATGGATTAGTGCGAGTGTGGGACACATGAATTTTTTTGACATTAATTTTTTTGTATGGGTGTGGGGAATGGGGATGCTACAAGTCGTTTTTAAAACAGAGGTGGAAAATTATTACAGTAAGTCCACATTTATTGTGACTCTAATAAAACAAGAGTTTGTATTAGTTATTTTATACAATCAGGAGTATTTACGTGTTTTTACAAAATTGTTTACGGGTACCCGGGTATCCGAAGATTTCCAATGTCAGGTATCCGGGTTCCCAAAATAACCGGATACGCACAGATAATGACATAGTCTGATGTGAACAGTGTAACTGCGGACGCATTGTTCATGGCTTCTTTGTCTTCATTCACTTCAGGCCCAAGCTGATGGCTCAGTACGAGTGTCTCTGAAATAACACTCCCCTGAGATTTAGTGTACCACTAGTAGTTACCTTCCCCCCCCCCCCCTTCTCTCCAGTGCTACTCTATCACATAAAGTGCAGAGTACAATCAAAAAGAGTGCACGGTCATAGCCCCATGCTAGGGCCAATACACTGGACTCGCTCCGTATCCTTGGCCTTAGCCCCACATGTACAAAAATGGAGTGATTTTTTTTCCATTTTTTTTCAACTTTTGATCTGCTAATTATTACAACCTAAAACTTGGAAAGAATATATATCGTATCCGACCGCCACTTTTTAAGGGTTTTCTTGGAATTTTTTTGCAACCACTAACCAGTTAAAAAATGATTTTTATCAATTTTTGGGGGTACAGAAAGTGAAAATTATCTTTAAAATACACTTTTATGATGGTTTTCGGACTTTATTTCCTTTCTTAAAAAATCCTCCCCTTCAGAAAATAGAAGGATCCTATTATAGTTGCCACTGCGCATGTATAATGACCGTGTTGGTCACTAACGGGAGAGTTGACAAGATCAGCCTGACATGACTGAGGAAGTTATTGTATACCAAAAATGCCTGATTTTTCATAAAATAAATATCCTGGAATAATTTGAAGTATATGTCCATCATCATCCATATGTTCTCCACCTTACTAGGTAGGTAAGATTACATTATTGGTTATATTGAATGAGAAAAAGTGGCGGTCGGATAGGACATTCTACCCTAAAACTTAGTGATTAGGTAACCTTGCCCAAGCAGACACTTTTGGCATAAAATCCATTGTTCTGGGATAGCTCACTTTCATGAAATTTTTGAAACATTTTGGAAATTAAAAAAATAAAAAAAAT
Organism: Zoroaster sp. YZ-2022; assembly: GCA_029582265.1. Taxonomy (NCBI): domain Eukaryota; kingdom Metazoa; phylum Echinodermata; class Asteroidea; order Forcipulatida; family Zoroasteridae; genus Zoroaster; species Zoroaster sp. YZ-2022. Next base: position 5,680,525 of record CM055825.1, on the reverse strand, counting down.
AAAAAAAATAAAAAAATAAAATTAAAATTTCACAAAAATTACCGATCTCACAATAGTGAACTTCATGCCAAAAGTGTCTGCTTGGGCAAGCTTACCTAATCACAACAAAATTTTAGATTGTAATAATTATCAGATCAAAAGGTGAAAAAAATCACTCCATTTTTGTACGTGTGGGGATAGGGCCAAGAATATGAAGGGAGTCCAGTGTATTGGCCCTAGAATGGGGCTAGCACGGGCCGTGCCAATGACACACCCACTGTTACTAAATATTTGTAAGGGATATTTGACTCACATCCACATATTAGGGTGAACCAGTCTATTTATTGTTTCATGTTTCCTATTATGTTCTAGTGTTTGTAGAAGATGGCGTACGCTTATGAAGGACAAACATCTGTGGAAGGATGTACACATTACCAGCAACAGGAGCAGTAGCCTGACAAAAATACTACTGTTCATCCAGACGTACTTTACAGACGCTCTCGAATCGTTGATCCTCTACCGGGTCAGCAACAAAATCTTGCAGTATCTTACCAAACAATGTCCCCGACTTCGAAGTCTGTCCATAAAGGGGAAGGATTTAAAGTCAACTGATCTTGCGTTTCTACCCCCGTATCTGCTGGAGCTACATTTGGGCTCGTACCAGTTTGCCGCAAACTGGTACTGCCCCTTAACGCAGGGGTTGCTCTACCAGATTGAGAAGCTTGAAGTCTTTTGTCCGCACATCACTAATAACACCCTAGGTCACCTGGCCACATTGCGGACGCTGAAATCCCTTCAGCTTGTGTCCTGCCGCAGCAGTGTCGTCGACGAGAGTGAAGGGACATACACAGAGCGGGGCTTCTCCTGTCTGGTTCAACAGCTGACAGAGCTTCGGGTGCTACGCTTCCAGCAGTGCTCCCAAATCAGCGACACCGCCTTCTTCAAGATTGGAAACAGCCTGAACAAGCTGGAAGACCTCACTCTGCACTACTGCTGCAACATCACCGACGTTGGTCTGAAACACTTGAAGAACCTCCAAGCTCTTAAGATCCTAGACCTAGGAGGAGGGACTCCCGTGTCCCCCGAGGCACTGATAGAGGTGGTCGGCTGCTTGAAATGTCTCCGAGAGCTTTGGATTTTTGATACAGAATACATTCGTCAACAGCACATTGATCAAATCATAGAAATGTTTCCCAAACTGGCTGTCCATGTGAAAGACAGATGGGAGTGCCTTGAAGTCTGAACTCACTGGCACATGATTCAAGTCGAGGAGAACGCTGACTGTTGCACTTTTATTCGAAAGTCACCCAGTGAAACGTCAGGAGGTTAGAGTGAAAGTGAAAGAAGCCAGAGAGGTCAGAAAGAAAAAGAATGTTGAATCATTTCAAGTGTCAAAAACCTTGTTTGCCTAAATGCTGGATCACACAAGTTTATGTAAATTATGCAAAGCAAAGTTGTGAATGATTTTTAAACGCAACTTGATATGTGTGTTCAATGTCTGCAAATGTTTCATGTGAATCTCTGCTTATGACATCACAGTTCCCTTATGGAATGCATACGTATGAAGTGGCTTGAGTAATTGCTGGTGATCATCCTCACGTGGTATTTAAAGGGACAGTGTCATCACGATCAGAGCATACATTCAACAGGGCATGGAATCGGTGTCCTCGTTTAAGATGAACACAGTGAATGAAAATAACTGGCTCATTTATGCAGCAGCAACGGTAATATGACCTGGGGTATTATTTTCAGTAACTGAGTTAATCTAAAACTGCCCTGTTGATCGTGACGATATTAAGAATAATGATCACTTGGTGATGTTGCAAGTTTGATTGATATTGCAATGTTTATTGGTGTCGTGTAAGCAAGTGTAATACGTGTGGATGTGCATGTTATTGAGTCATTGGTGGAAGCTGTATCTTGCATGGCTGAGTGTTACCCACCCCCTCCCCACCACACACCCCCTCCCTACCACACACTCCTTCCCCACCACACACCCCCAACAAAAATAAATAACTCTATAGATGTACTTGTATTTGTGGCTCCATGTACAACATTTTCAAATATAGTATATACTTTTCTTCTCTTGTAAATTGAATCAAACCTAATAATGACAAGTAAGCTTGGGGACGACACATGATAATATCGAATAATATCGAATCTTCCTTATTCGATTACGATATCGAGAACCTTTTCAAGTTATCGAGACACCGGCAGATCATGATTAACCCTCCTGTACTGTTGTTGCACTTTAGTGGGAAGTAGCTGTAGAGGTCAACTGCCTGTTTTGAAGGTTGACCCTAATGTGCGCACAGGGGCATTTTTGACTGGTTTTGCCCACCCTGAACAATACCAGACAATGCTTTTACCAGTCAAAAACGGTTGACTCATTTTGACCTGTAAATGTACTTACTACACATAAGGTTTGACATCGTTTGACTTTTAAGTGCACTAGATGTACCTTGGCAAGTATATCAACGTTTTGACTAATTTTGACCCTTGTAGTAGTAGGAGGGTTAAAAAAAAAATATCTCGCAATTAAAAAATACAAAAATTGCAGTTGTGAGTTGAGTCGGAAATTCCACGGGAACAAAATTAGGACAGTCTTTTCAGCTTTCGGAAGTGAGAAACAAAAGCGAACTACTTCAGTGGTTAGCTGACTGTCGGATTTGCCAATGTCTCATGGTGCACACACGATTGGCGCGATTGTAGGTGCTGGGCGATGTATTGTAACGCTTGCAAAGGGGTACGCTGGTAATTTTGAAGTTTTGACTGGCCTGACAACCGGCGGTTGTTAAGATTCACCCTTGCTTGCAAGTCATAATCTTGGAAAATCATTACATTTAGAGCATGCTTTTATGAAGATATGATAAGCTACTAACGACAGGTTGCGATTAGCATATGCCATTGACATGTAAATCGGGTGGCTAGGTAGGCCGGACTGTCTAACTATGAAGGCAGTCTTTTGTTCAACAAAATCCGCTGACTCTGTGTCCAGTCCGCTAGCAGTCAATATTTAATACATCCCTGAAGGTGCATGGATTATATCTATAGCACTGACGATAAATCCACACTGATCACTAATGAGGGAAATAGTGCTGGGAGTTATTGGTTAGTTCGTTAACCGTTTAACCAAATTTTTTAACAGTCGGTTAACCAAAAGTCGTCACCCGACGACCACACAAACTAGATCATTGGCAAATGGTGCAATGTGTATAAATTTTGAATCAAAAAGCATCAACAAAATTCCTGCAATGATTGTTTAATAAACCAATGCGGCAACAACAAAAAACAAAAAAAGTCCAGAACAACAAAATGGGCGACATATTCTTTTGGTTTCAGTTAGCCGTTTAGTGCCGTTTCAGTCACTTAACCCGTTAACTAAGGCTGTGCCGGGTATCCGGGTACACGGATACCCGACCAAAACTGTTATTACCCGGTTCCATTTTTCGGTTCCAATTACCCGTATAAAACGACTTTTGAAAATTTTTACTGAACAATTAAGCCACACAAATGGAAGTCTCCGATTTTGTTGTTGTTAACAAAATGTGTGTGTGGAATGGTAATGCTATGAGTTGTTTGTAATATAGAGGCAGGAAATTATTACAGTAAGTCCACATCTATTGTGACTCTAATAAAACAAGAGAAACTTGTGTTCGTATTGGTTATTTTATACATTCAGGAGTATTTATGTGTTTTTACAAAATTGTTTTTGGGTACCTGGCTATCCGAAGATTTCCAATTTCAGGTATCCGGTTCCTGAAATAACTGAAAACGCACAGCTTTACAGTTAACAGTCCCAATACAAGAGGGAATTACATCATAACAAGCAAATATCCCATAAGCTTCGCTTGCTGGTTACAATGCACTTCTACATTTTACCTGCAATTTCCTTTTTTTTCTTCTTTTTTTAAAAAATAGAACACCTTGCCATAACAAACTGGCATTGTAAATTGTAATTCCAGCATTCTATTTCCATTTGTACCTCACACTCTTTGCAAAGGTCAAGTGTTTATCGTGTTGTATGGAATCTTTCTTTGTATAAATAAGATTTCTTAAAGGGACAGTGTCGTCATGATCAGAGCAGACTTTCAACAGGGCATGGAATCAGTGTCCCAGTTTAAGATGAACGCAGTGACTGCAAGTTACTGGCTCGTTTGTGCAGCAGTAACGGTAATATGACCTTATCACTGAGATAACCCTACACATAACCCCCGAGGTATTCTGGCTAGGAACCTTCCTGAATCCTCCAAAATCCTCCAGTGCACTTTTGGAAACATGCCCTTATCTTCAAAATGCACCGTGCATTTTCGTTGATCTTTCATATTCAGCACTTATGGTCTGTACTTCTTGCCAGGTAGTAATGTTGTCCCATTTGAAGAGGTGAAAGTACCAGTTTGCAATAGTGTTGAATTTTCCCCAAAAAGTCCCCTTTGGAGTATTTTGCAGGATTTAAGGTAGTTAGGGTTAATCTAAAACTAGCACTCTGATTCCATGCCCTGTTGATCATGAAGATATTGCCTCTTTAACCAATCCTAATGGTATCACTTTCAGACGCTTCATGTTTCAAGTCATCCGTCTACAAACAAAAATGATTGCTTAGTTAAAAAAATGAACTCTTAACTAAATAATACAAACATTGGTATTTCCTTATCGACAAGAAAATAAATTCAGTACCAGTGACAAAAATAGCTTTTATAATCACAGCGCACCAAGTCCATCAATGAATGTTGAAACATGCTTATTTAAACAAATAGTTATTCATGAGGAAATTACCCAGAAAAAAACAAACAAATGTAGCTTCCATGTTTCCATGTTATGAACAAAGTTTATTGTGTTTAAATGTAATGTTTAAGTAAGGGAGGAGGGCCAAAGTCATGGTACAGCCAAGCCTTTGAGAAGCCTGGCCAGGCCTTTGAGAAGCCTGGCCAGGCCTGGGCTACCTGGCCTCCTAATTGTCTTTTGTGAGTTCTAATCCTGTAACAATACACTACCTGCCAATCAACATAACCTGGGCTTCTGGAGGGACTAGCCCAGGCAAGCAGAGCTCATTATATAGGCCAGTAGGCAGAGGGAAAAGCCTGGGCCTGGCTGGGCTTCTCAAATGCTTGGCTGTACCATGACTTTGGCCCTTGTCCCTAAAGTAATGTAATGTTTACGTGACACCGATCCTGAAACACCTGCACTGGCTAGCAGTAGAAGCACAAATTCAATATATTGGCGCTTGTGTATCTTTGTCTGAATGCCTGCACTCCAACATACTGACATACTGAGCATCAAAGCAACTCTCTGAAACCTGTGCTCCAGCTCCGACTGATCAGCTTTTTTCATTCCAAGAAGCAAGCACAGTTGGGGGAGATCGTGCCTTTTCCATCACTGCACCCAGTATCTGGAACAATCGTCCTCGCAACATCAGACAATCTCATTCAATATCCATGTTCAAAACTATCCATGTTGCATAACTGTACACTTCATTATTTGTTTGTGTATGTTTGCATACATGTAATCGGGCTTTTCAAAACTTCACTCAAAAACCCACCTTTTATCAAGCGCAATGACCGTTGGCATGACGCCTTATAAATCTAACGATTGATTGATTGATTGATTGATTGATTGATTGATTGATTGATTGATTGATTGATTGATTGATTGATTGATTGATTGATTGATTGATTATTAAACTGTAACCCTAACCTTCCCAAATCCTCCAAAATCCTATTTGCCAAAGTGAAGGATTTGGAGGATTGAGGTTATTAGGCATACTTGCCTTTCCATGGTACATGTACATCCATGTTTGTTGTAGTGATTGCAAGGTCAGTGCTTGGGTCAGTGAACACTGTTTATTGCTCCATGCATGCAGGGAGGGTCCCTGGCCATGTACATGTATCACAGATTAGAAACACATGTGCACATACATGTCATGTGCTTACTTTACTACTGAAGGATTTTGGAGGATTTATGTTATGTGTAAGCAAATGGGCCTAGGGAGGTAGGAAGGATTCAGGTTATGTGTAAGCAAATGGGCCTAGGGAGTTAGGAAGGATTCAGGTTATGTGTAAGCAAATGGGCCTAGGGAGGTAGGAAGGATTCAGGTTATGTGTAAGCAAATGGGCCTAAGGAGTTAGGAAGGATTCAGGTTATGTGTAAGCAAATGGGCCTAGGGAGGTAGGAAGGATTCAGGTTATGTGTAAGCAAATGGGCCTAGGGAGTTAGGAAGGATTCAGGTTATGTGTAAGCAAATGGGCCTAGGGAGTTAGG